>CM072088.1:31864182-32447151 GCA_036850905.1 Luffa acutangula | reverse complement strand
GTCTTTAGGTGGTTTGGATGACACATGGTCCAAACTTTGCTCCGTTTGAGTTTTGGAGAGTTTGGAACCCAACGTTCGGTCCAATGAGAGGGCTTTAGGTGGTTTGGACGAACATTCTCTCCAAACTTGTCTCCGTTTGAGTTTTGGATAGTTTGGAACATAAAGTTTGGTCCAATGAGAGGTCTTTAGGTGGTTTAAACGACACATGGTCCACCTTATGTTTTTGCATGCAACACTCCCAAACAATCAAAAGAACCAAACAAAAACAAAAATAAAATAAAATTCACCAGAAAATATTTACAACCTAAATTACTATTTATCCCGTTCTTTTATATGTTAAGAAAAATTATTTTGCTTAAAAATCAAGCCTCCCCGACAACGACGCCAAAAACTTGTTTTGCGTCACACCACTATACTGCAAGTGCATGGGTCCCAAGTAATATAAAACGGTAATATTTCGAGTATCGAATCCACGGGGAGGCGAAGCAAAAATTAAGCAAAGCAATAAATTCTTGAACACTAAAGATACTTGGGAGAAATAATATATAGGGACCAAAACATGAAATTAAAATAAATTAAAAATTAAAGCAATTATAGAGTAAAATTTGATAAATCAGGAAAAAATAAAAAATGGAGAAAGAGTTTTGAAATGGGAAGTGGGGTCTTGAAAATCAATTAATAGCTAAATAATTATTACAATCATTCTATCTCGTTGCCCAACTAATTATAATACTAGAATCTCCGTTAATCACATAGGTGGTTTGGACGACACATAGTCCAAACTTTGCTCCGATTGAGTTTTAGAGTGTTTGGAACACAGTTCGGTCCAATGAGAGGTCTTTAGGTGGTTTGGACGAACATGGTCCAAACGTTGCTCGGTTTGAGTTTTGAAGAGCTTGGGACCAAAAGTTCGATCCAATGAGAGATCTATAGGTGGTTTGGAAGAACATTGTCCAAACTTTGCTCCGTTTCAGTTTTGGACAGTTTGGAACACAATGTTTGGTCCAATGAGAGGTCTTTAGGTGGTTTGGACGACACATGGTCACAACTTTGCTCCGTTTGAGTTTTGAAGAGTTTGTCAAATAAAGTTCGACTAAATGAGAATTTTATAGGTGGTGTGGTTGAACATAGTCCAAACTTTGCACCGTTTTAGTTTTGGAAAGTTTGGATCACAAAGTTCGGTCCAATGAGGGGTCTATCGGTGGTTTGGATGACACATGGTCCAAACTTTTCTCCGTTTAAGTTTTGGAGAGTTTTTAACACAAAGTTCGGTCCAATGAGAGGTCTTTAGGTGGTCTGGAAGACACATGGTCCAAAGTTTGCTCCGTTTGAGTTTTGGAGAGTTTGGAACCCAAAGTTTGGTCCAAAGAGAGATCTTTAGGTGGTTTGGACGAACATTCTCCAAACTTTGCTTTGTTTGAGTTTTGGACAGTTTGGAACACAAAGTTCGGTCCAATTAGAGGTCTTTAGGTGGTTTGGACAAACATTCTCCAAACTTTGCTTCGTTTTAGTTTTAGAGAGTTTGCAACAAAAAGTTCGGTCGAACAAGAGGTCCTTAGGTGGTTTGGATGACACATGGTCCAAACTTTGCTCCGGTTGTGTTTTAGAGTGTTTGGAAAACAAAGTTCGGTCCAATGAGAGGTCTTTAGGTGGTTTGGACGAAAATGGTCCAAACTTTGCTCCGTTTAAGTTTTGAAGAGCTTGGAACTCAAAGTTCGGTCCAATGAGAGATCTTTAGATGGTTTGGACGAACATTGTCCAAACTTTGCTCTGTTTCAGTTTTGGACAGTTTGGAACACAATGTTCGGTCCAATGAGAGGTCTTTAGGTGGTTTGGACGACACATGGTCAAAACTTTACTCCGTTTGAATTTTGGAGAGTTTGTCAAATAAAGTTCGCCTAAATGAGAGTTTTATAGGTGGTGTTGACGAACATAGTCCAAACTTTGCACCGTTTTAGTTTCTGAGAGTTTGGATCACAATGTTCGGACCAATGAGAGGTCTTTCGGTGGTTTGGATGACACATGGTCCAAACTTTGCTCCGTTCAAGTTTTGGAGAGTTTTTAACACAAAGTTCGGTCCAAAGACAGATCTTTAGGTGGTTTGGATGACACATGGTGCAAACTTTGCTCCGTTTGAGTTTTGGAGAGTTTGGAACCCAAAGTTCGGTCCAAAGAGAGGTCTTTAGGTGGTTTGGACGAACATGGTCCAAACTTTGCTCCGTTTGAGTTTGGAAGAGTTTGGAACTCAAGGTTCGGTCCAATGAGACATCTTTAGGTGGTTTGGACGAAGATTGTCCAAACTTTCTCCG
Source organism: Luffa acutangula (assembly GCA_036850905.1). Taxonomy (NCBI): domain Eukaryota; kingdom Viridiplantae; phylum Streptophyta; class Magnoliopsida; order Cucurbitales; family Cucurbitaceae; genus Luffa; species Luffa acutangula. Next base: position 32,444,842 of record CM072088.1, on the reverse strand, counting down.
TTTCAATTTTGGACAGTTTCGAACACAAAGTTCGGTCCAATGAGAGGTTTTCAAGTGGTTTGGACGACACATGGTCAAAACTTTGCTCCCTTTGAGTTTTGGAGAGTTGGTCAAATAAAGTCCAGCTAAATGAGTGTTCTATAGGTGGTGTGGAAGAACATAGTCCAAACTTTGCACCTTTTTAGTTTTGGAGAGTTTGGATCACAAAGTTCGGTCCAATGAGGTGTTTTTCGGTGGTTTGGATGACACATAGTCCAAAATTTGCTCTGTTTGATTTTTGGAGAGTTTGGAACCCAAAGTTCGGTCCAAAGAGAGGTATTTAGGTGGTTTGGACGAACATTCTCAAAACTTTGCTCTGTTTGAGTTTTGGAGAGTTTGGAACACAAAGTTCGGTCCAATTAGGGGTCTTTAGGTGGTTTGGACGAATATTCTCCAAATTTTGCTTCGTTTTAGTTTTAGAGAGTTTGCAACAATAAGTTCAGTTGAATGAGAGGTCCTTAGGTGGTTTGGTTGACACATGGTCCAAACTTTGCTCCGTTTGAGTTTTGGAGAGTTTGCAACACAATGTTCAATCCAAGGAGAGGTCTTTAGGTGGTTTCGACGACACTTGGTCCAAACTTTTCTCCGTTTTAGTTTTTGAGAGTTTTGAACACAAATATTGGTCGGATGAGAGGTCTTTAGGTGGTTTGGATGACACATGGTCGAAACTTTTCTCCTTTTGTGTTTTGGAGAGTTTGTCAAACAAAGATTGGTTCAATGAGAGTTCTTTAGGTGGTGTGGACGAACATGGTCAAAACTTTGCTCAATTTGAGTTTTGGAGAGTTTGTCAAATAAAGTTCGGCTAAATGAGAGTTCTATAGGTGGGGTGGACGAACATAGTCCAAACTTTGCACCGTTTTAGTTTTGGAGAGTTTGGATCACAATGTTCGGTCCAATGAGGGGTCTTTCGGTGGTTTGGATGACACATGGTCCAAACTTTGCTCCGTTCAAGTTTTGGAGAGTTTTTAACACAAAGTTCGGTCCAAAGACAAATCTTTAGGTGGTTTGAATGAAACATGGTGCAAACTTTGCTCCGTTTGAGTTTTGGAGAGTTTGGAACCCAAAGTTCGGTCCAAAGAGAGGTCTTTAGGTGGTTTGGACGAATATTCTCCAAACTTTGCTCTATTTGAGTTTTGGACAGTTTGGAACACAAAGTTCGGTCCAATTAGAGGTCTTTAGGTGGGTTGGATGAACATTCTCCAAACTTTGCTTCGTTTTAGTTTTAGAGAGTTTGCAAGAAAAAGTTCGGTCGGATGAGAGGTCCTTAGGTGGTTTTGATGACACATGGTCCAAACTTTACTCTGGTTGATTTTTAGAGTGTTTGGAGCACAAAGTTCGGTCTAATGAGAGGTCTTTATGTGGTTCGGACAAACATGGTCCAAACTTTGCTCCATTTGAGTTTTGAAGAGTTTGGAACTCAGAGTTTTGTCCAATGAGTGATGTTTAGGTGGTTTGGACGAAGAATATCCAAACTTTGCTCTGTTTCAGTTTTGGACAGTTTGGAACACAAAGTTCGGTCCAATGAGAGGTCTTTAAGTGGTTTGGACAACAAATGGTCAAAACTTTGCTCCGTTTGAGTTTTAGGGAGTTGGTCAAATAAAGTCCGGCTAAAGGAGAGTTCTATAGGTGGTGTGGACGAACATAGTCAAAACTTTGCACCGTTTTAGTTTTGGAGAGTTTGGATCACAAAGTTCGGTCCAATGAGGGGTTTTCGGTGGTTTGGATGACACATGGTCCAAAATTTGCTCCATTTTATTTTTGGAGAGTTTGGAACCCAAAGTTCGGTCGAAAGAGAGGTATTAAGGTGGTTTGGACGAACATTCTCCAAACTTCGCTATATTTGAGTTTTTTGGACAGTTTTGGAACACAAAGTTTGGTCTAATTAGGGGTCTTTAGGTGGTTTGGACGAATATTCTCCAAACTTTGCTTCGTTTTAGTTTTGGAGAGTTTGCAACACAAAGTTCGGTCAAATGAGAGGTCCTTAGGTGGTTTGGATGACACATGGTCCAAACTTTGCTCCGTTTGAGTTTTGGAGAGTTTGCAACACAATGTTCAATCCAAGGAGAGGTCTTTAGGTTGTTTCTACGACAAATGGTCCAAACTTTGCTCCGTTTGAGTTTTGGAGAGTTTGGAACACAAATATTGGTCTGATGAGAGATCTTTCGATGGTTTGGATGACACATGGTCGAAACTTTTGTCCTTTTGAGTTTTGGAGAGTTTGTCAAACAAAGATGGGTTCAATGAGAGTTCTTTAGGTTGTGTGGACGAACATGGTCAAAACTTTGCACCGTTAGAGTTTTGGAGAGTTTGGAACACAAAGTTCGGTCCAATGAGAGGTCATTAGGTTGTTTCGACGACACGTGGTCCAAACTTTTCTCCGTTTGAGTTTTGGAGAGTTTGGAACACAAAGTTCGGTTCAATGGGAGGTCTTTAGGTGGTTTGGATGACACATGGTCGAAACTTTGCTCCTTTTGAATTTTTGAGAGTTTGTCAAACAAACTTCGGCTAAATGAGAATTTTTTAGGTTGTGTGGAGGAAGATGGTCAACCTTTGCACCGTTTGAGTTTTGGAGAGTTTGGATCACAAAATTCGGTCCAATGAGAGTTCTTTCGGTAGTTTGGACGACAGATGGTCCAAACTTTTCTCGGTTTAAGTTTTGGAGAGTTTGCAACACAAAGTTCGGTCCAATGAGAGGTCTTTAGGTAGTTTGGAGGACACATGGTCCAAACTTTGTTCCGTTTGTGTTTTTGAGAGTTTGCAACACAAAGTTCTGTCAAAGGAGAGGTCTTTAGGTGGTTTGGTTGACACGTGGTCCAAACTTTGGTCCGCTTGAGTTTTGGAAAGTTTGGAACCCAAAGTTCGGTCCAATGAGAGGTCTTTAGGTGGTTTGGACGAACATGGTCCAAACTTTTCTCCGTTTTAGTTTTGGAGAGTTTTGAACACAAAGTTCAGTTCAATTAGAGGTCTTTACGTTGTTTGGACGACACAAGGTCCAAACATTGCTCCGTTTGAGTTTTGGAGAGTTTGGAACACAAAGTACAGTCCAAAGAGAGGTCTTTAGGTGGTTTGAACGATACATGGTCTAAACTTTACTCCGTTTAGGTTTTGGAGAGTTTTGAACACAAAGTTAGGTCCAATGAGAGGTCTTTAGGTGGTTTGGACGAACATGGTCCGAACTTTTCTCCGGTTGAGTTTTGGGGAGTTTGGAACGCAAAGTTCTGTTCAACGAGAGGTCTTTAGGTGGTTTGGATGATACATGGTCGAAACGCAAAGTTCTGTTCAACGAAAAGAATATCTGCTTATCATGTTCATAACGAAAAATCATTCTTGTTATTATTGTTGAAAAAGAAAAAAGTCATGACTTATGCAATATGCAATGGGTAATAAAGATTAAGGCAAAAAGAGCTACCCCTGTTGTGATCAGTTAGGCCAACCAGAGAAAACTCAGGTTAAGGGTCCCTGCAATAGGTGTGTGAAAGCTAGTGCCACATATACATGCTTAATTTAATTGTTAATTATAAGCACCTAAGTATGGAGAAAAACAAACTATTTTTTGTTCCATTAACTCATTAGTGAAACCTTAGTGCAAGTGTAGAGGGAAGATGAGTTGAGAGTTTAATAAATCAATCCCGGGCTAGGAGAGTCTGATCTTGTTGAGTTAGATCTCGCTTATGCATGTTAATTTTGGAAAAATTTTAATTTGTCTCCCTCATTGGTCCTTGTGTGCATGACTCTTGCTTGCTTGACTATTGACTTTTGAGCCTTGAGGATTGAGTCATGATTATTGCATCCATTCTTCTACTGTATGTTTGATTTATAGTTTGCTCGAGGACTAGCAAAAGCTTAAGTTTGGGGGTATTTGATAGCGAGCATAGCTATATCTTTACTTATTTAATTTAGCTAGTCTTCGACGATGTGTTATTTTGCTTACTGAAACGCGCGTTTTGAAGGCAGCGTCTCGACGCTACGACGAAAAATGAGAATATAAGCTTCCTTTCGGCTAGGTTTTTGGGGGAGAGCTTTTGGGACGTTCTAGAGCCGTAAAACAGGGCAGAACAGAGCATCTTGGAGCCAAAGCAAAGGGGGCAAGTTGGAAATCAACCCATCGTTCGTGGGGATCGTGACGAGAACGCTCGGTCTCGGCCTACATTGAGTTTTCTTTCCCTTTCCTTTTCTTTAGCTAGAGTTTATGGCTTTATTATGTTTAGTTGAGCTTGTAATCATATTCATGAGTAGCTAAACTCATAGCTTAGGGATTGATGTAGTTGATTTTTTTTATGGATTGATTTATGGTTTAAGTTGTGCAATGTTTATTTTATGTTTGTAATCTTGATTTAATGCTTTCAATTAATTGGCCATTAGTTGAATGATTTAAGTTTTGAATCTAGCTCGGGAGAGGGGATTTAATATAGACTTACTCAAGATTGCATGACTAAAGTTTTCTTTCTAATTCGTGACGGTTTTAGATTAACTTTAGAATTGGTCCAAAGATCTCATTTCCTTACATTTTAATAAACTTAGATAGGGATATCAAGTTGGTTAATTTGCATGAGAATCAATTATACTCGGGAGAGGTAGTTGTGATTAAAGGGTCTTAGGCTCATAATTTAAGTGTGCATAATAACTTACTCCTTAAAATCAATCCTAGACTAAATCGGCGAAATCAATTCCCTAAGACTTTTTCCCAATTGAATTTCCACACTTTTTACTTGCTTTGATTTAGTTTTCACATCATTCACTCACGACCTTTTGATCCCTAAATAAAATTGAGCAAGATAATTCACAATACTTGATTTGCTTAAAAATCCAATCTAGAGGACGACACACATTTATACGAACACTTTATTATTACTTGACCCGTGCGCTTGCGGTAGGAAAAGTCCACATCAAGTTTTTGGCGCCGTTGCCGGGGATTGGCACATTTAGCTAGATTGATATTGTGAAAAAAATTGTTTGATCTTAATTTAGGGTGTATTTTTACTTTTTTAGGTTGATTGCATTTTTTTTCCTTATTTGTTTTTCTTTCCATATTTGTTTTGTAGCTTAGTTTTTCTTTTAGTTGTGTAATCTTTTCCTTATTTGTTTCTTGTTATTCCTTTTTAGATTAGTTTTTCCTTATTTGTTAGTTTCCTTATTTGTGTTTTGCCATATTTATTTTTGCATTCCATATTAGGTTATTTTGTTTCCTTTTATAGATTATATTTTCCATATTTAGATTAGTTGTTTTTCTTTTCTTTATTTGTTTCCATAATTGTTTTCTTTCCTTTTTAGGGTAGTTTTACTTTTGTATGCGTAGTAGTAGAGAATTGATACCGTTGGATCCCGAGATAGAAAGAACAATTCATAGGATTCGAAGAGAAAACAGAGAAATTATTCAAATGGCTGACCAAAATCCACCTGAGGAGCCTAGGCCTATTAGAGACTACTTTCAGCCCGTGTTTCAGGGGCAACAGTCGGGGATTGTCTATGCCCCGATCAATGCCAACAATTTTGAGCTGAAGACCGGTCTCATTCAGATGGCTCGAGACTGTGCATACAGAGGATCCAAATTCTCATTTAAAATCATTTTTAGACATTTGTGGGACGGTAAAAATCAATGGAGTTTCTGAGGATGCTATTCGCTTACGCTTATTTCCTTTTTCTTTGCAGGATAAAGCACGAGATTGGTTGCAGTCCATTGCCCCTGGGAGCATCACCACCTGGGATGCTTTGGTCCAGGCCTTTTTGAAGAAATTTTTCCCTCCTGCAAAGACGGTCAAGCTGAGGACCGAGATTGGGAAATTCCAGCAACTCTATGATGAGCAGCTGTTTGAGGCTTGGGAGCGATTCAAAGAGTTGTTGAGGAAGTGTCCTCAGCATGGATACCCCGACTGGCTCCAGGTTTAATTGTTTTACAATGGTTTAACTCCTAGTACGAAAACGATTGTTGATGCAGCTGCAGATGGGACTCTGTTGTCCAAGACCGTGGAATATGCTCGCATACTTCTAGAGGATATGGCCACCAACAGCTATCAGTGGCCATCTGAGCGGTCTACACCAAATAAGATTGCTGCTGGAGTGTTTGAGGGTGATAAAGTAAGTGCACTCCAGGCCCAGATGACCTCCCTTGCTAATGCCTTTATGAAATTTTCAGGTACAGGGAGTGCACAGTCAATTGAATCAGCTGCTGCTTTGGCATCTAGACCTCAGGAGGAGACGGTTGAACAGGTTCAGTATGTATCGAATTCTAATTTTAGGGGATATAATAATAGTTCTACACCTACACATTATCACCCTAACAATAGGAACCATGAAAATTTCTCTTATGCCAATACTAAGAATGTTCTTAACCCCCCTGCTTTTGCCCCTCAAACTCAAGAAAATAAAAAGTTAGAAGATCTTGATGGAGCTTTCATTGCAGAGTCAAGTAACAGGACAACCAAATTAGAGGAGGCAGTCATTGCCATCAACTCAACAGTGAATGGCCACAGTGCTGCCATCAAGAATATTGAAACTCAGCTAGGACAGTTGGTAAGTGTTGTAAGCACTATGAATAAAGGTAAGGCCCCAGCTGAACAAGAGAAAACTCAGATGGAGTACTGTAAGGAAATCACTGTGCACTAGGAAGAAGCTGAAGAGGAACCTGAGTCTGAGGACTATGACACGCCTACAGGGGAAGCTGAGGAGGACACATCATCATATGAGGCTGAAAAGCCTGAACCTGAGCCTCCTATTCCTTCTCCCACACTGATGGTTCCCAAGGAAAAGAAAAAGAAAAAGAAGAAAAAGAACAATCAGGTTCAGTTTGATAAATTTATGAATGTTTTTATGAATCTAAACATTAATATTCCTTTTGCAGAGGCGTTAGAGATGCCCCAGTATAACAGGTTCATGAACGAGTGGTTAGCAAAGAAGCGAAAGGAAAAGAAGGTTGACACTGTATATCTTGCTTCCACATGCAGCACTAGAGTACAACAGAAGGTACCTGAAAAAGTAGTAGATCCAGGGAGTTTTTTCTGTTCCTTGTAGTTCTGGTACTTACTCTTTTAGAGCATTATGTGACTTAGGTGCTAGCATTAATATTATTCCTTTGTCCTTGTGTAAAAAGTTAGACATAGGTGAGATTAAATCTACTCCTGTAAAGCTCCAATTGGCTGATCAATCTGTGGTTAGACCAGTTGGCATTGTAGAAAATGTTTTAATCAGAGTAGGTAGATTTTTCCTCCCTATTGACTTGTATGTTGGACATGATAGAAAATCCTTCAATGCCTGTCATATTAGGAAGACCATTCCTCGCTACTGGCCGAGTGATTATTGATATTGAGCGCAGGGAGCTCACTATTAGAGTCAAGAACGAAAAAGAAATTTTTAAAGCAGTTGAAGACTCTAAAGAACAATCTGAAGTGCTTTTCATGGGCTACAAGAAAGGTGCAAGAAAGAGCACCTCTGTTAGATTCAGAGAAAAGAAGCCTCCTTGAAGCACAGTCAACACGTCGAGCTAATGATGTTAAACAAGCGCTTTTGGGAGGCAACCCAAGTAAGTTTAGTGTGTTTTCTTTTTGTTTTTGATTTATTGTTTGTTTTTGTTTTGTAGGTCTTGTTTTCTTTCTCTCCTTTGCTTTCAAGCTTTCAAGATTCCAAGCTTTTAGTCAAGAAGTCATCATCATTCCAGGCCAGTATTATTCACTCCTTTCATTCTTTTATTGTTCTCATGCTTGGTTATGCCTTATTTTCTTTATACATTCAGGACAATGCATGTTTTAAGTTTGGGGGTGAATTAGCATGTTTGTGGAGCCCTTGAGCATCTGAGTTCGGGCTATAGTTTTGAGCTTTCTTTGAATTATTAATATGGTTGTTTTCTGGATGCTACTTTTGCATGATTATGATGTCCTAGGATAGGCTTTCTCGTCAATTTTCAAGCTTGTGATGAGTTGTAAGCATGAGTGCCCAAAAAGGGAGACTTTTTAAAACTTTTTTTTAGGAGATGGTTTGCATGAGTAGAGTATTTGTCTTTGCTAGATTTGGATTTGAATGCTTAGGAGCGAATTATTGGGTTCTTATGCTTGTTGTCACCTCGATAGGTGTAGGGTAGAACTAAAGAGTTAATTTTTTGCAAATTAGCAGGTTTGATCTTGCTTAGGAGAAAAGAAAAGAATATCTGCTTATCATGTTCATAACGAAAAATCATTCTTGTTATTATTGTTGAAAAAGAAAAAAGTCATGACTTATGCAATATGCAATGGGTAATAAAGATTAAGGCAAAAAGAGCTACCCCTGTTGTGATCAGTTAGGCCAACCAGAGAAAACTCAGGTTAAGGGTCCCTGCAATAGGTGTGTGAAAGCTAGTGCCACATATACATGCTTAATTTAATTGTTTATTATATTAAGCACCTAAGTTATGGAGACAACAAAATATTTTTTGTTCCATTAACTCATTAGTGAAACCTTAGTGCAAGTGTAGAGGGAAGATGAGTTGAGAGTTTAATAAATCAATCCCGGGCTAGGAGAGTCTGATCTTGTTGAGTTATATCTCGCTTATGCATGTTAATTTTGGAAAAAAATTTTAATTTGTCTCCCTCATTGGTCCTTGTGTGCATGACTCTTGCTTGCTTGACTATTGACTTTTGAGCCTTGAGGATTGAGTCATGATTATTGCATCCATTCTTCTACTGTATGTTTGATTTGTAGTTTGCTCGAGGACTAGCAAAAGCTTAAGTTTGGGGGTATTTGATAGCAAGCATAGCTAGCTATCTTTACTTATTTAATTTAGCTAGTCTTTGATGATTATTGGCCATTTTATTGCACTTTATTGTTTATTTTGTAGGAAATATTTAATTGGAGCTAAAACGCAATAGTGGATTCAATTGGGTGCTCGGGACGCGAAAAGATGAAAAGGAATGAAAAAGAGTCAAAGAGGAAAAAAGTCAAATTTCGGACAACAGCAGGCTAGCATCGAGACGCTAGCTCTTGAGCGTCTCAACGCTCACATTCCATATCTGAGTAGGCGCGTAAAGGTCACAGCGTCGAGACGCTGTGACCTTAGCGTCTCGACGATGTGTTATTTCGCTTACTGAAACACGCGTTTTGAAGGCAGCGTCTCGACGCTACGACGAAAAATGAGAATATAAGCTTCCTTTCGGCTAGGTTTTTGGGGGAGAGCTTTTGGGACGTTTTAGAGCCGTAAAACAGGGCAGAACAGAGCATCTTGGAGCCAAAGCAAAGGGGGCAAGTTGGAAATCAACCCATCGTTCGTGGGGATCGTGACGGGAACGCTCGGTCTCGGCCTACATTGAGTTTTCTTTCCCTTTCCTTTTCTTTAGCTAGAGTTTATGGCTTTATTATGTTTAGTTGAGCTTGTAATCATATTCATGAGTAGCTAAACTCATAGCTTAGGGATTGATGTAGTTGATTTTTTTTATGGATTGATTTATGGTTTAAGTTGTGCAATGTTTATTATGTTTGTAATCTTGATTTAATGCTTTCAATTAATTGGCCATTAGTTGAATGATTTAAGTTTTGAATCTAGCTCGGGAGAGGGGATTTAATATAGACTTACTCAAGATTGCATGACTAAAGTTTTCTTTCTAATTCGTGACGGTTTTAGATTAACTTTAGAATTGGTCCAAAGATCTCATTTCCTTACATGTTAATAAACTTAGATAGGGATATCAAGTTGGTTAATTTGCATGAGAATCAATTATACTCGGGAGAGGTAGTTGTGATTAAAGGGTCTTAGGCTCATAATTTAAGTGTGCATAATAACTTACTCCTTAAAATCAATCCTAGACTAAATCGGTGAAATCAATTCCCTAAGTATTTTTCCCAATTGAATTTCCACACTTTTTACTTGCTTTGATTTAGTTTTCACATCATTCACTCACGACCTTTTGATCCCTAAATAAAATTGAGCAAGATAATTCACAATACTTGATTTGCTTAAAAATCCAATCTAGAGGACGACACACATTTATACGAACAGTTTATTATTACTTGACCCGTGCGCTTGCGGTAGGAAAAGTCCACATCATGTTTGGATCACAAAGTTCGGTCCAATGAGGGGTCTTTCGGTGGTTTGGATGACACATGGTCCAAACTTTGCTCCGTTTAAGTTTTGGAGGGTTTTTAACACAAAGTTCGGTCCAATTAGAGGTCATTAGGTGGTTTGGAAGAGACATGGTCCAAAGTTTGCTTCATTTTAGTTTTGGAGAGTTTGGAACCCAAAGTTCGGTCCAAAGAGAGGTCTTTAGGTGGTTTGGATGAACATTCTCCAAACTTTGCTTTGTTTGAGTTTTGGACAGTGTGGAACACAAAGTTCGGTCCAATTAGAGGTATTTAGGTGGTTTGGACGAACATTCTCCAAACTTTGCTTTGTTTGAGTTTTGGACAGTGTGGAACACAAAGTTCGGTCCAATTAGAGGTCTTTAGGTGGTTTGGACGAACATTCTCCAAACTTTGCTTTGTTTTAGTTTTAGAGAGTTTGCAACACAAAGTTCGGTCGAACAAGAGGTCCTTAGGTGGTTTGGATGACACATGGTCCAAACTTTACTCTGGTTGCGTTTTAGAGTGTTTGGAAAAAAAAGTTCGGTCCAATGAGAGGTCTTTAGGTTGTTTGGACGAAAATAGTCCAAACTTTGCCCCGTTTGAGTTTTGTAGAGTTTGGAACTCAAAGTTCGGTCCACTGAGAGATCTTTAGATGGTTTGGACGAACATTGTCCAAACTTTGCTCTGTTTCAGTTTTGGACAGTTTAGAACCCAAATTCGGTCCAATGAGAGGTCTTTAGGTGGTTTGGACGAACATGGTCCAAACTTTGCATGGTTAGAATCTTTTACAGTGTGGAACACAAAGTTCGGTCCAATGAGAGGTCTCTAGGTGGTTTGGACGACACATGGTCCAAACTTTTCTCTAGTTGAGTTTTGGAGAGTTTGCAACACAAAGATTGGTCCAATTAGAGGACTTTAGGTGGTTTGGATGAACATGTTCCAAAATTTTCTCCGATATAGTTTTGGACAGTGTGGAAAAGAAAGTTCGGTTGAATGAGAGGTCTCTAGGTGGTTTGGACGACAATTGGTCCAAACTTTGCTCCAGTTGAGTTTTGGAGAGTTTGCAACAAAAAGTGCGGTCCAATTAGAGGTCTTTAGGTTGTTTGGACGATACATGGTCAAACTTTTCTCTGATTGAGTTTTGGAGAGTTTGGAACCCCAAGTTTGGTCCAATGAGAGGTCTTTAGCTGGTTTGGACGAACATTGTCCAAACTTTGCTCGGTTTGAGTTTTGGACATTTTGGAACACAAAGTTTAGTCAAATGAGAGGCCATTAGGTGATTTTGATGACACATGGTCCAAACATTGCTCCGTTTGAGTTTTGGAGAGTTCGGAACACAAAGTTCGGTCCAATGAGAGGTGTTTAGGTTGTTTGGACCAACATGGTCCAAACTTTGCTATGTTTGAGTTTTGAAGAGTTTGGAACTCAAAGTTCGGACCAATAAGAGGTCTTTAGGTGGTTTGGATGAACATTGTCCAAACTTTGCTCCGTTTCAGTTTTGAGCAGTTTGGAACACAAAGTTCGGTCCAATGAGAGGTCTTTAGGTGGTTTGGACGACACGTGGTCAAAACTTTGATCCGCTTAAGTTTTTGAAAGTTTTCAACTCAAAGTTCGGTCCAAGTAGAGGTCTTTAGGTGGTTTGGACTACACATGGTCCAAACTTTTCTCCGTTTGAGTTTTTGAGAGTTTGCAACCCAAAGTTTTGTCCAAGGAGTGGTCTTTAAGTGGTTTGGACGAACATGGTCCAAACTTTGCTCCGTTTGAGTTTTGGAGAGTTTGGAACACAAAGTTCGGTCCAATGAGAGGTCTTTAGGTGGTTTGGACAAACATGGTCCAAACTTTTCTCCGTTTGATTTTTGGATAGTGTGGAACACAACGTTCCGTCCAATGAGAGGTCTCTAGGTGGTTTGTACAACACATGGTCCAAACTTTGCTCCATTTGAGTTTTGGAGAGTATGAAACACAAAGTTCGTTCCAATTAGAGGTCTTTAGGTTGTTTGGACGACACATGGTCCAAGCTTTTCTCCGAATGAGTTTTGGAGAGTTTGGAACCCAAAGTTCGGTCCAATGAGAGGTCTTTAGGTGTTTTGGATGAACATGGTCCTAACTTTTCTCCGTTTTAGTTTTCGAGAGTTTGGATAAATTTGTTCGGTCGAATGAGAGGTCTTTCGTGGTTTTGACGACACATGGTCCAAACTTTGCTCCGTTAGAGTTTTGGAGAGTTTGGACACAAAGTTTGGTCCAATGAGAAGTCTTTAGGTGGTTTGGACGACACATGGTCCAATCTTTGCTCCGTTTGATTTTTGGAGAGTTTTGAACACAAAGTTCGGTTCAATGAGAGGTCTTTAGGTGGTTTGGATGACACATGGTCGAAACTTTGCTCCTTTTGTTTTTTGGGGAGTTTGTCAAACAAAGTTCGGCTAAATGAGAGTTCTATAGGTGGTTTGGACGAACATGTCCAAACTTCGCACCGTTTTAGTTTTGGAGAGTTTGGATCACGAACTTCGGTCCAAAGAGAGGTCTTTCGGTTGTTTGGATGACACATGGTCCAAACTTTGCACCGTTTAAGTTTTGGAGAGTTTTTAACACAATGTTTGGTCCAATGAGATGTCTTTAGGTGGTTTGGATGACACATGGTCCAAACTTTGCTCCGTTTGAGTTTTGGAGAGTTTGGAACCCAACGTTCGGTCCAATGAGAGGGCTTTAGGTGGTTTGGACGAACATTCTCTCCAAACTTGTCTCCGTTTGAGTTTTGGATAGTTTGGAACATAAAGTTCGGTCCAATGAGAGGTCTTTAGGTGGTTTAAACGACACATGGTCCACCTTATGTTTTTGCATGCAACACTCCCAAACAATCAAAAGAACCAAACAAAAATAAAATAAAATAAAATTCACCAGAAAATATTTACAACCTAAATTACTATTTATCCCGTTCTTTTATATGTTAAGAAAAATTATTTTGCTTAAAAATCAAGCCTCCCCGACAACGGTGCCAAAAACTTGTTTGGCGTCACACCACTATACTGCAAGTGCACGGGTCCCAAGTAATATAAAACGGTAATATTTCGAGTATCGAATCCACGGGGAGGCGAAGCAAAAATTAAGCAAAGCAATAAATTCTTGAACAATAAAGATACTTGGGAGAAATAATATTTAGGGACCAAAACATGAAATTAAAATAAATTTAAAATTAAAGCAATTATAGAGTAAAATTTGATAAATAAGGAAAAAATAAAAAATGGAGAAAGAGTTTTGAAATGGGAAGTGGGGTCTTGAAAATCAATTAATAGCTAAATAATTATTACAATCATTCTATCTCGTTGCCCAACTAATTATAATACTAGAATCTCCGTTAATCACATAGGTGGTTTGGACGACACATAGTCCAAACTTTGCTCTGATTGAGTTTTAGAGTGTTTGGAACACAAAGTTCGGTCCAATGAGAGGTCTTTAGGTGGTTTGGACGAACATGGTCCAAACGTTGCTCGGTTTGAGTTTTGAAGAGCTTGGAACCCAAAGTTCGATCCAATGAGAGATCTTTAGGTGGTTTGGAAGAACATTGTCCAAACTTTGCTCCGTTTCAGTTTTGGACAGTTTGGAACACAATGTTTGGTCCAATGAGAGGTCTTTAGGTGGTTTGGACGACACATGGTCAAAACTTTGCTCCGTTTGAGTTTTGAAGAGTTTGTCAAATAAAGTTCGACTAAATGAGAGTTTTATAGGTGGTGTGGTTGAACATAGTCCAAACTTTGCACCGTTTTAGTTTTGGAAAGTTTGGATCACAAAGTTCGGTCCAATGAGGGGTCTTTCGGTGGTTTGGATGACACATGGTCCAAACTTTTCTCCGTTTAAGTTTTGGAGAGTTTTTAACACAAAGTTCGGTCCAATGAGAGGTCTTTAGGTGGTTTGGAAGACACATGGTCCAAAGTTTGCTCCGTTTGAGTTTTGGAGAGTTTGGAACCCAAAGTTCGGTCCAAAGAGAGATCTTTAGGTGGTTTGGACGAACATTCTCCAAACTTTGCTTTGTTTGAGTTTTGGACAGTTTGGAACACAAAGTTCGGTCCAATTAGAGGTCTTTAGGTGGTTTGGACAAACATTCTCCAAACTTTGCTTCGTTTTAGTTTTAGAGAGTTTGCAACAAAAAGTTCGGTCGAACAAGAGGTCCTTAGGTGGTTTGGATGACACATGGTCCAAACTTTCCTCCGGTTGTGTTTTAGAGTGTTTGGAAAACAAAGTTCGGTCCAATGAGAGGTCTTTAGGTGGTTTGGACGAAAATGGTCCAAACTTTGCTCCGTTTAAGTTTTGAAGAGCTTGGAACTCAAAGTTCGGTCCAATGAGAGATCTTTAGATGGTTTGGACGAACATTGTCCAAACTTTGCTCTGTTTCAGTTTTGGACAGTTTTGAACACAATGTTCGGTCCGATGAGAGGTCTTTAGGTGGTTTCGACGACACATGGTCAAAACTTTACTCCGTTTGAATTTTGGAGAGTTTGTAAAAAAAGTTCGCCTAAATGAGAGTTTTATAGGTGGTGTTGACGAACATAGTCCAAACTTTGCACCGTTTTAGTTTCTGAGAGTTTGGATCACAATGTTCGGACCAATGAGAGGTCTTTCGGTGGTTTGGATGACACATGGTCCAAACTTTGCTCCGTTCAAGTTTTGGAGAGTTTTTAACACAAAGTTCGGTCCAAAGACAGATCTTTAGGTGGTTTGGATGACACATGGTGCAAACTTTGCTCCGTTTGAGTTTTGGAGAGTTTGGAACCCAAAGTTCGGTCCAAAGAGAGGTCTTTAGGTGGTTTGGACGAACATGGTCCAAACTTTGCTCCGTTTGAGTTTTGAAGAGTTTGGAACTCAAAGTTCGGTCCAATGAGACATCTTTAGGTGGTTTGGACGAAGATTGTCCAAACTTTCTCCGTTTCAGTTTTGGACAGTTTCGAACACAAAGTTCGATCCAATGAGAGGTTTTCAAGTGGTTTGGACGACACATGGTCAAAACTTTGCTCCGTTTGAGTTTTGGAGAGTTGGTCAAATAAAGTCCAGCTAAATGAGTGTTCTATAGGTGGTGTGGAAGAACATAGTCCAAACTTTGCACCGTTTTAGTTTTGGAGAGTTTGGATCACAAAGTTCGCTCCAATGAGGGGGTTTTTCGGTGGTTTGGATGACACATGGTCCAAAATTTGCTCCGTTTGATTTTTCGAGAGTTTGGAACCCAAAGTTCGGTCCAAAGAGAGGTATTTAGGTGGTTTGGACGAACATTCTCCAAACTTTGCTCTGTTTGAGTTTTGGAGAGTTTGGAACACAAAGTTCGGTCCAATTAGGGGTCTTTAGGTGGTTTGGACGAATATTTTCAAAATTTTGCTTCGTTTTAGTTTTAGAGAGTTTGCAACAATAAGTTCGGTTGAATGATAGGTCCTTAGGTGGTTTGGTTGACACATGGTCCAAACTTTGCTCTGTTTGAGTTTTGGAGAGTTTGCAACACAATGTTCAATCCAAGGAGAGGTCTTTAGGTGGTTTCGACGACACATGGTCCAAACTTTTCTCCGTTTTAGTTTTTGAGAGTTTGGAACACAAATATTGGTCGGATGAGAGGTCTTTAGGTGGTTTGGATGACACATGGTCGAAACTTTTCTCCATTTGTGTTTTGGAGAGTTTGTCAAACAAAGATTGGTTCAATGAGAGTTCTTTAGGTGGTGTGGACGAACATGGTCAAAACTTTTCTCCATTTGAGTTTTGGAGAGTTTGTCAAATAAAGTTCGGCTAAATGAGAGTTCTATAGGTGGGGTGGACGAACATAGTCCAAACTTTGCACCGTTTTAGTTTTGGAGAGTTTGGATCACAATGTTCGGTCCAATGAGGGGTCTTTCGGTGGTTTGGATGACACATGGTCCAAACTTTGCTCCGTTCAAGTTTTGGAGAGTTTTTAACACAAAGTTCGGTCCAAAGACAGGTCTTTAGGTGGTTTGAATGACACATGGTGCAAACTTTGCTCCGTTTGAGTTTTGGAGAGTTTGGAACCCAAAGTTCGGTCCAAAGAGAGGTCTTTAGGTGGTTTGGACGAATATTCTCCAAACTTTGCTCTATTTGAGTTTTGGACAGTTTGGAACACAAAGTTCGGTCCAATTAGAGGTCTTTAGGTGGGTTGGATGAACATTCTCCAAACTTTGCTTCGTTTTAGTTTTAGAGAGTTTGCAAGAAAAAGTTCGGTCGGATGAGAGGTCCTTAGGTGGTTTGGATGACACATGGTCCAAACTTTACTCCGGTTGAGTTTCAGAGTGTTTGGAGCACAAAGTTCGGTCTAATGAGAGGTCTTTAGGTGGTTTGGACAAACATAGTCCAAACTTTGCTCCATTTGAGTTTTGAAGAGTTTGGAACTCAAAGTTTTGTCCAATGAGTGATGTTTAGGTGGTTTGGACGAAGGTTATCCAAACTTTGCTCTGTTCAGTTTTGGACAGTTTGGAACACAAAGTTCGGTCCAATGAGAGGTCTTTAAGTGGTTTGGACAACAAATGGTCAAAACTTTGCTCCGTTTGAGTTTTAGAGAGTTGGTCAAATAAAGTCCGGCTAAATGAGAGTTCTATAGGTGGTGTGGACGAACATAGTCAAAACTTTGCACCGTTTTAGTTTTGGAGAGTTTGGATCACAAAGTTCGGTCCAATGAGGGGTTTTCGGTGGTTTGGATGACACATGGTCCAAAATTTGCTCCATTTTATTTTTGGAGAGTTTGGAACCCAAAGTTCGGTCGAAAGAGAGGTATTAAGGTGGTTTGGACGAACATTCTCCAAACTTCACTATGTTTGAGTTTTGGACAGTTTGGAACACAATGTTTGGTCTAATTAGGGGTCTTTAGGTGGTTTGGACGAATATTCTCCAAACTTTGCTTCGTTTTAGTTTTGGAGAGTTTGGAACACAAAGTTCGGTCAAATGAGAGGTCCTTAGGTGGTTTGGATGACACATGGTCCAAACTTTGCTCCGTTTGAATTTTGGAGAGTTTGCAACACAATGTTCGATCCAAGGAGAGGTCTTTAGGTGGTTTCTACGACACATGGTCCAAACTTTGCTCCGTTTGAGTTTTGGAGAGTTTGGAACACAAATATTGGTCTGATGAGAGATCTTTCGATGGTTTGGATGACACATGGTCGAAACTTTTGTCCTTTTGAGTTTTGGAGAGTTTGTCAAACAAAGATGGGTTCAATGAGAGTTCTTTAGTTGGTGTGGACGAACATGGTCAAAACTTTGCACCGTTAGAGTTTTGGAGAGTTTGGAACACAAAGTTCGGTCCAATGAGAGGTCTTTAGGTTGTTTCGACGACACGTGGTCCAAACTTTTCTCCGTTTGAGTTTTGGAGAGTTTGGAACACAAAGTTCGGTTCAATGGGAGGTCTTTAGGTGGTTTGGATGACACATGGTCGAAACTTTGCTCCTTTTGAATTTTTGAAAGTTTGTCAAACAAAGTTCGGCTAAATGAGAATTTTTTAGGTTGTGTGGAGGAAGATGGTCAACCTTTGCACCGTTTGAGTTTTGGAGAGTTTGGATCACAAAATTCGGTCCAATGGGAGTTCTTTCGGTAGTTTGGACGACAGATGGTTGTTTCGACGACACGTGGTCCAAACATTGCTCCGTTTGAGTTTTGGAGAGTTTGGAACACAAGGTACAGTCCAAAGAGAGGTCTTTAGGTGGTTTGAACGATACATGGTCCAAACTTTACTCCGTTTGGGTTTTGGAGAGTTTTGAACACAAAGTTCGGTCCAATGAGAGGTCTTTAGGTGGTTTGGACGAACATGGTCCGAACTTTTCTCCGGTTGAGTTTTGGGGAGTTTGGAACGCAAAGTTCTGTTCAACGAGAGGTCTTTAGGTGGTTTGGATGATACATGGTCGAAACGCAAAGTTCTGTTCAACGAAAAGAATATCTGCTTATCATGTTCATAACGAAAAATCATTCTTGTTATTATTGTTGAAAAAGAAAAAAGTCATGACTTATGCAATATGCAATGGGTAATAAAGATTAAGGCAAAAAGAGCTACCCCTGTTGTGATCAGTTAGGCCAACCAGAGAAAACTCAGGTTAAGGGTCCCTGCAATAGGTGTGTGAAAGCTAGTGCCACATATACATGCTTAATTTAATTGTTTATTATAAGCACCTAAGTATGGAGAAAACAAACTATTTTTTGTTCCATTAACTCATTAGTGAAACCTTAGTGCAAGTGTAGAGGGAAGATGAGTTGAGAGTTTAATAAATCAATCCCGGGCTAGGAGAGTCTGATCTTGTTGAGTTAGATCTCGCTTATGCATGTTCATTTTGGAAAAATTTTAATTTGTCTCCCTCATTGGTCCTTCTGTGCATGACTCTTGCTTGCTTGACTATTGACTTTTGAGCCTTGAGGATTGAGTCATGATTATTGCATCCATTCTTTTACTGTATGTTTGATTTATAGTTTGCTTGAGGACTAGCAAAAGCTTAAGTTTGGGAGTATTTGATAGCGAGCATAGCTATATCTTTACTTATTTAATTTAGCTAGTCTTTGACGATTATTGGCCATTTTATTGCACTTTATTGTTTATTTTGTAGGAAATGGTTAATTGGAGCTAAAACGCAATAGTGGAGTCAATCGGGTGCGCGGGATGCGAAAAGATGAAAAGGAATGAAAAAGAGTAAATGAGGAAAAAAGTCAAATTTCGGTCAACAGCAGGCTAGCGTCTCGACGATAGCTCTTGAGCGTCTCGACGCTCATATTCCATATCTGAGTAGGCGCGTAAAGGTCACAGTGTCGAGACGCTGCGACCTTAGCTTCTCGACGATGTGTTATTTCGCTTACTGAATCGCGCGTTTTGAAGGCAACGTCTCGACGCTACGACGAAAAATCAGAATATAAGCTTCCTTTCGGCTAGGTTTTTGGGGGAGAGCTTTTGGGACGTTTTAGAGCCGTAAAACAGGGCAGAACAGAGCATCTTGGAGCCAAAGCAAAGGGGGCAAGTTGGAAATCAACCCATCGTTCGTGGGGATCGTGACGAGAACGCTCGGTCTCGGCCTACATTGAGTTTTCTTTCCCTTTCCTTTTCTTTAGCTAGAGTTTATGGCTTTATTATGTTTAGTTGAGCTTGTAATCATATTCATGAGTAGCTAAATTCATAGCTTAGGGATTGATGTAGTTGATTTTTTTTATGGATTGATTTATGGTTTAAGTTGTGCAATGTTTATTATGTTTTTAATCTTGATTTAATGCTTTCAATTAATTGGCCATTAGTTGAATGATTTAAGTTTTGAATCTAGCTCGGGAGAGGGGATTTAATATAGACTTACTCAAGATTGCATGACTAAAGTTTTCTTTCTAATTCGTGACGGTTTTAGATTAACTTTAGAATTGGTCCAAAGATCTCATTTCCTTGCATGTTAATAAACTTAGATAGGGATATCAAGTTGGTTAATTTGCATGAGAGTCAATTATACTCGGGAGAGGTAGTTGTGATTAAAGGGTCTTAGCCTCATAATTTCAGTGTGCATAATAACTTACTCCTTAAAATCAATCATAGACTAAATCGGCGAAATCAATTCCCTAAGACTTTTTCCCAATTGAATTTCCACACTTTTTACTTGCTTTGATTTAGTTTTCACATCATTCACTCACTACTTTTTGATCCCTAAATAAAATTGAGCAAGATAATTCACAATACTTGATTTGCTTAAAATTCCAATCCAGAGGACGACACTTGTTTATACGAACACTTTATTATTACTTGACCCGTGCACTTGCGGTAGGAAAAGTCCACATCAAGTTTTTGGCGTCGTTGCCCGGGATTGGCACATTTAGCTAGATTGATATTGTGAAAAAAAATTTTTGATCTTAATTTAGGGTGTATTTTTACTTTTTTAGGTTGATTGCATTTTTTTTCCTTATTTGTTTTTCTTTCCATATTTGTTTTGTAGCTTAGTTTTTCTTTTAGTTGTGTAATATTTTCCTTATTTGTTTCTTGTTATTCCTTTTTAGATTAGTTTTTCCTTATTTGTGTTTTGCCATATTTATTTTTGCATTCCATATTAGGTTATTTTGTTTCCTTTTATAGATTATATTTTCCATATTTAGATTAGTTGTTTTTCTTTTCTTTATTTCTTTCCATAATTGTTTTCTTTCCTTTTTAGGGTAGTTTTACTTTTGTATGCGTAGTAGTAGAGAATTGATACCGTTGGATCCCGAGATAGAAAGAACAATTCATAGGATTCGAAGAGAAAACAGAGAAATTATTCAAATGGCTGACCAAAATCCACCTGAGGAGCCTAGGCCTATTAGAGACTACTTTCAGCCCGTGTTTCAGGGGCAACAGTCGGGGATTGTCTATGCCCCGATCAATGCCAACAATTTTGAGCTGAAGACCGGTCTCATTCAGATGGCTCGAGACTGTGCATACAGAGGATCGCCCACCGAGGATCCAAATTCTCATTTAAAATCATTTTTAGACATTTGTGGGACGGTAAAAATCAATATAGTTTCTGAGGATGTTATTCGCTTACGCTTATTTCCTTTTTCTTTGCAGGATAAAGCACGAGATTGGTTGCAGTCCATTGCCCCTGGGAGCATCACCACCTGGGATGCTTTGGTCCAGGCCTTTTTGAAGAAATTTTTCCCTCCTGCAAAGACGGTCAAGCTGAGGACCGAGATTGGGAAATTCCAGCAACTCTATGATGAGCAGCTGTTTGAGGCTTGGGAGCGATTCAAAGAGTTGTTGAGGAAGTGTCCTCAGCATGGATACCCCGACTGGCTCCAGGTTCAATTGTTTTACAATGGTTTAACTCCTAGTACGAAAAGGATTGTTGATGCAGCTGCAGGTGGGACTCTGTTAAGACCGTGGAATATGCTCGCATACTTCTAGAGGATATGGCCACCAACAGCTATCAGTGGCCATCTGAGCGGTCTACACCAAATAAGATTGCTGCTGGAGTGTTTGAGGGTGATAAAGTAAGTGCACTCCAGGCCCAAATGACCTCCCTTGCTAATGCCTTTATGAAATTTTCAGGTACAGGGAGTGCACAGTCAATTGAATCAGCTGCTGCTTTGGCATCTAGACCTCAGGAGGAGACCATTGAACAGGTTCAGTATGTATCAAATTCTAATTTTAGGGGATATAATAATAGTTCTACACCTACACATTATCACCCTAACAATAGGAACCATGAAAATTTCTCTTATGCCAATACTAAGAATGTTCTTAACCCCCCTGCTTTTGCCCCTCAAACTCAAGAAAATAAAAAGTTAGAAGATCTTGATGGAGCTTTCATTGCAGAGTCAAGTAACAGGACAACCAAATTAGAGGAGGCAGTCATTGCCATCAACTCAACAGTGAATGGCCACAGTGCTGCCATCAAGAATATTGAAACTCAGCTAGGACAGTTGGTAAGTGTTGTAAGCACTATGAATAAAGGTAAGGCCCCAGCTGAACAAGAGAAAACTCAGATGGAGTACTGTAAGGCAATCACTGTGCACTAGGAGGAAGCTGAAGAGGAACCTGAGTCTGAGGACTATGACACGCCTACAGGGGAAGCTGAGGAGGACACATCATCATATGAGGCTGAAAAGCCTGAACCTGAGCCTCCTATTCCTTCTCCCACACTGATGGTTCCCAAGGAAAAGAAAAAAAAAAAGAAGAAAAAGAACAATCAGGTTCAGTTTGATAAATTTATGAATGTTTTTATGAATCTAAACATTAATATTCCTTTTGCAGAGGCGTTAGAGATGCCCCAGTATAACAGGTTCATGAAGGAGTGGTTAGCAAAGAAGCGAAAGGAAAAGAAGGTTGACACTGTATATCTTGCTTCCACATGCAGCACTAGAGTACAACAGAAGGTACCTGAAAAAGTAGTAGATCCAGGGAGTTTTTTCTGTTCCTTGTAGTTTTGGTACTTACTCTTTTAGAGCATTATGTGACTTAGGTGCTAGCATTAATATTATTCCTTTGTCCTTGTGTAAAAAGTTAGACATAGGTGAGATTAAATCTACTCCTATAAAGCTCCAATTGGCTGATCAATCTGTGGTTAGACCAGTTGGCATTGTAGAAAATGTTTTAATCAGAGTAGGTAGATTTTTCCTCCCTATTGACTTGTATGTTGGACATGATAGAAAATCCTTCAATGCCTGTCATATTAGGAAGACCATTCCTCGCTACTGGCCGAGTGATTATTGATATTGAGCGCACGGAGCTCACTATTAGAGTCAAGAACGAAAAAGAAATTTTTAAAGCAGTTGAAGACTCTAAAGAACAATCTGAAGTGCTTTTCATGGGCTACAAGAAAGGTGCAAGAAAGAGCACCTCTGTTGGATTCAGAGAAAAGAAGCTTCCTTGAAGCACGGTCTTGTTTTATTTCTCTCCTTTGCTAATGATGTTAAACAAGCTAATGATGTTAAACAAGCGCTTTTGGGAGGCAACCCAAGTAAGTTTAGTGTGTTTTCTTTTTGTTTTTGATTTATTGTTTGTTTTTGTTTTGTAGGTCTTGTTTTCTTTCTCTCCTTTGCTTTCAAGCTTTCAAGATTCCAAGCTTTTAGTCAAGAAGTCATCATCATTCCAGGCCAGTATTATTCACTCCTTTCATTCTTTTATTGTTCTCATGCTTGGTTATGCCTTATTTTCTTTATACATTGAGGACAATGCATGTTTTAAGTTTGGGGGTGAATTAGCATGTTTGTGGAGCCCTTGAGCATCTGAGTTCGGGCTATAGTTTTGAGCTTTCTTTGAATTATTAATATGGTTGTTTTCTGGATGCTACTTTTGCATGATTATGATGTCCTAGGATAGGCTTTCTCGTCAATTTTCAAGCTTGTGATGAGTTGTAAGCATGAGTGCCCAAAAAGGGAGACTTTTTAAACTTTTTTTAGGAGATGGTTTGCATGAGTAGAGTATTTGTCTTGGCTAGATTTGGATTTGAATGCTTAGGAGCGAATTATTGGGTTCTTATGCTTGTTGTCACCTCGATAGGTGTAGGGTAGAACTAAAGAGTTAATTTTTTGCAAATTAGCAGGTTTGATCTTGCTTAGGAGAAAAGAAAAGAATATCTGCTTATCATGTTCATAACGAAAAATCATTCTTGTTATTATTGTTGAAAAAGAAAAAAGTCATGACTTATGCAATATGCAATGGGTAATAAAGATTAAGGCAAAAAGAGCTACCCCTGTTGTGATCAGTTAGGCCAACCAGAGAAAACTCAGGTTAAGGGTCCCTGCAATAGGTGTGTGAAAGCTAGTGCCACATATACATGCTTAATTTATTTGTTTATTATAAGCACCTAAGTATGGAGAAAACAAACTATTTTTTGTTCCATTAACTCATTAGTGAAACCTTAGTGCAAGTGTAGAGGGAAGATGAGTTGAGAGTTTAATAAATCAATCCCGGGCTAGGAGAGTCTGATCTTGTTGAGTTATATCTCGCTTATGCATGTTAATTTTGGAAAAATTTTAATTTGTCTCCCTCATTGGTCCTTCTGTGCATGACTCTTGCTTGCTTGACTATTGACTTTTGAGCCTTGAGGATTGAGTCATGATTATTGCATCCATTCTTCTACTGTATGTTTGATTTGTAGTTTGCTCGAGGACTAGCAAAAGCTTAAGTTTGGGGGTATTTGATAGCGAGCATAGCTAGCTATCTTTACTTATTTAATTTAGCTAGTCTTTGATGATTATTGGCCATTTTATTGCACTTTATTGTTTATTTTGTAGGAAATAGTTAATTGGAGCTAAAACGCAATAGTGGAGTCAATCGGGTGCTCGGGACGCGAAAAGATGAAACAACGTCGGGACGCAACAACGTCGGGATGCTCCTTCAACAGCGTCGGGACGTTCCTTCAACAACGTCGGGACGCTCCTTCAACAACGTCGGGACGCAACAACGTCGGGACGCTCCTTCAACAGATTCTGCCTCCAGACGCAACAACGTCGGGACGCTCCTTCAACAGCGTCTCGACGCTGTCTCGATACCGAAGGCGCTCGGTAAGGAAAGCACACAGCGTCGGGACGCTATCTACACAGCGTCTCGACGCTGTCACGATGGAGGCGCGACCTAGGGTTTCAAAAGGCGCGGTTCGAGGCATGACCGGTCCGGTTTGGATCGGTTCGGCTGGGTGGGGACCTATTTGGTCCGGTTCAGCCAATTTTTGGCATGGTTCGTGATTTTGGAGGCCGGTTCGAGGTTGTTCGGGGCGGTTCATGCTGTCTAGACCAATTCCGGAGCTGTACAAGTATTTTTAGGATAGAATTTAGCTAAATTAATGTAATTTAATGCTTTATTTTATCCTAGGGGCCAAAATTAACCGGTTCAATTGCTATTTATATGCTTTATGGATGTCATATAGAATATTTAATCCCACCTTAGGTTATAAACATGCTCATGCATTTTTTATATATTATAAATTGTTATAATGTATGTTTAAATGCATGGATTTGTTTTCATATTTTTTAATATAAGTGTATATTAATTATATGAAAAATTGGAAAGCATGAAGCATGTCATTAAATATAAATAGTTATGTTTAATGTGATGAATGAAGCATGCTTGAATGATTTTCTTGATTGGCTTATAATTGTTATAATAAAAGAAAATAAAAAATTGCATGAAGCATGAAACATCCATAGTTAATAATATAATTGTTATATTATTCATGCAATTAGTGTGGTTTAATTATTTAATTTGAATGAGATTGTTGAATGAATTATACCCTAGATTCTTTATTATAGGATTAATCATTAAAATTTGAAATAGTTCTTTAATATTAATGATTAGAAACCGTCAATCTATAATCAAGATTTGCATGCAAACATAAGATCATAGGATAAATTGGATTAATTTTAAATTGTTTAAAATTAATTAGACCTAGATCAGTTTCTAATAGGATTAGAATCTTTTCTTACTTAGTATTTAAAAATAGTTTTAATTGACTAAGTAGGAAAAACATTGCTATGATTATAAGGGAACTCCACCGGTAATGTTCTGTCTAAGGCTGGGGGTATTTAAGTTGACGGTTTACGGAACACCTCCTACCTGGGAACTGACCTGGAATACCGGAGTTGAATTAATCATAGTTAAATGTTAGCATGCAATGTCACTAGGTTTATTAAAAGTGTTTAATGCACCTAGATCTTTAGAGTAAAGACCTTACATTACTGAGGTTATAAGGGAACTCTCTCGGTAAAGTTCTGTCTAAGGCTGGGGGTATTTAAGTTGACGGTTTACGGAACACCTCCTACCTAGGAACTGACCCCAACATTGAGTTGAATTAACCATAGTAATGTTGACTTGCAATGTTGGGTTTATTAAAGGAAGTTTAATTCACCCAAAAGATTGCAGTTGAATCCTTTCCATAATTGTTATAATAGGATCAGACTTAGATAGATTGACTTAGCCGAATACTATCTAAGTTAAATAACCCTAAAATAACCTTAGGACATTTTCAGTGGGAGGAAAGTTACAAAACGAGATTTAAATAGAGTTTTGCTCCTACGTCCCTATATTCACAACGTGAGATTCATGCTCGGCTTCGAGTCGCCTTAGGAGCGGCCTCCCTTCGGAAAGTGTTTGCATGGATCAATATCAAGGTGAATGGGAAAAATGTCTAGAGTAAGTGGGAGCGGGACACGTGTCAACGTATCCCTCGGTCTCCGCCCATAGTTCACACCGTGAGAGTCCTATGATCCGCCTGCAGGTTGTCCTGGCGCAACCATCCCTTCGGAGGGCCTGGTCATAGGATTCGGAACATCGTGAACTCCTGAAAAGGATAGGAGCTCTTAGGCTAATCACCAACAGTTGTCTTTCCCTTCGGTAGCCTGTTGGTGCGTGCCTCTGAGATCTGAAAGTGGGAGGGTTACACTTACGAGGATGAGTTAAAAGTGTTAACAAATCCTTGACCGAACAACGGTGGCTAATGTCTATAGGAATATGAGTTATTCTGGAATTAGAATTAGCTGAGATGTGTCTCATTTCAAAGGAGGAGTGCATGATCACCCTTCGGTGGCTGATATTCTAAACTTTTGAAACGTCGTTGCAAAACTAAATCGATAGTTCTAGGGTTCTATGATTGTCCGTTTTGCTAAATTGATTGGATTGTGTGCAATTGTTTACTTGTATGATGGGTTAAGGCAAAGATAACTAATACGGTCATTGTTTGTTTAAATTTCAGCAATGTCTTCCTCAATTGTCTCTCTGCTTAAAAATGAGAAATTAACCGGCGAAAATTATGCTACGTGGAAGTCGAACCTGAATACGATTCTTGTTGTCGATGATCTGCGGTTCGTCTTAACGGAGGATTGTCCTCCAGCCCCTGCTCGTAATGCATCCCAAGCAGTTAAGGATGCTTATGACCGCTGGACAAAGGCCAATGATAAGACTCGCGTCTATATCCTAGCCAACTTATCTGAAGTTTTGGCTAAAAGGCATGAGAGCATGGTAACAACGAGGGAGATTATGAACTCTCTCCGGGAGATGTTTGGACAACCGTCCTACCAACTCCACCATGACGCTCTCAAATACGTTTATAGCTGTCGCATGAAAGAGGGCACGTCTGTTCGGGAGCATGTCCTGGATATGATGGTCCAATTCAACGTGGCAGAGGCAAACGGGGCGGTCATAGATGAGCGTAGTCAGGTTGCATTCATCTTAGAATCTCTTCCGAAGAGTTTTCTACAGTTTAGAAGCAATGCAATGATGAATAAAATAACTTTCAACCTGACTAGCCTCCTGAATGAGCTACAACTCTATCAGTTGATGTGGACTTTTCCTAACCGCAAGCGCACGGGTCAAGTAATAATAAAGTGTTCGTAAATACGAGTGTCGTCCTCTGGATTGGATTTTTAAGCAAATCAAGTATTGTGAATAATCTCGCTCAATTTTATTTAGGGATAAAAAAAATGATGAATGAATGATAATAAAACTAAATCAAAGCAAGTAAAAAGAATGGAAATTCAATTGGGAAAACTACTTAAGGAATTGATTTCGCTGATTTAGCTTAGGATTGATTTTAATGAATAAGTTATTATGCACAATGGAATTATGAGCCAAAGACCCTTTAATCACAACTACCTCTCCCGAGTATAATTGATTCTCATGCAAATTAAACAACTTGATATCCCTATCTAAGTTTATTAACATGCAAGGCAATGAGATCTTTTAACCAATTCTAAAGTTAATCTAAAACCATCACGAATTAGAAAATAAACTTCATTCATGCAATCTTGAGCAAGTCTAGATCAAATCCCCTCTCCCGAGCTAGATTCGAAACTTAAATCATTCAACTAATGGCCAATTAATTGAAAGCATTAAATCAAGATTACAAACACAATAACATTGCACAACTTAAACCATAAATCAATCCATAAACTTAATCAACTACATCAATCCCTAAGCTACAAGTTTAGCTACTCATGAATGTAAATACAAGCTCAACTAAACATGTGAAAGCCATAAATCTAACTAAAGAAAGGAAAGGGAAAAGAAAACTCAATGTAGGCCGAATCCGACGTCCCCGTCACGATCCCCACGAACAATGGGTTGATTTCCAAATCTCTCCCTTTGTTTTCAGCCTCCAAGTGCTCTGTTCTACCCTGTTTACGGCTCCCAAAGGTCCCCCCAATCGAACCCCCTTCAAACCTAGCCGAAAATAAGCCTTTATTCTGTTTTTTTCGTCTTAGCGTCGAGACGCTGCCTCTTATACGCACGTTCTGAATAAGGAAAAACGGTAGCGTCGGGACGCTTCCTATCACAGTGTCTCGACGCTGTGAGCTTTACGCGCCTAATCTGATATGGAATGTGAGCGTCGAGACGCTCAAGAGCTAGCGTCTCGACGCTAGCCTGCTGTTGACCGAGATTTGACTTTTTTCATCTTTTACTCTTTTCATTCCTATGCATCTTTTCACGCCCCGAGCACCCGATTAACTCTAATATGGCATTATAGCTCCAATCAACCATTTCCTACAAAATAAACAATAAAGCACAATAAAATGGCCCAAACATCATAAAAGACTAGCTAAATTAAATAAGTAAAAGTAGCTAGCTATGCTCGCTATCATCAGTCTCTTCTTAAGAATAAGGGACAGATAGAAGGAGAGGCAAACGTTGTCCACTCTAAAAGAAAGTTCAAGAAGGGTTCATCCTCTGGAACTAAATCTGTAGCCACTTCTTCAAAGAAAACTCAGAAGAAGAAAGGAAACAAGGGGAAAGCTCCCAGCACTGCTGCTAAAAGCAAGGGAAAAGCCAAAGCTATGGCAGACAAGGGCAAGTGTTTCCACTGCAATGTAGATGGACATTGGAAGAGAAACTGCCCAAAGTACCTTGCTGAGAAAAAGAAGGAAAATGAAGGTAAATTTGATTTACTTGTTTTAGAAACATGCCTGGTAGAACATGATGAGTTTACCTGGATACTTGATTCAGGAGCAACTAATCATGTTTGCTCTTCTTTTCAGGAAAATAGTTCCTTTCGGCAGTTGAATGATGGGGAAATGACACTCAGGGTCGGAACTGGAGAAGTCATTTCAGCTAAAGCAGTGGGAGCTGCGAAGTTATTTTTTAGAAATAGATTCTTACTTTTAGAAAGTTTGTTAATCGTTCCCAAGATTAAGAGGAACTTAATTTCTATTTCATGTTTGAT
This sequence comes from Luffa acutangula, assembly GCA_036850905.1. Taxonomy (NCBI): domain Eukaryota; kingdom Viridiplantae; phylum Streptophyta; class Magnoliopsida; order Cucurbitales; family Cucurbitaceae; genus Luffa; species Luffa acutangula. Next base: position 32,416,169 of record CM072088.1, on the reverse strand, counting down.
TGAACAATCGTATACAGTTACTTTTGATATGAATGAAGCGTTCATTTATAAAAATGGTGTACTTATTTGTTCAGCCAAATTGGAAAATAACTTGTACGTTTTAAGACCAACCGAAAACAAAGCACTTTTAAATCACGAATTATTTAAAACTGCTGAAACTAAAAGAAAAAAGCAAAAGATTTCTCCATCAAGTAACAATACTCATCTTTGGCATCTTAGACTTGGTCATATAAACATCGATAGGATCGGTCGTTTGGTAAAGAATGGACTTCTAAACATGTTAGAAGATGATTCACTACCACCTTGTGAATCGTGTCTCGAGGGAAAAATGACCAAGAGACCCTTTACTGGAAAAGGTTACAGAGCCAAAGAACCCTTAGAGTTAATACATTCGGATCTATGTGGTCCAATGAATGTAAAAGCTCGAGGAGGGTACAAATATTTCATCTCTTTTATAGATGATTATTCAAGATATGGTTACTTGTACCTAATGGGACATAAGTCTGAAGCCCTTGAAAAGTGTAAGGAGTTTAAGGCTGAAGTTGAAAAACTATTAGGTAAATCTATTAAAGTACTTCGATCTGATCGAGGAGGGGAGTATATGGATCAAAGATTCCAGGATTATATGATAGAACATGGAATCCAATCTCAACTCTCAGCCCCTGGTACACCTCAACAGAATGGTGTGTTAGAAAGGAGAAATAGAACCTTGTTGGACATGGTTCGATCAATGATGAGCTATGCTCAATTGCCTAGCTCGTTTTGGGGGTATGTAGTAGAGACTGCAGTATACATCTTGAACAATGTTCCCTCGAAAAGTGTTTCTGAAACACCTTTCGAATTATGGAAGGGGCGTAAACCTAGTTTGCATCACTTTCGCATCTGGGGTTGTCCAGCACACGTGCTTATGACAAATCCTAAGAAACTGGAACCTCGTTCAAAACTGTGCCAATTTGTTGGTTACCCTAAAGAAACGAGAGGTGGTTATTTCTACGACCCACAAGAAAATAGAGGAAGACCACATGAGAGATCATATACCACGCAACAAAATAATATTAGGAGAAGCTACTGAAGAATCATCAAGAGTTGTTGATGAAGTTGGACCTTCAACAAGGGTTGATGAAGGAACTAGTTCTTCAGATCCATCCCGTCCATCTCAAACGTTGGGAATGCCTCGACGCAGTGGGAGGGTTGTATTACAACCTGACCGCTACTTGGGTTTAACTGAAACTCAGGTTGTCATACCTAATGATGGCATTGAGGATCCATTGTCCTATCGACAGGCAATGAATGACGAAGATAAGGATGAATGGGTCAAAGCCATGAACCAGGAAATGGAGTCAATGTACTCCAATTCTGTATGGGAACTTACAGATCTACCAAATGGGGTAAAACCCATAGGGTGCAAATGGATCTATAAGAGAAAAAGAGATGCAGCTGGAAAGGTACAGACCTTCAAAGCTAGACTAGTGGCAAAGGGTTATACCCAAAAGGAAGGGGTTGACTATGAAGAAACCTTTTCTCCTGTAGCAAATGGACGTCAAGACTGCCTTTCTGAATGGTAATCTTGAAGAGAATATCTTCATGTCTCAACCCGAAGGGTTCATAGGCCAAGGTCAGGAACAAAAGGTTTGTAAGCTCAATCGATCCATTTATGGATTGAAACAAGCATCCAGATCATGGAACATTAGATTTGATACTGCAATCAAATCTTTTGGCTTTGACCAAAACGTTGATGAGCCTTGTGTGTACAAGAAAATCAACAAAAGGAAAGTAGCTTTTCTAATACTTTATGTAGACGATATCCTACTCATTGGGAATGATGTCGGATACCTCACTGACATTAAGAAATGGTTAGCAGCCCAACTCCAAATGAAAGATATGGGAGAGGCTCAATATGTTCTGGGAATCCAAATCATTAGGGATCGTAAGAACAAAACGCTAGCTCTGTCTCAAGCAACGTATATTGACAAGATGTTGTCTCGATATTCGATGCAAAACTCCAAGAAGGGACTACTACCCTTCAGACATGGGATACACCTGTCTAAGGAACAGTCTCCTAAGACACCTCAAGGAATTGAGAACATGAGACACATTCCCTACGCCTCAGCTGTGGACAGCTTAATGTATGTTATGCTCTGCACTAGGCCTGACATATGTTATGCAGTGGGAGTAGTCAGTAGGTATCAGTCTAATCCAGGGTTGGACAACTGGGGAGCGGTTAAGAATATCCTCAAGTATCTTCGGAGAACGAGGGACTACATGCTTGTGTATGGAGCTAAGGATTGGATTCTTACTGGATACACTGACTCTGACTTTCAAGCTGATAAGGATTCAAGGAAATCCACATCAGGGTCAGTATTCACCCTCAATGGAGGAGCAGTAGTATGGAGAAGCATCAAACAAGGATACATAGCAGACTCAACCATGGAGGCTGAGTATGTAGCAGCTTGCGAAGCAGCTAAGGAGGCAGTATGGCTCAGAAAGTTCTTGACTGATTTGGAAGTGGTTCCGAATATGGACGTGCCCATAACACTATATTGTGACAATAGTGGGGCTGTAGCCAACTCAAAAGAACCTCGAAGCCACAAACGAGGTAAACACATCGAGAGGAAGTATCACCTGATACGGGAGATTGTGCAACGAGGAGATGTGATCGTCACTAAGATCGCCTCGGAGCACAACATCGCTGATCCATTTACGAAGGCTCTCACGGCTAAAGTGTTTGAGGGTCATCTAGAAGGTCTAGGTCTATGAGATATGTATGCCATCTAATCTAGGACAAGTGGGAGAAATGTATAATGGGTATAAGGATGCCCTAGTTCATTGTATTTCCAGCTTTAGATTATTGCATTTACATCCCACTAACTAGTGTTTTAGTTCAAGTGGGAGTTTGTTGGGATTTATGCCCTAAAACTCGTAGATAGTGAATGTAACCGTTGACCGGATATTAATGAAATAATATTGATATATTATTCCATTAATTGTTATTAGTTATTTTATATATGTCTTTGCCTAATAATAACCCTAATCCAATAAACTAGACATCCAAGGCTGTAATATGAGTCTTGAACTATATGTAGTGACATATGGATCATTGTTCAAGAAACAGCCTAAAGGGTCTATAGTATAGGGATAAGACTATGGATACGACCCACTTTGTATTTGATACAAACGTTGCGATCCAACGCGTTCGTGTAGGAGACATGCGAGTGGGGGTATCCTGTGCAATGAGTTTGCATAAGACCGGACCGCGAAATAGTAACCACTGGTTATAACACCGTTAACTAGTTGGTTTTCTATTTCACTAGGACAACCTAAACAACTTAGTCTTAATCCTGAGTTGATTATGGACTCCTGCTCATGAGAGATTGTCCTTTGATTTGTATGGGTGAGAGTGGCCAATACGCCGACTCAATAAGCCTACCACTTTGGGGACAAGACCGAATGGGGAGCTGGGAACATAATCGTACAAGATGGAATTCACTCCTTCCCGACTTTAGGGAAGCAGATGAGTGTTCCCTTAAGTGGTTACTCCGAGTCTTGAATAAAGGGCCCTACCCTCTCAATGGCACGAGAGGGTTTTCTGTTTGATGGTTGGACCACAAACAGGTTGTTCATTAGAGGAGAATTGGTACTTAAGGAAATAGAGGTAACCCAGGGGTAAAACGGTAATTTGACCCAGCTGGTGTTACGGACACTCGTGAAGGACTAACTAGTCGATATTGGTCTTAGATCCGTGGACACAGAAAATATGTCTGCAGTGAGAAGAGTGCAACTGTGAGTCTATAGTGGAATGTACACACATTTAACGAATATTGATTAATGTGGTTAATGAGTTTGACCAATTAATCTCACATCGTTGGAGCTTCTGATCTGCAGGTCCATTAGGTCCCACTGGTAGCTCGTAAAGTAATTTGAGGCAACTAAGTAATAAAATTAAATTGAAAATGTTCAAATTATTAAGGGAAACAAATATAATATATATTGATATATTATTATGAGAGAAATTAATATTTGAAAAGTTCAAATATAAATTTATGGAAGTTTGAAAGAGTTCAAAATAATGAATTAATTAATTTAAGGCCTAAAATGTGATTGGGCAAAATTAATTAATTCTAGGCCGGGAATTAAATATGTGATATTTAATTGGTGGTTAATTAATTAAAGAATTCATTAACCGAGAATTAATCAATTATGGAAATAATTAATCACTTAAGGAAGTGATTAATCATTTAAGGAAATGATCTAATCACTTATGGAAGTAATTAGTCATTTGTGGAAAAGATTAATCAATTATGGAATTGATTAATCATGATTGATTAATTAAGGAATAAAGATTGAATCAATTATGGAAAAGATTGATTTAATTGAATATTTTATTCATGGCCTCTCTTCTATAAATAGAACACTAGACCTAATTGGTCATGACACTTGAGATACTTGACACTCTTGAAAGAAAAGACCTAGAATTCTCTCTAGCCTCCCTCTTAGAGAAAGACTCCCACAAGTCTTTTGCCTCCTAGACTTAGAGACATACCGGTGTAACCTCTGTGGTGATTGTGTCAATCAAAGAAGAATTTCCAGCGAAGAAAACCTTAAAGCGACTGCTGCATTTTCGTTCGTGGAGCGTCATTGGCGAAGAACGGTCAAGTCTACAACGGAGGTTTGTAACGGTTCTTCCTCTTTTCTTTAGAAAAGTTTTTAAAAATAAATTTCGATTTATTTTAGCATGTTTAAACCGATTTTACAGCGGCTTTAAAAGTTGTTTAATGTTTTGTTTGAGTTATCGTAACGGTATATTAATGTTAATTAATATACGGCGTAAGGTCCAATCGATGCGCTTCCGCTGCGTGGGGACTTTTATTCCCTTCACGAACATTGTCCAAACTTTTCACCGTTTGAGTTTTGTAGAGATTGGATCACAAAGTTCAGTCCAATGAGAGGTTTTTCGGTGGTTTGGACTACACGTGGTCCAAACTTTGCTCCATTAGAGTTTTAGAGAATTTGGAACACAAATTTCGGTCCAATGAGAGGTCTTTAGGTGGTTTGGATGACACATGGTCCAAACATTGCCCCGTTTGAGTTTTGGTGAGTTTGGAACACAAAGTTCGGTTCAATGAGAGATCTTTAGGTGGTTTGGATGACACATGGTCGAAACTTTACTCCTTTTGAGTTTTGGAGAGTTCGTCAAACAAAGTTCGGCTAAATGAGAGTTCTTTAGGTGGTGTGGACGAACATGGTCCAAACTTTGCACCGTTTGACTGTTGGAGAGTTTGGATCACAAAGTTCGTTCCATTGAGAGGTCTTTCAGTGGTTTGGACTACACGTGGTCCAAACCTTGCTACGTTTAACTTTTAGAGAGTTTGCAAGACAAAGTTCGTTCCAATGACAGGTCTTTATGTGGTTTGGATGACACATGGTCGAAACTTTGCTCCTTTTGAATTTTGGAGAGTTTGTCAAACAAAGTTTGGCTGAATGAGAGTTCTTTAGGTGGTGTGGATGAACATGGTCCAAACTTTGCACAGTTTGAGTTTGGAGAGTTTTGATCACAAAGTTTGGTCCTATGAGAGGTTTTTTGGTGGTTTGGACTACACGTGATCCAAACTTTGCTCCGTTAGAGTTTTGGAGAATTTGGAACACAAAGTTCGGTCCAATGAGAGGTCTTTAGGTGGTTTGGACGACACATGGTTCAAACTTTGCTCTAAACCCTAAACCCTACACGTGGTCCAAACTTTCCTCCGTTAGAGTTTTGGAGAATTTGGAACACAAAGTTCGATAGAATGAGAGGTCTTTAGGTGGTTTGGACGACACATGGTCCAAACTTTGCTCTGTTTGAGTTTTGGTGAGTTTGGAACACAAAGTTCGGTTCAATGAGAGGTCTTTAGGTTGTTTGGATGACACATGGTCGAAACTTTTCTCCTTTTGAGTTTTGGAGAGTTTGTCAAACAAAGATCACCTAAATGAGAGTTCTTTAGGTGGTTTGCACGAACATGGTCCAAACTTTTCACTGTTTGAGTTTTGGAGAGTTTGGATCACTAAGTTCGATCCAATGAGAGGTCTTTCGGTGGTTTGGACTACACGTGGTCAAACTTTGCTTTGTTAGAGTTTTGGAGAATTTGGAATACAAAATTCAATCCAATGAGTGGTCTTTCGGTGGTTTGGACGAACATGGTCCAAACTTTGCTCCGTTTTAGTTTTGGAGGGTGTGGAACACAAAGTTCGGTCCAAGGAGAGGTCTTCTGGTGGTCAGGACGACACATGGTCCAAACATTGCTCCGTTTGGGTTTTGGAGAGTATGGAATCCAAAGTTCGGTCCAATGAGAGGTCTTTCGGTGGTTTGGTCGAACATGGTCCACACTTTACTCTGTTTGAGTTTTGGAGAGTTTGGAACACAAAGTTCGGTCGAATGAGAGGTCTTTGGTTGTTTGGACGACACATGGTCCATACTTTGCTCTAGTTGCGTTTTAGAAAGTTTGCAACACAAAGTTCGGTCCAATTAGAGGTCTTTAGGTTGTTTGGACGATACATGGTCCAAACTTTTCTCCGATTGAGTTTTGGAGAGTTTGGATCACAAAGTTCGGTCCAATGAGAGGTCTTTCGGTGGTTTGGACTACACGTGGTCCAAACTTTGCTCCGTTAGAGTTTTGGAGAATTTGGAACACAAAGATCGGTCCAATGAGTGGTCTTTAGGTGGTTTGGACGACACGTGGTCGAAACATTGCTTCGTTTGAGTTTTGGTGAGTTTGGAACACAAAGTTCGGATCAATGAGAGGTCTTTAGGTGGTTTGGATGACACATGGTCGAAACTTTGCTCCTTTCTAGTTTTGGAGAGTTCGTCAATCAAAGTTCGGCTAAATGAGAGTTCCTTAGGTGGTGTGGACGAACATGGTCCAAACTTTGCACCGTTTAGTTTTGGAGAGTTTGGATCACAAAGTTCGGTCCATTGAGAGGTCTTTCAGTGGTTTGGACTACACGTGGTCCAAACCTTGCTTCGTTTAAGTTTTGGAGAGTTTGCAACACAATGTTCGTTCCAATGACAGGTCTTTATGTGGTTTGGATGACAGATGGTCGAAACTTTGCTCCTTTTGAATTTTGGAGAGTTTGTCAAAAAAGGTTTGGTTGAATGAGAGTTCTTTAGGTGGTGTGGACGAACATGGTCCAAACTTTTCACCGTTTGAGTTTTGGAGAGTTTGGATCACAATGTTCGGTCCAATTGGAGGTCTTTTGGTGGTTTGGACTACACATGATCCAAACTTTGCTCCATTAGAATTTTGGAGAATTTGGAACACAAAGTTCGGTCCAATAAGAGGTCTTTAGGTGGTTTGGACGACACATGGTCCAAACTTGGCTCTAAATCCTAAACCCGAAACCCTAAACCCTACACATGGTCCAAACTTTGCTCCGTTAGAGTTTTGGAGAATTTGGAACACAAAGTTCGGTAGAATGAGAGGTCTTTAGGTTGTTTGGACGACACATGGTCCAAACATTGCTCCGTTTGAGTTTTGGTCAGTTCGGAACACAAAGTTCGGTTCAATGAGAGGTCTTTATGTTGTTTGGATGACACATGGTCGAAACTTTGCTCCTTTTGAATTTTGGAGAGTTTGTCAAAAAAATTTGGTTGAATGAGAGTTCTTTAGGTGGTGTGGACGAACATGGTCCAAACTTTTCACCGTTTGAGTTTTGGAGAGTTTGGATCACAAAGTTCGGTCCAATGAGAGGTCTTTCGGTGGTTTGGACTACACGTGGTCCAAACTTTGCTCCGTTAGAGTTTTGGAGAATTTGGAACACAAAGATCCGTCCAATGAGTGGTCTTTAGGTGGTTTGGACGACACGTGGTCCAAACATTGCTTCGTTTGAGTTTTGGTGAGTTTGGAACACAAAGTTCGGATCAATGAGAGGTCTTTAGGTGGTTTGGATGACACATGGTCGAAACTTTGCTCCTTTCTAGTTTTGGAGAGTTCGTCAATCAAAGTTCGGCTAAATGAGAGTTCCTTAGGTGGTGTGGACGAACATGGTCCAAACTTTGCACCGTTTAGTTTTGGAGAGTTTGGATCACAAAGTTCGGTCCATTGAGAGGTCTTTCAGTGGTTTGGACTACACGTGGTCCAAACCTTGCTTCGTTTAAGTTTTGGAGAGTTTGCAACACAATGTTCGTTCCAATGACAGGTCTTTATGTGGTTTGGATGACAGATGGTCGAAACTTTGCTCCTTTTGAATTTTGGAGAGTTTGTCAAAAAAGGTTTGGTTGAATGAGAGTTCTTTAGGTGGTGTGGACGAACATGGTCCAAACTTTTCACCGTTTGAGTTTTGGAGAGTTTGGATCACAATGTTCGGTCCAATTGGAGGTCTTTTGGTGGTTTGGACTACACATGATCCAAACTTTGCTCCATTAGAATTTTGGAGAATTTGGAACACAAAGTTCGGTCCAATAAGAGGTCTTTAGGTGGTTTGGACGACACATGGTCCAAACTTGGCTCTAAATCCTAAACCCGAAACCCTAAACCCTACACATGGTCCAAACTTTGCTCCGTTAGAGTTTTGGAGAATTTGGAACACAAAGTTCGGTAGAATGAGAGGTCTTTAGGTTGTTTGGACGACACATGGTCCAAACATTGCTCCGTTTGAGTTTTGGTCAGTTCGGAACACAAAGTTCGGTTCAATGAGAGGTCTTTATGTTGTTTGGATGACACATGGTCGAAACTTTGCTCCTTTTGAATTTTGGAGAGTTTGTCAAAAAAAATTTGGTTGAATGAGAGTTCTTTAGGTGGTGTGGACGAACATGGTCCAAACTTTTCACCGTTTGAGTTTTGGAGAGTTTGGATCACAAAGTTCGGTCCAATGAGAGGTCTTTCGGTGGTTTGGACTACACGTGGTCCAAACTTTGCTCCGTTAGAGTTTTGGAGAATTTGGAACACAAAGATCCGTCCAATGAGTGGTCTTTAGGTGGTTTGGACGACACGTGGTCCAAACATTGCTTCGTTTGAGTTTTGGTGAGTTTGGAACACAAAGTTCGGATCAATGAGAGGTCTTTAGGTGGTTTGGATGACACATGGTCGAAACTTTGCTCCTTTCTAGTTTTGGAGAGTTCGTCAATCAAAGTTCGGCTAAATGAGAGTTCCTTAGGTGGTGTGGACGAACATGGTCCAAACTTTGCACCGTTTAGTTTTGGAGAGTTTGGATCACAAAGTTCGGTCCATTGAGAGGTCTTTCAGTGGTTTGGACTACACGTGGTCCAAACCTTTCTTCGTTTAAGTTTTGGAGAGTTTGCAAGACAAAGTTCGTTCCAATGACAGGTCTTTATGTGGTTTGGATGACAGATGGTCGAAACTTTGCTCCTTTTGAATTTTGGAGAGTTTGTCAAAAAAGGTTTGGTTGAATGAGAGTTCTTTAGGTGGTGTGGACGAACATGGTCCAAACTTTTCACCGTTTGAGTTTTGGAGAGTTTGGATCACAAAGTTCGGTCCAATTGGAGGTCTTTTGGTGGTTTGGACTACACATGATCCAAACTTTGCTCCATTAGAATTTTGGAGAATTTGGAACACAAAGTTCGGTCCAATAAGAGGTCTTTAGGTGGTTTGGACGACACATGGTCCAAACTTGGCTCTAAATCCTAAACCCGAAACCCTAAACCCTACACATGGTCCAAACTTTGCTCCGTTAGAGTTTTGGAGAATTTGGAACACAAAGTTCGGTAGAATGAGAGGTCTTTAGGTTGTTTGGACGACACATGGTCCAAACATTGCTCCGTTTGAGTTTTGGTCAGTTCGGAACACAAAGTTCGGTTCAATGAGAGGTCTTTATGTTGTTTGGATGACACATGGTCGAAACTTTGCTCCTTTTGAATTTTGGAGAGTTTGTCAAAAAAATTTGGTTGAATGAGAGTTCTTTAGGTGGTGTGGACGAACATGGTCCAAACTTTTCACCGTTTGAGTTTTGGAGAGTTTGGATCACAAAGTTCGGTCCAATGAGAGGTCTTTCGGTGGTTTGGACTACACGTGGTCCAAACTTTGCTCCATTAGAGTTTTGGAGAATTTGGAACACAAAGATCGGTCCAATGAGTGGTCTTTAGGTGGTTTGGACGACACATGGTCCAAACATTGCTTCGTTTGAGTTTTGGTGAGTTTGGAACACAAAGTTCGGATCAATGAGAGGTCTTTAGGTGGTTTGGATGACACATGGTCGAAACTTTGCTCCTTTCTAGTTTTGGAGAGTTCGTCAATCAAAGTTCGGCTAAATGAGAGTTCCTTAGGTGGTGTGGACGAACATGGTCCAAACTTTGCACCGTTTAGTTTTGGAGAGTTTGGATCACAAAGTTCGGTCCATTGAGAGGTCTTTCAGTGGTTTGGACTACACGTGGTCCAAACCTTGCTTCGCTTAAGTTTTGGAGAGTTTGCAAGACAAAGTTCGTTCCAATGACAGGTCTTTATGTGGTTTGGATGACACATGGTCGAAACTTTGCTCCTTTTGAATTTTGGAGAGTTTGTCAAAAAAAGTTTGGTTGAATGAGAGTTCTTTAGGTGGTGTGGACGAACATGGTCCAAACTTTTCACCGTTTGAGTTTTGGAGAGTTTGGATCACAAAGTTCGGTCCAATTGGAGGTCTTTTGGTGGTTTGGACTACACATGATCCAAACTTTGCTCCATTAGAATTTTGGAGAATTTGGAACACAAAGTTCGGTCAATTGAGAGGTCTTTAGGTGGTTTGGACGACACATGGTCCAAACTTGGGTCTAAATCCTAAACCCGAAACCCTAAACCCTACACATGGTCCAAACTTTGCTCCGTTAGAGTTTTGGAGAATTTGGAACACAAAGTTCGGTAGAATGAGAGGTCTTTAGGTTGTTTGGACGACACATGGTCCAAACATTGCTCCGTTTGAGTTTTGGTCAGTTCGGAACACAAAGTTTGGTTCAATGAGAGGTCTTTATGTTGTTTGGATGACACATGGTCGAAACTTTGCTCCTTTTGAGTTTTGGAGAGTTTGTCAAACAAAGTTCAGCTAAATGAGAGCTCTTTACGTGGTGTGGACGAACATGGTCCAAACTTTTCACTGTTTTAGTTTTGGAGAGTTTGGATCACAAAGTTCGATCCAATGAGAGGTCTTTCGGTGGTTTGGACTACACGTGATCCAAACTTTGCTCCGTTAGAGTTTTGGAGAATTTGGAACACAAAGTTCAATCCAAGGAGTGGTCTTTAGGTGGTTTGGACGAACATGGTCCAAACTTTGCTCCGTTTGAGTTTAGTATGTGTGGAACACAAAGTTCAGTCCAAGGAGAGGTCTTTTGGTGGTCAGGACGACACATGGTCCAGACATTGCTCCGTTTGAGTTTTGGAGAGTTTGAAATCCAAAGTTCGGTGCAATGAGAGGTCTTTCGGTGGTTTGGTCGAACATGGTCCACACTTTGCTCTGTTTCAGTTTTGGAGAGTTTGGAACACAAAGTTCGGTCGAATGAGAGGTCTTTGGTTGTTTGGACGACACATGGTCCAAACTTTGCTCTAGTTGAGTTTTAGAAAGTTTGCACACAAAGTTCGGTTCAATTAGAGTTCTTTAGGTTTTTTGGGCAATACATGGTCCAAACTTTTCTCCGATTGAGTTTTGGAGAGTTTTGATCACAAAATTCGGTCCAATGAGAGGTCTTTCGGCGGTTTGGACTACACCTGGTCCAAACTTTGTTCCGTTAGAGTTTTGGAGAATTTGGAACACAAAGTTTGGTCCAATGAGAGGTCTTTAGGTGGTTTGGATGAAACATGGTCCAAACATTGGTCCGTTTGAGCTTTGGTGAGTTTGGAACACAAAGTTCGGTTCAATGAGAGGTCTTTAGGTGGTTTGAATGACAGATGGTCGAAACTTTGCTCCTTTTGAGTTTTGGAGAGTTCGTCAAATGAAGTTCGGCTAAATGAGAGTTCTTTAGGTGGTGTGGACGAACATGGTCCAAACTTCGCACCGTTTGAGTTTTGGAGAGTTTGGATCACAAAGTTCGGTCCATTGAGAGGTCTTTCGTGGTTTGGACTACACGTGGTCCAAACCTTAATTCGTTTATGTTTTGGAGAGTTTGCGAGACAAAGTTCGTTCCAATGGCAGGTCTTTATGTTGTTTGGATGACACATGGTCGAAACTTTGCTCCTTTTGAATTTTGGAGAGTTTGTGAAACGAAGTTTTGCTGAATGATAGTTCTTTAGGTGGTGTGGACGAACATGGTCCAAACTTTGCACCGTCTGAGTTTTGGAGAGTTTGGATCACAAAGTTCGGTCCAATGAGAGGTCTTTTGGTGGTTTTGACTACACGTGATCCAAACTTTGCTCCGTTAGAGTTGTGGAGAATTTGGAACACAAAGTTCGGTCCAATGAGAGGTCTTTAGGTGGTTTGGACGACACATGGTCCAAACTTTGCTCTAAGCCCTAAACCCGAAACCCTAAACCCTACACGTGGTTTAAACTTTGCGCCGTTAGAGTTTTGGAGAATTTGGAACACAAAGTTCGGTAGAACGAGAGGTCTTTAGGCGGTTTGGACGACACATGGTCCAAACTTTTCTCCGTTTTATTTTTTGTGATTTTGGAACACAAAGTTCGGCTCAATGAGAGGTCGTTATTTTGTTTGGATGACACATGGTCAAAACTTTGCTCCTTTTTAGTTTTCGAGAGTTTGTCAAAAAAAGTTCAGCTAAATGAGAGTTCCTTAAGTGGTGTGGACGAATATGGTCCAAACTTTTCACTGTTTTAGTTTTGGAGAGTTTGGATCACAAAGTTCGATCCAATGAGAGGTCGTTCGGTGGTTTGGACTACACGTGGTCCAAACTTTGCTCCGTTAGAGTTTTGGAGAATTTGGAACACAAAGTTCAATCCAATGAGTGGTCTTTAGGTGGTTTGGATGAACATGGTCCAAACTTTGCTCCGTTTGAGTTTTGGAGGGTGTGGAACAAAAAGGTCAGTCCAAGGAGAGGTCTTTTGGTGGTCATGACGACACATGGTCCAAACATTGCTCCTTTTGAGTTTTGGAGAGTTTGGAATCCAAAGTTCGGTCCAATGAGAGGTCTTTCGGTCGTTTGGTCGAACATGGTCAACACTTTTCTCTGTTTGAGTTTTGGAGAGTTTGGAACACAAAGTTCAGTCGAATGAGAGGTTTTTGGTTGTTTGGACGACACATGGTCCAAACTTTGCTCTAGTTGAGTTTTAGAAAGTTTGCAACACAAAGTTCGGTCCAATTAGAGGTCTTTAGGTTGTTTGGACGATACATGGTCCAAACTTTTCTCCGATTTAGTTTTGGAGAGTTTGGATCACAAAGTTCGGTCCAATGAGAGGTCTTTCGGTGGTTTAGACTACACGTGGTCCAAACTTTGCTCCGTTAGAGTTTTGGAGAATTTGGAACACAAAGGTCGGTCCAATGAGAGGTCTTTAGGTTGTTTGGACGACACATGGTCCAAACATTGCTCCGTTTGAGTTTTGGTGAGTTTGGAACACAGAGTTCGGTTCAATGAGAGGTCTTTAGGTGGTTTGGATGACACATAGTCGAAACTTTGCTCCTTTTGAGTTTTGGAGAGTTCGTCAAACAAAGTTCGGCTAAATGAGAATTCTTTAGGTGGTGTGGACGAACATGGTCCAAACTTTGCACCGTTTGAGTTTTGGAGAGTTTGGATCACAAAGTTCGGTCCATTGAGAGGTCTTTCAGTTGTTTGGACTACACGTGGTCCAAACCTTCCTTTGTTTAAGTTTTGGAGAGTTTGCAAGACAAAGTTCGTTCCAATGACAGGTCTTTATGTGGTTTGGATGACACATGGGCGAAACTTTGCTCCTTTGAATTTTGGAGAGTTTGTCAAACAAAGTTTGGCTGAATAAGAGTTCTTTAGGTGGTGTGGGCGAACATGGTCCAAACTTTGAACTGTTTGAGTGTTGGAGAGTTTGGATCACAAAGTTCGGTCCGATGAGAGGTCTTTTGGTGGTTTGGACTACACGTGATCCAAGCTTTGCTCCGTTAGAGTTTTTGAGAATTTGGAACACAAAGTTCGGTCCAATGAGAGGTCTTTAGGTGGTTTTAACAACACATTGTCCAAACTTTTCTCTAAACCCTGAACCCTAAACCCTAAACCCTACACGTGGTCCAAACTTTGCTCCGTTAGAGTTTTGGAGAATTTGGAACACAAAGTTTGGTAGAATGAGAGGTCTTTAGGTGGTTTGGAAGACACATGGTCCAAACTTTGCTCCGTTTGAGTTTTGGTGAGTTTGGAACACAAAGTTCGGTTCAATGAGAGGTCTTTAGGTTGTTTGGATGACACATGGTCGAAACTTTGCTCCTTATGAGTTTTGGAGAGTTTGTCAAACAAAGTTCAGCTAAATGAGAGTTCTTTAGGTGTTGTGGACGAACATAGTCCAAACTTTTCACTGTTGGAGTTTTGGAGAGTTTAGATCTCACAGTTCGATCCAATGAGAGGTCTTTCAGTGGTTTGGACTACACGGGGTCCAAACTTTGCTCCGTTAGAGTTTTGGAGAATTTGGAACACAAAGTTCAATCCAATGAGTGGTCTTTAGGTGGTTTGGACGAATATGGTCCAAACTTTGCTTCGTTTGAGTTTTGGAGGGTGTGGAACACAAAGTTCGGTCCAAGGAGAGGTCTTTTGGTGGTCAGGACGACACATGGTCCAAACATTGCTCCGTTTGAGTTTTGGAGAGTATGGAATCCAAAGATCGGTCCAATGAGAGGTCTTTCGGTGGTTTGGTCGAACATGGTCCACACTTTGCGCTATTTGAGTTTTGGAGAGTTTAGAACACAAAGTTCGGTCGAATGAGAGGTCTTTTGGTGTTTGGACGACACATGGTCCAAACTTTGCTCTAGTTTAGTTTTAGAAAGTTTGCAACACAAAGTTCGGTCCAATTAGAGGTCTTTAGGTTGTTTGGACGATACTGTAGGGATAAAAACCCTAGCGCAGTGGAAACGATCAGAGAACCTTATCGGTTTAAATATCGATTGGGAAACCAATACGATGGCAAAACAATTATACAGCATAAAACAGAAAATACATGCTGAAAAATTGAAATAAAACATGCTTAAACAGAAATAAAATTATAGATCTAATCTATAAAAATGGATCCTATTGATCCTAGTTCAAGAAAAACTTACCCTTGAAGAAATTCTTGAATGTTTCGCCAAAAAACTCTTGATTCTCCCCAAAATACAGCAGCAAGAGGGAATAAACCGGTTTAATTGGCCCCTAGGATAATTAAAGCAAAAAATACACTAATTAATGCTTTAAAACTATCCTATTACATAAAGTACAGCTCCAAAACTGGTCTATGATCCACAAACCGACCCGAACCACTTCGAATCGGGCTTGAAAAACTCGAACCGCACCCAAAACGGGTTGAACCGGACCAAATCGGTCCCAGCTAACCCAAAACCCCCGAACCGGATCGGTCAGTTAGGGCTTCATCCCACGTTACCAAGAAAAAACTGGCGCCGCACGAAATCGTGACAGCGTCGAGACGCTGTGAAGATAGCGTCTCGACGCTGACGCGATTTCAACCATCTGGAGCGTGGAATCGCGACAGCGTCAAGACGCATAAGGCTAAGCGTCCTGATGCTGTTGCGTCTGGAGCTGTTTTCTGGGCAGAACCGCGACTGTTCTTCACAAAATTCGTCGATTTCTTGCACGATCTTCATCGATTTTCAAGCGAAACCTAGACTCGGACTTTACAGACTCGATTTACAGAATTTTTGCCCAAAACGCAGGGGCCTTTACATGATCAAATCATAAAATAAAGCTGTAAATCTAAGGCTAAATCAAACCAAAACAGTTTATCGCAAACCCACATTCATAATGCATAATTAATCCCACCGTACAACCAATCGCAAATCCCAAATCAATAATCAAAACACGATTTGGCTCTGATACCAATTGTAGGGATAAAAACCCTAGCGCAGCGAAAATGATCAGAGAACCTTATCGGTTTAAATATCGATTGGGAAACCAATACGATGGCAAAACAATTATACAGCATAAAACAGAAAATACATGCTGTAAAGTTGAAATAAAACATGCTTAAACAGAAATAAAATTATAGATCTAATCTATAAAAATGGATCTTATTGATCCTAGTTCAAGAAAAACTTACCCTTGAAGAAATTCTTGAATGTTTCGCCAAAAAACTCTTGATTCTCCCCAAAATACAGCAGCAAGAGGGATTCCTTTTTCGCTGAAAAACCTTGTGAACACCACCAAAAAGAGACACCGGTATCCTCCTAGGCGTATGCGCTAAGTGGCTTGTGGGAACCAAAAACTCTAAAACTTCTTTGGGGAAATTTTCTCAGTCTCTGTAAACTGAACAAAAAAAACAGAGAACCCTTCTGCAGAGAGAGTGAGAGAATACGTGAGAGAGGGAAAGTGAATTATGTGAGAGTTGGTTAGAAAAAAACTTCCCACTCCCTTAAAACCCTCATACCAACGTGAATAGGGTTAGGGGAGTGGTTGACTGGTCAGTTCCTTAACTGACCAGTTAATTAAATTTAAAAAAATATTTAATTTAATTATTGGCACATGAACACTTTCATGTACATATCCCACATAACCTATAGTTTTAATATAACTTAATTAAATCATAATTTAATTAAATTAAAACATCAATATTAATTAATTTACCAATTAATTAATATTTCTATTAAATATCATATATTTAATTATATTTCCCTCAATAAAACTATAGAATTAATATTCATCATATGAGCATTAATTATAACCTATAGTTTTTATTATGAATCATATTCATATTTTAATAAAATATTTGAACCCCTTCAAATATATAACTCCCCTTAGAAATTTACCTCAGCGCCCCAATGGAGCTGCCGGTGGGACCTAATAGACCTACAGATTAGGAGCTCCAACGATATGAGATTAATCGGCTAAACTCATTAACCAAGTTAATCAATGTTCGTTAACTGTGGTTCACTCCACTATAGAACCACAGCTGCACTCTTCTCACTGCAGATATATTTCTGTGTCCACGGATATCGACCGTCAACAGCAAGTTAGCCCTTCACATGTGTTCGTACCCCAGCTAGATCAAATTACCGTTTTACCCCTGGGCTACCTCTTGTTCCTTAAGTACCAGTGCTCCTCTAATGAACAACCTATTTGTGGTCCAACCAACAAACAGAATCCCTCTCGTGCCATAAAGAGGGTAGGGCCCATTGTTCAAGACCCGGAGACACCACTTAAGGGAACACACCTCTACTTACCCTAATACCGGGAAGGAGTGATTCGTTATCAGTATAGTTGGTAGAATAGTCGCAGATTTAAATCAATCCAAGTATAAACTGATTAAATCAAGTAGTACCTGATGAGTTCAGGGTCGAATCCACAGGGAAATGGGACAAAAAAAATTATATATTCACTGATTTAATTTCTCAACATGCTAGGTAAGTAAAGAAAATTGTTTGGTGTAGTTTAAATAATAGATGTATTGCGGGAAGAAAATAATATAAATTGAGGAAAGGGATTTAATGCGAAAAAGATCAAGGCTATTGCGGTAGCAACCTCATGCGTTTATAAGAGACTTGTAGCGCTAATTTTTGATTAATTGATCCATTAATGCCTAAGTGAGAAAAAATCATTAAGTTTTCCTTCCGGTACTCCTTATGCGTTTTAGCAATAGACTAGCAAATGACTCTTTGCCTAGTTTATGCGTGAAGTTTAGTTCTCTTAATACTTACAAGGGATTGCGTTAGTCACAATGCAATCGAAGCTCAAGCATGCAATATCTTTTAGTGGTAATAATTAAATGCTACCAAGACTACATGACATGCGCTAGCTTGTTCTACTTAGAGAGATCTATATGCATTACCTGTCAAGGATTTATCATACTGATACCGCATCCGGCTGGCTAAGCGGGACTTAGCAATGGAAAGATTGACACAACTAAGTAGAAAGCAAACAATGTTTCAATTAAACCAAAAATACGCTTACAAGTGGCACTTATAGCCGCATGAGGTGCTTGCGCTAAGCCTTGAAGAGAAGATTTAGCTCATGAAAGCAAAACAGATATACATGAAATGATACATTACACACAAGTGTACTCCCATTTACAGATTTCTGCAGCTTCTTTGTGAAGTTCTTCTTCTCTCTTCAAAGGTCTGCTAATGATCTTCTCCCTTCTTTGAACAGGTGACTTCTATTTATAGGTGAGGGAAGCAAACTTCTTCAAGTCACCAACGACCAACTTGCAAGTCCACTTCCGTTCGTTGTGTCAGCGCTTAATCATCATTAGGCCACTTGCGCCTTTTTAATCTCCTTTTTCGCCTACTTGCTCTGGCTGCGCCGGCGCTTGTCTTTTCACCAATCTTTTTCTGTCTTTTGATCATCTTGGAAAGTGTGCCTGCGCTGAAAAGATACTTAAAATGTCCAGATTAGTTGCGTTGGCGCTTTGTATTTATAATTTCTTATCGCATACATAAATATAGCCTGTCGCTTATATCAAAGCACTTTTCCTTTTCTTTATGCGCTAAGATAACGCATTGGAGGTTCTTTTTGCCTTCTTTTAGCCTAAATTTAGAGGGTAAATAGCTTGCATTTCGCAAGCAATCAAACCCCCAAACTTAAACTATTGCTTGTCCCCAAGCAATGCCTATTATCTACTTTGCGAGAATTACTTAACTCTCTATTGCTTGCGATCTTGGCATCCTTCTACCTCTTTTTCTTGTAAGCATTACTCCAGTAGATTTGACTTTTGTCAAATTTTCTTCATTGCTTAAACCAGGTTCCTTACGCTTAGATTCTTCCTTGCTATAACTCAACCACTTTTTGCTTGTCCTGGGCGCATACGTTCAATTTCTTTTTTTTTTAGATAGCAAACAATTGGACATCAAATGGACATCAAAACATATACTTTCGTTTTGGCTTACCCACATTTGTGATGAAAGGTATCCAACTACGGGTATTACATTTTTTTACTGACCTTAACGCTCATAGGATGCGTTTGTCTTCGCGCAGTGGCAAACTATGGGTGTCATAAATGCCCCTGGCTACAAACATGCCACATTCCTAGAGGAACGCATTCGTTATTTATATTTAATACTTATGCGCCTACTCCCCCAAACTTAAGATGGACAATGTCCCCATTGTCCCCCAAACTTACTTTGGAGCGCATGGACAGAGGAAAGTAGAAGTTGAGTTGTGGCAAGGTGAAACTGCGAAGGAATTTGCCTTATGTTCTGAGGAAAATGAAGACAAAGGTTCAATCAAGCGAGGTAATGCGGACAAGAAAAATTAGAAGTCAGATGCGTTGATTAAGACAAAAGGAGTTAACGCAAAGATTTTAAGAGATAAAGAGACATTATTAAGGCAGAGAAAAGTGATAAGAAATATACAGTGAGATATATTTATGTAATTCGATAATGGAATTATGAACACGGCGCATACATGAAGGTAAAACAAAAAAAAAGAAGAAGATAATTTTATTCATGCGGTGGTGGAGGTGGCGGTCTAGGGAACCTTGGAACCGGCGGAATGTTTTGTGGTCGCATCTGAGAAGGCCCTACGCCAGCTGGTCTTTGCTTGAAAAGGTTGGGTGCGATAGGCAGGCGGTGGAAAGAATTTGTCCAATGTGTTAAGAAGAGGAGCAAGGCATTGACCCTTTGCGACAGTTCCTCTTGCTGCCTTTGCAGTGATGCCTGCTGCTGACAGAGCCTTTCTTGTTGCAGACGCAAAGGTTTTGTGACTTCTTGGAACATCTGCCGCAACTCTGAGAAGATGAGGGCTGTGTCAACATCAAGTGGTCTGGCAGATGCGCCTTCGCCTGATGTTGCGGTTTCAGGAGTTTGTTCAGGGATGTCATTGACGCGAGGAGGACTGGGATGGGGTTCTTCTTCAGCAACTTCTTCAGCACGAGCTTCAGAGCGGGGAGGTGAGTGCTGATCAGGTGGAGGTGGCGGTGGCGCATTTTGAAGCTCATCGCAGACAGTGTTTTCCTGCGCTGGGATTTTTGTTGATGGCCTTGCGCTACTGGGCGAGGGTATCGTCCTGCAGTGACCTTGCGCCTTTTCGTCTTCTGATTTTCAGGCGCTGGTGCAATAGGTTCTGCTGCGAGGGCAAAAGGTCTGCGGTTGACACCTTGCAGACGCCTGTCTCGCGTGCCCGTTACACGTGTCCACCATTGCTCGTCAAAATCCTTCCGCATTGTCCTTACTTCTTCATCAGCTTCGGGAAGGAGATTTGATGCGTGACATAAAGAGGTGACGAGGCTTGGGCAAAATAGCGCACCTCTGGGCTTAGTGGCAGTGTGGCGCAAGGTTTCGACAAGGACTTTCCCCAAGTCAATTGGCGTGCCCTTCATGATGCAGTAGACGAGGATCACGCGTTGAAGGCTTAGGGTTGCGTCGTGCGTTGTAGGCATGATGCGATTCTTGATCCAGTGCATCCACAGGGTTGCCTCGAAATCCAACATCTGTGATTTCAGGGTCCTCTTTGCGCCATGCCCATCCCATTTAGCCCCAGGACTGGCTACCGCGAGAAGGACTGCGTTAAGGAAGTCTTCATCCAAGCAGTCAAGCAGCTTGTTCCCTTCTGCGCTGGGGATGTCCTGCAGCTCATAGACGCTGTTTATGTGCGCTGAGGAGAATGCGATGGCGTGTCCGCGGACAATGACTTCATCAATCTCATCTCGCCATTGTGCGTGGAAGAACTCGTGGACCAGCGCAGGAGCGTAGGTTCCCGGATTCTCGCAGACTGTTTCCCATTTGCGTTGGGAAATCTGGTCAGTCATTGTCTGCGGTAGGGGGCAACTGAAACCTCTTTCTTCCTGAAATTTTCCCCAGTCCTTTGCTTCAGCCTCTGCGCCTACTTTTTGTTTCCCTTTGTCTTTGGCTGCGGTGTGGGTGCTTTCCGTTTCTTGCCTTGGGTGGCCGCAAGTTCCTCGCATGGTTCTCTGATGACGACCCCTGTTGGTTGGATGTTGCGGAGACGTGTGAGGGGGATCTCATCCTCAGAGTTAGACATTTCCATGGCTATTGCGATAGTAGCCAAGTTATGCGCTGCGATGGCTGCTGTGTCCGCACTGCTTGGCCCTTCGCCTCTTTTTTCTGCGGTAGACTCTACGGTCGCACGTTCTCGTTCTTCTCTTTGGCAAATTTCATCGCCTTCTTCGCCGAGTTCTTGCAGCAAGTCGTTCCATGCAGCGACTTGTTGTTCTTAGAATTGTGGGAGTGTGGAAGAAGATGAAGGAAGAGGTGAGGAAGAGGTGTTAGTTGGGAAACAGGAAGGGGAAGGCTCAATGGTGTGGGTTACGGCAGAGGAAGGGTTTGCGGCTGGAAGGAGGGGAATCGATGGGAATGGAGAGGAAAAAGGAGTGAGGTTTCGATGGGTGGGAATGCTTGAGGCTGGCTGAAAAGTGACAGGTTGGATGGAGAAGGTGGATGTGTCTAGTGGGGCGATGTTGAGTACTTCATCGCCACCGGAGGTTGGAGGTGCGGCAGGGAGTTGGGCATTTGTGTTGGTTTGGGGAGGTTCTCCATCCACAACTTCCGGTTCTTCTTCTTCCATTTGTGCGAGGTTTTGGTTGTCATCTTCTTCATCCGAGGAAATGATCACATCTTTGTTTGGTCCTTCGACTTCCGGCGAAGAGTGGGCATCATCTGCATATCCGGCGATGGAGAGGTTTTGTGAGTTCGACATGCCTGTTCTTCGGGGAAGGGGAGGAGAAAATTCAAAACGTTTTAGGGTTTAGGGTTTCTGGTACGAAGGAGGCGCATAAATGAGGAAGAAGCCAGCAGAGGCTTTTCTTTCTTATAGTTAACGCAAGGCATGCGTCCCTAGGTACTGACAACCTTTCGCATCCCACGATAGTGGGAAATCATGATTATTTTGGAGGAATGTGAGCGGTTGCCTTGGATAATGTGAGAAAAACAGGGATTAGTGCGCCTCATTAAATGCTAATATGATTATTCCCGTGTGAGGTGGAGATGCGGATGTGAGTTGGCAAGCGGTGGGATTTCCTTCTAGGCACAAAATTTTCTTAACGCAGCGATTTTTTTTTTTTACTTAAACCAAAAACATATGCGATGGGATTATCTCCGTAAAGCTCAACCTATCAAAAGAACTAAATTATGCGGAAAAGAAATATTTTCAACTTCTGACCTGTTAGTGCTCTATGCGCTAGGTCCTGGCGCATTTCAGAGCACTTCTTTTCTGGACCTATCTTGTGTGGCTTCTTCAAGGTGGATCCTTCAGAAGGATCAACTCAACTTCCTTATTCAAAGTTCCTTCGATATATGGTTTTATTCTTTGCCCGTTGACTTTGAAAATTCTCTTTCCGTCTGTAGAATGTAGGTCTACTGCCCCATATGGATAAACTTTATGAATTATGTAGGGTCCTGACCATCTGAATTTCAGTTTACCTGGAAAGAGTCGTAAACGTGAGTTAAACAATAATACTTTCATACCTGCCTTGAGATCCTTTTCGAGTATCTTACGGTCGTGCCATAGCTTTTGTTTTTCCTTATTTATCTTGGTATTCTCGTATGCATTTCTTCTAAATTCTTCCAATTCTGCCAGTTGGCGCAATCGTTCTTGTCCTGCGGCTTCTAAGTCAAAATTTAGGCGCTTCATTGCCCAATGCGCCTTGTGTTCCAACTCCAATGGTAGGTGACATGCTTTTCCATATACCAGCACATATGGAGATGCACCTATGGGTGTTTTGAATGCAGTGCGATATGCCCATAGCGCATCGTCAAGGTTATGCGCCCAATCTTTTCTACTGATATTTACAACCTTCTCAAGAATTCTTTTTATCTCTCTATTTGAGACTTCCGCCTGACCCTTGCTCTGTGGGTGGTAAGCTGTTGCGATATGGTGTTTGACATTGTATTTTCGCAATAACTTCTCCATGATTCTGTTTATGAAGTGGGTCCCTTCATCACTAATCAACCTGCGCGACACTCCAAATCTTGTAAAAATATTCCTTTTTAGGAATTTAGTTACAGTTATTGCATCGTTTCTAACGCAGGCGATTGCTTCTATCCATTTTGTCACATAATCCACTGCGAGGAGAATGTATTGGTTCCCTTGCGATGATGGGAAAGGTCCCATGAAATCAATGCCCCAGACATCGAATGGCTCTATTTCTATTATGTAATTTTGAGGCATTTCATTTCTTGCGCTGATGTTTCCAGTGCGCTGACATCTATCACAACCTTCGACGTGTTTTCTGGCGTCATGAAACAAAGTGGGCCACTAATATCCACTTTGAAGAACTTTGGCCGCAGTGCGTTGTCCTCCAAAATGGCCTCCATAAAGTGCTTCGTGACAGTCTTTCAATATTTTCAACGCATCTTTATGCCCAACGCACCTTCTGAGAATATGGTCGGGTCCTCTACGATAGAGACAAGGGTCATCCCATAAATAAAATTTTAATTCGTGAAAGAATTTCTTACGGTGCTGCGCTGAGTATTCTTCTGGCAAGATTCCTGCGGCAAGGTAATTTGCAATGTCTGCAAACCATGGTTCTTCCTCGTTGATTACGAACAGCTTTTGGTCCGGAAATTCTTCTGCGATAGGGACTCTTAGCGCATCATCTTTCCCATTATCTTCCAATCGTGACAAGTGGTCAGCAATTAAATTTTCACTCCCCTTCTTATCTTTGATCTCTAAATCAAATTCTTGTAGCAATAGAATCCATCTAATTAGTCTAGGCTTTGCGTCCTTCTTTGAGATAAGGTATTTTATTGTCGCATGGTCTTTGAAAACTATGACTTTTGAGCCAATCAGATAAGCACGAAATTTATCAAACGCATACACAACCGCCAACAATTCCTTCTCGGTTGTTGTGTAGTTCGTCTGTGCCTCATTTAATGTTCGACTGGCGTAATAAATGGGGTGAAGATTCCTTTCTTTTTTCTGTGCCAACACTGCACCTACTGCCACGTCACTAGCATCACACATCACGACAAAGGGCTCTTTCCAATTTGGGGTTGCCAGGATAGGTGCACTTACTAATGCATGCTTTAGATTCTCAAATGCTTCAACGCATTTGTTGGAAAATTAAAATTTCCTATTAGCTTCCAGCAATGTGCAGAGTGGTTTCAAGATTTGTGAGAAGTTTATGATGTATCTGCGATAGAAACCCGCATGTCCAAGGAAACTGCGAACCCCCTTAACAGATGTAGGCGGTAGTAAATTCTTAATAACATCCAACTTTTGCCTTATCTACTTCAATACATGCGCTTGATATGTGGTGGCCTAAGACAATTCCTTCTTCTACCATAAAATGGCATTTTTCCCAATTTAGCACCAGGTGGGTTTCCTTACATTTCTCTAATACTTGCTCTAGTTGCTTTAGACAGTCTGTGAAAGACTTCCCATATACTGAGAAGTCATCCATGAAAACTTCCACGGATTTTTCTAGAAGTTCGGAGAAAATCGCCATCATACACCTCTGGAATGTTCCAGGCGCATTACACAGTCCAAAAGGCATCCTTCTGAATGCAAATATGCCATATGGGCAAGTGAATGTTGTCTTCTCTTGGTCTTCTGGCGCAATGGTGATTTGATTATATCCTGAGTACCCATCTAGAAAACAGTAGAAAGCTTGTCCTGCAAGTCGGTCTAACATTTGGTCAATGAATGGAAGAGGAAAATGGTCCTTTTTGGTGATCGCATTCAACTTGCGATAATCCATGCAGATGCGCCAACCTGTAGTGGTGCGGGATGGAATTAGCTCGTTGTTTGTGTTTGCCACCACTGTCATGCCTCCCTTCTTCGGCACGCACTGGATTGGGCTCACCCATTTGCTATCTGCGATGGGGTATATAACACCTGCGTCGAGCCATTTAATTATCTCCTTTCGCACTACTTCCATCATTGCGGGATTTAGTCTTCTTTGTCTCTCAATGAATTCATTGGATTCATTTATCAAACGAATTTTGTGCATGCAATAAGAAGGACTGATACCTTTTATGTCTGCTAAACTCCACCCAATGGCCTCCTTGTGTCTTGCGAGAACTTCCATCAGTAGATGTTCTTGCGATGAATTAAGCTTCGATGAGATTATGACTGGGAGTGATTCTTTTTCCCCCAAGAATCTATACTTCAAATGCGTTGGCAAAGGTTTAAGCTCTAGCGCAGGAGGTTGCATTATGGAGGGCAGGGCAGGAACTCTTCCTTCCATGTCTAATATGTGGGTCACTTCCTCATGTTGTGACAAGATGCGGGTTCCTCCTTCCTGATCTTCCTTGGCTCTTTCTTCTGTGGAATTGGCCACATTTGAAAGTAATTCTTGCGAAGAGCATATATCCATGTGGGCTATCATGTTGCATTCCTTTGGATCATCAGGATATTTTAGGGAAGAGAGAACATTAAAGACAACCTTCTGATCATTCATGCGCATTGTAAGTTCTCCCTTTTGTACGTCAATCAGAGTCTGTCCTGTGGCAAGGAATGGTCTTCCCAAAATAATGGGAATCTCTTTGTCAGCTTCATAGTCCAAAATGATGAAATCTGCAGGAAAAATAAATTTGTCAACTTTGACTAATACATCTTCGATCTTTCCCTCAGGGTGGACTACAGATCTGTCTGCTAACTGAAGTGTAATGGTGGTTGGTCTAGCTTCTCCGATCCCTAGGCGTTTGTAGACAGATAATGGCATTAGATTGATGCTTGCGCCTAGGTCACATAATGCCTTGCCAACATCAATTCCTCCTATCGAGCAAGGAATTGTGAAACTGCCAGGATCCTTTAATTTTGGGGGAAGCTTGTTGGCAAGTATCGCGCTACATTCACTTGTTAACGCAACCGTCTCAAACTCCTTCCATGGCCTTTTGTTCATCAAAATGTCTTTCGAGAATTTAGCATAGCTTGGCATCTTTTCTAATGCCTCCACAAGTGGGACATTGATATGCAATTCTCGCAAAACATTCAAAAATTTCTTAAACTGAGCCTCATCATTCTTCTTTCGCAACCTTTGCGGGAAAGGTAGCGTGGGCTTATATGCGTCAGGCTCTTTTTCTACGCGCGCTTCCTTTTTTTCGGATTCATCTTCTTGCGTCACTTTTTCTTCTTGCGGCTGGTTGTGCCCTTCTGTGGTTGCGCTTTTGCATGGGTCATCTTGTGTTGGTATAGGTTCATTCATCTGTAATTGTCTTCCACTTCGTAGAGTCACCGCATGGCAGTGTTCTTTCCCTTTTGGATCCTCTGTATTGTTGGGCAATGTTCCTGCAGGCCTGTTTCTTAATTCTGACGCAAGTTGTCCAACTTGAATCTCTAGACTGTGGAGAGATGCGGCTTGGCTCTGAACTACTGCGTCATTTTTGGCCATATATTCTTTTTCACTAGTCATGAATTCCCTCATCATGCTTTCTAATGCGTTTGAGCTTGATGCTCTGGTGCTTCCTCCTCCATCCATGTTGCGCTGGAAATGTTCCTGCACAGATTGGCCATTGTTAGAATTGAATAATCTTGGCGCATGATTTATATTACCTTGCTGTTGTTTATTCGCGTTTCCATTCCATGAGAAATTTGGGTGATTTCTCCATCCTGGGATATATGTGCTTGAATATGGGTTGTTGCGCGTCACTCCTTGCGCTCCCACATATAGAACTGATTCTGGGTTTGAAGGACATTGGTCATGCGTGTGTCCTTCACCGCAAATTCCGCATCCAACTGCGTTGAGTTGCGCGATCAAGGGTGCGGTGCTGGCTGTGAGCGCATCCATTTTTAAGGTCAACGCTTCAATTTTCGTGTTTACTGATGTCATAGGCTCTACTTCAAAATTTCCTGAATTAGCCTTAATGGGTCTTCGTCGCCTATCTTCCGCAGATCCCCACTCATAGTTATTCCGTGCAATTCGATCTAGAATTTCATGGGCTTCATCATATGTTTTTCTGAGTAGTGCACCATTTGCGGATGAGTCTACCAAGATTTGTGAATTCTTGTTAAGACCTACGTAGAAAGTTTCTAGCTGAATGCACAGTGGTAAACCATGATGCGGGCATCTTTGTAGCAGGCTCTTGAATCGTTCCCAAGCTTCGCTCAATGTTTCATCATCTTGTTGCGCGAATGTCATTATTTCCTTTCTTAATCTTGAGTTTGCGGTAGGTGGAAAATATTTTTCTAGGAATTTTTCTGCCAAAACGTTCCATGTTGCGATGGAGTTTGCTGGCTGTTGATTTAACCATACTTTCGCCGCATCTCTTAGAGAGTGAGGAAACAATATGACCTGAAGTTGTTCTGGTGTAACTCCTGGGATGATAAATTTGTTGCAAATGTCAAGGAATGACTTGAGGTGAGAATGAGGATCTTCTGATGGATGTTGGGCGATTTTTCGCAAGCGCACGGGTCGTCACAAGTAATATAAAACGGTTGGTAATACCGAGTAACGAATCCTCAGGGAAATTGAATTAATTCCATTAAGTACCAAGAATCATCATGTTTTAATTTTATTTAGAAGATCAACTCGAATTATAGTGCGAAAATTAAAGGAATTAATAAAAATAAACATGTAATAATGAAATAAAAATATCCAACCAAGGGGGGCTTGACCTAGGGTGTTATCTAGCTTTCTTGGATTTGTAGCTCAAATACATGGATGCATGTAACTAATAATCAACAATCCCATAAATCTAGAAGTAATTACAAGTGGATTTCTCTTTTAAGCTCCTCCACATCTCATACTAACATAACTAATTTATGTGTCCATCTCCTTAGTTAATCATAGTATGGCATTAAGCAACTTCATAATCAATTTCTAACAATTCTCTTTCACTCTCGTGTTCCAAGCAATCGTTAGCCATGCAATTAGGATCTAATCTAATTTCTCTCAGTCGAGTATAAATTTAGACCATCATAACAATTAATCCATGATCAAGAGATTAAAAGCATTAAGCAAAAATTGCATAGATGAAATTTGAAGACATTCATTACATAATCCAAGTAATTGCGCTACAATATCAAATTAACTAGAATAACGACCCTAGGTCTCAAGATCTACTCACAAATGGAAATAATTTTGCCAAAATGATCTTGATCCATAGGCCTAACTCAAATTAAAATAAGAAATTACAAAGAAGTAAGGAAGAAATAACCGATAAGTTGATCCCAAGCTTCCGTTACGAGCATCTCGATTCCCGAGCCTTGGAATCTCGCTCAATTCCTCCTTTTTCCTCACACTTCTTCTCACTTTTTTCTGTCTATTGAGCTAGGGGAGAGCTTCCCCAAAATTGGGATGATTTGAACCAAAGGGGAGGGGCCTTTTTTATAGTGAAAGGGGCTGGAAATTTCTTGTTGAACAAGTCGACAACGTCGAGACGCTACGTCACAACGTTGCGTCATGATGTCTTGGGGCAGAAGTCGTCACAGCGTCATGACGCTGTCGCGATTTTGGCACACGCTATGCTGACCACCTAGCGTCTCGACGCTAGGCCTTCTAGAAGCTTTATTTGCGGATTTTTGCCTCCTTTCTTTAATCTTATGGGCTTTTTGGGCCTCCCACTTTAATTATCTTCTCTTCTTGGACCTTAGGGCTTGGATCTTCAATGATTATTCTTTAAATTGCCCAAAAAGTCTCCAAATTTACTCAAATTCTCTTAAAATCTCAGTTTTGCTGCCCGAACTCGGTTTTCTGTAAAATCAACAAAAAATACATTAAAGCTCACAATTCATGCACAAAACTAGCTAAAATTAATAGGAAAATGATGACATTTTTGCATGTCATCACACCCTGAAACTTAAAGTTTTGCTAGTCCCGAGCAAAATAAAGTAAAGCATATGAACCATAACTTGCATGCTAACAACTCTGTCCTCAATGCTTCTAGCAATGAATACAAACTATTGAAACAAATAAGTAAGCATGGTCAACCATCAAGAAGTTTAAAATTTAATCCTATCCTCCCTTGCAAAAACGAATCATCATTTGTCTTATCACAATTTTTACTAGCCCGAAATCATTTATATACTCCTCCATTCATCTTCCCCCTACACTGGCACTAAAGCTCGCCCTTTTAGCCATCATACTTATCTAGCAAGCACTACCTTACTAAGGTGCCCATAATTGAGGCGTCCCCCAAACTTTTCTCTCTTTTTTTTTTTTTTGATGAACGATAATCCTTTTAGATGTAGCGCCTTCGTTCTGGCTTGCCAACATTGGTGATGAAAGCATCCAACTACGAGTGCTTCATCTTTCAGGATGCCGAAGCATGCTCATTTCTTTCCAGCGTTTTCATGCAAAGGCAAACGATGGGTGTCATGAATGTCCCTGGTTACTAACACTTTCAAGAAAGTGGAACATTCATTATTATTATTATTATTATTATTATTATTATTGAGCAAATCATTTCTTTTTCCCAAAGCTCAGTATTACCTACTATTACGCAAGAAAGCTATCTAGACAAACTTTACACCTATCGGAGTGACAACGAACTTCCAAAGCATATAACTTTCATCTAGGCTTTCAAAATCATAATAAAACAAGTGAATCATCATACTTTGCAAAGGGATCAAAGAAAAATTTAAAATTTTCTTGAATTTAGACGTGCTTTCAAATTTGCAACAATAAGAGAGAATCATGGCTGCAAGCAAATCATCAGACGTCATCATCATCAACATGCATTTAATTCATCATAAGCATTACTTTGCTTACGCAAAACCTAAGCAGAGCGAATCTCCCCCCTCAAACTTAAAAT
This sequence comes from Luffa acutangula, assembly GCA_036850905.1. Lineage (NCBI taxonomy): Eukaryota > Viridiplantae > Streptophyta > Magnoliopsida > Cucurbitales > Cucurbitaceae > Luffa > Luffa acutangula. The sequence continues at coordinate 32,386,517 of CM072088.1, read as the reverse complement.
ATACATTGTCCCAAATGTATGATAATTTAATTAGCTAAAGAGAGAATGATACTGCCCTGAAAAAGCGAGAGAATCTGAAACGTCTTGAATTGTCGCCCGAGGAAAGAATGAGAAGCTAGGCATGATTTCACGAGCTTCCTGCATAAGGATCGATCTCAAGGGAGCATTAGGATCAACACAAAAAACAAGAATGAAATCTAAAAAAAAAACTTTAAAAAGCTTGGGTTGCCTCCGAAGAAGCGCTTGTTTAACGTCCTGAGCTAGACGGGATTTGGTGCTTTCAACCGAAGTCCACCTCTTTGATCCTCAGAGGATCCTTCTTCTTCTTCTTCATCAATTCCTGCACAGAAGAACTCAACTTGCACACAGAGTGCACAACATAAGGAATTTTTATCAAGTAATCCTCAACCTTTTCAATCATATTATTCAAATACAATCTAAGCCTAATAACAAGGGGGTCAGGTACTGGAATTACTAAGCCTAAATCATGCATTTAAAATTTTTAATTCTTAGGAGAAAAAGAAATAGGTATTGAATGATAAGAATTTTTCTCAATCTCTATCTCTCCTAACTTGCATGAGATATTACATGAACTAGGTTCATAATAACGGGGAGAATTAAGTTCAAGCTCACTGACCTTGATGGGATTTTCTTTTAACACACCTACCTACTGCTGCTCTGAAACTTGGCATTCCAGCTCATCATGGGAAGTGGCATGGAACCGAGTGTTTTCTGTAAGGTTTGTACTGATCTCACATGCCTCATTGGGTGTCGTACCAAGCACATCACCACCACTAACTGAATCTAGCATTTTTAACCTTTCGTAGAAGCTTTCAATTAAAGTCTCCTCGGGTAGTGGGGTGTGAGGTTTAATGCAATATCCACTGGAGTGGTCCACGATCTCATGGAACGTCTTTTCAAGTGGGGTTGGCGGCGCTTTCTCCTCTTCTTCTGTGTTTTGATCATCATCTTCATCTAGTATCCTCCTAGTGCTGGTCTGTTTGACTTCTTTTCTTTCAACTTCCTGCTTCCCACTTTTCTGAGATATGGCCAAGCATTGTTCTTGTGGGTCCATGTTGACGACCTTAGAAAACTTTTCTTGCTGAATTTGGTTCATCATTTGATCAAGTTTTGCTTCCATTTTACTAATGACAAGATCTCGTTCTACTATGCCTTGCAACAAATTCTTGATCTCTTCACTAAACTTTCTTGATATGTCTTCCAAAGGGTTCTTTTTCTCTTGATGAACAACTTCCTCAGGTTGGGACTCCATTTTTAATTCAACTTTAGGCAAACTTGGAATCTCTGATCCTGAGAGCTTCTTTAGAGCCTTAGTTAGAGCTTCGACTTGCAATCTTAAAGATTTCAGCTTGTCAGTCTTACATGGTTCCTCCTTTGGTTTGGGCTCTGGCTGCTCAGACGGCCATTGGTAACTTGTCAAGGCTAACTCTTCTACTAGGGCTCGAGCTTCCTTGAAAGTTTTGGCTAAGAAGTTTCCTCCCGCCGATGTGTCAAGAATTGTTTTGAAGTCCCTTTTCAACCCATTGTAGAAAAATTGTATCTGAAGCCAGTCAGGGTATCTATGTTGTGGACATTTTCTTAACATGTTGTTATATCTTTCCCAAGCCTCATACAATTGCTCTTCCTCTAATTGTTTAAACGTTCCAAGTTCAGTCCTGAGCTTAGTAATTCTGGTTAATGGGAAAAATTTTGTGAGGAAGGCTTTAACCAAGTCATTCCAGCTAGAAATACTATTTGGTGCTAACAAATCTAACCAATCTCTAGCCCTATCTTGTAAAGAAAAATGGAATAATTGCAAGGGAATAGCATCAGGGCTAACTCCACCTATTTGTACTGTTCCACAAATATCCATAAATGTTCTTAGATGACTATGTGGATCCTCTGATGGATGTCCTTTGAAAGCGTTTTCTTTCACCATTCGAATAAGACTAGCCTTGAGCTTAAATTGCTCGGCAGTGATTGGCTCATAGGCTATCCAAGAGTAATTCAGGGGTAATTCAGGCAAGAAATAATCTCTGATTGCTTTGTCTTCTTGATCTGCCATGATTAAATCTCAAAGAACAGATTATCCACCTTATAGCTCCACAAAATTTTTCACAACAAAAAGAAAAATTTAAAAGGCGAAAATAAAATTTCTAAATTAAAATCAAACACTTAATTCTTAATATTAACAGAAAAATTACAAATTCCCCGGCAACGGTGCCAAAAACTTGTTGGGTGATTTTCCGCAAGCGCACGGGTCGTCACAAGTAATATAAAACGGTAGGTAATATCGAGTATCGAATCCTCAGGGAAATTGAATTAATTCCATTAAGTACCAAGAATCATCATGTTTTAATTTTATTTAGAAGATCAACTCGAATTATAATGCGAAAATTAAAGGAATTAATAAAAATAAACATGTAATAATGAAATAAAAATATCCAACTAAGGGGGGCTTGACCTAGGGTGTTATCTAGCTTTCTTGGATTTGTAGCTCAAATACATGGATGCATGTAACTAATAATCAACAATCCCATAAATCTAGAAGTAATTACAAGTGGATTTCTCTTTTAAGCTTCTCCACATCTCATACTAACATAACTAATTTCTGTGTCCATCTCCTTAGTTAATCATAGTATGGCATTAAGAAACTTCATAATCAATTTCTAACAATTCTCTTTCACTCTCGTGTTCCAAGCAATCGTTAGCCATGCAATTAGGATCTAATCTAATTTCTCTCTGTCGAGTATAAATTTAGACCATCATAACAATTAATCCGTGATCAAGAGATTAAAAGCATTAAGCAAAAATTGCATAGATGAAATTTGAAGACATTCATTACATAATCCAAGTAATTGCGCTACAATATCAAATTAACTAGAATAACGACCCTAGGTCTCAAGATCTACTCACAAATGGAAATAATTTTGTCAAAATGATCTTGATCCATAGGCCTAACTCAAATTAAAATAAGAAATTACAAAGAAGTAAGGAAGAAATAACCGATAAGTTGATCCCAAGCTCCCGTTACGAGCATCTCGATTCCCGAGCCTTGGAATCTCGCTCAATTCCTCCTTTTTCCTCACACTTCTTCTCACTTTTTTATGTCTATTGAGCTAGGGGAGAGCTTCCCCAAAATTGGGATGATTTGAACCAAAGGGGAGGGGCCTTTTTTATAGTGAAAGGGGCTGGAAATTTCTTGTTGAACAAGTCGACAACGTCGAGACGCTACGTCACAACGTTGCGTCATGATGTCTTGGGGCAGAAGTCGTCACAGCGTCATGACGCTGTCGCGATTTTGGCACACGCTATGCTGACCACCTAGCGTCTCGACGCTAGGCCTTCTAGAAGCTTTATTTGTGGATTTTTGCCTCCTTTCTTTAATCTTATGGGCTTTTTGGGCCTCCCACTTTAATTATCTTCTCTTCTTGGACCGTAGGGCTTGGATCTTCAATGATTATTCTTTAAATTGCCCAAAAAGTCTCCAAATTTACCCAAATTCTCTTAAAATCTCAGTTTTGCTGCCCGAACTCGGTTTTCTGTAAAATCAACATAAAAATACATTAAAGCTCACAATTCATGCACAAAACTAGCTAAAATTAATAGGAAAATGATGACATTTTTGCATGTCATCACACCCCGAAACTTAAAGTTTTGCTAGTCCCGAGCAAAATAAAGTAAAGCATATGAACCATAACTTGCATGCTAACAACTCTGTCCTCAATGCTTCTAGCAATGAATACAAACTATTGAAACAAATAAGTAAGCATGGTCAACCATCAAGAAGTTTAAAATTTAATCCTATCCTCCCTTGCAAAAACGAATCATCATTTGTCTTATCCTAATATTGAAACAAACTATTGGAACACACCTCTACTTACCCTAATACAGGGAATGAGTGATTGGTTATCAGTATAGTTGGTAGAATAGTCGCAGATTTAAATCAATCCAAGTATAAACTGATTAAATCAATAGCACCTGATGAGTTCAGGGTCGAATCCACAGGGAAATGGAACAAAACAAATTATATATTCACTGATTTAATTTCTCAACATGCTAGGTAAGTAAAGAAAATTGTTTGGTGTAGTTTAAATAATAGATATATTGCGGGAAGAAAATAATATAAATTGAGGAAAGGGATTTAATGCGAAAAATATCAAGGCTATTGCGGTAGCAACCTCATGCGTTTATAAGAGACTTGTAGCGCTAATTTTTGATTAATTGATCCATTAATTCTTAAGTGAGAAAAAAATCATTAAGTTTTCCTTCTGGTACTCCTTATGCGTTTTAGCAATAGACTAGCAAATGACTCTTTGCCTAGTTTATGCGTGAAGTTTAGTTCTCTTAATACTTAAAAGGGATTGCGTTAGTCACAATGCAATCGAAGCTCAAGCATGCAATATCTTTTAGTGGTAATAATTAAATGCTACCAAGACTACATGACATGCGCTAGCTTGTTCTACTTAGAGAGATCTATATGCATTACCTGTCAAGGATTTATCATACTGATACCGCATCCGGCTGGCCAAGCGGAACTTAGCAATGGAAAGATTAACACAACTAAGTAGAAAGCAAACAATGTTTCAATTAAACCAAGAATAAGCTTACAAGTGGCACTTATAGCCGCATGAGGTGCTTGCGCTAAGCCTTGAAGAGAAGATTTAGCTCATGAAAGCAAAACAAATATACATGAAATGATACATTACACACAAGTGTACTCCCATTTACAGATTTTTGCAGCTTCTTTATGAAGTTCTTCTTCTCTCTTCAAAGGTCTGCTAATGATCTTCTCCCTTCTTTAAAAAGGTGACTTCTATTTATAGGTGAGGGAAGCAAACTTCTTCAAGTCACCAACGGCCAACTTGCGAGTCCACTTGCGTTCGTTGTATCAGCGCTTAATCATCATTAGGCCACTTACGCCTTTTTAATCTCCTTTTTCGCCTACTTGCTCTGGCTGCGTCGGCGCTTGTCTTTTCACCCATCTTTTTCTGTCTTTTGATCATCTTGGAAAGTGTGCATGCGCTGAAAAGATACTTAAAATATCCAGATTAGTTGCGTTGGCGCTTTGTATTTATAATTTCTTATCGCATACATAAATATAGCCTGCCGCTTATATCAAAGCACTTTTCCTTTTCTTTATGCGCTAAGATAACGCATTGGAGGTTCTTTTTGCCTTCTTTTAGCCTAAATTTAGAGGGTAAATAGCTTGCATTTTGCAAGCAATCAAGGAGTGAATTCCATCTTGTAAGACTACGTTCTCAGCTCCCCACTTGGTCTTGTCCCCAAAATAGTATGCTTATTGAGTCGGCGAACAGGCCACCCTCACCCGTACAAATCAAAGAACAATCCCTCATGGACAGGAGTCCATAATCCACTCAGGATTAAGGCCAAGTTGCCTAGGTCATCCTAGTGAAATAGAAACCAAGCTAACTAACGGTGTTACAGTTAGTGGTTAACTATTTCGCGGTCCGGTCTTTGTGCAAACTCATTGCACAGGATACCCCCACTCGCATGTCAACCACATGAACGCGTTGGATCACTACGTTTGTATCAATATACAAAGCGGGCCGTATCCATAGTGTCACCAGGATAAGGTACCCAGCCTTATCCCTATACTACAGACCCTTTAGACTAAAACTTGAACATTGATCCCCATATGTCCCTACATACTAGTTCAAGTCTCATTCTATTAGCCTTGGATGTTTAGTTTATTGGATTAGGGTTATTAAGACAAGATATAATACAAACATTAAATAATACATCACTTTTATTAATGTCCAGTCAAATGTACATTTACTATCTACGAGTTTTAAGGCATAAAACCCAACAGATACATGGTCCAAACTTTTCTCTGATTGAGTTTTGGAGAGTTTGGATCACAAAGTTCGGTCCAATGAGTGGTCTTTCTGTGGTTTGGACTACACGTGGTCAAAACTTTGCTCCGTTAGTGTTTTGGAGAATTTGGAACACAAAGTTCGGTCCAATGCGAGGTCTTTAGGTGGTTTGGACGACAGATGGTCCAAACAATACTCCGTTTGAGTTTTAGTGAGTTTGGAACACAAAGTTCGGTTCAATGAAAGGTCTTTAGGTGGTTTGGATGACACATGGTCGAAACTTTGCTCCTTTTGAGTTTTGGAGAGTTCGTCAAACAAAGTTCGGCTAAATGAGAGTTCTTTAGGTGGTGTGGACGAACATGGTCCAAACTTTGCACCATTTGAGTTTTGGAGAGTTTGGATCACAAAGTTTGGTCCATTGAGAGGTCTTTCAGTGGTTTGGACTACACGTGTTCCAAACCTTGCTTCGTTTAAGTTTTGGAGAGAGGATCGATTACAAGGGAGAAAATAGAAGTAAGGGAGCGTGGAAATGTTTCAAACTTCAAATGAAAGCTCGAAATTTTCCGATGCCCTTTGAATACAATAACGAAGCCTTTTATAGACTCCAGATTTGAAACTACATTTGAATACAAAACATTAAAAGATAAGAATCAATCTGACAGGACAGGACCCCTGACTAGATTGATGTGACAAAAGATAAAATTATTAAAGGCAATAATTACAAAAGACAAAACAGACAACAAGATAATATTACAAGATAAGATTATGATATGATATGATATGCTCATCCTCCATCTTTTGTCACATCCCTTTATGCTCCTCCTCTACAATTATTGTCCTTGTCTGATGGGTTGGAATATTATGTCTTCTCACTTTATCAGGCGTGAAGGCAAGGTATGTTGTCCAACGGATTTAACACACATCTCGTGTCTTATAACCAGGACCACACACCGCAACAGTCCTTCGCATCAGTCCTTTACAATGAGTGTTCACAATTTTCTTTAGCTAGGAGACTTGGACCTTATCTTTATGTTCTGAGATGGAGTTTTATTATAATTTACAACTGATTTAATGTACACACACTTATAATTTACAACTTATTTTAATTTACACACTTTTTTTAAAAAAAAAAACAATAGACTCACATGGGTTGTGAATCTATAAAATGATCATTCAGGGAATTGTGATGAGAGGATGATGACGCTATTGATGTCGCTTGATTGAGAATCTTTTGAAAGTCTGCCTCAGTCGCCGTCTGCGCCAAAGCAGCTATGAGCTTAGATTTTGAATTTAAGAATTCTGCATTTTTCTTCTTTGAAAGGTCTTGAAGGTAGCCGTTTTCGGCGAACCATTGTTTGACTTCCTTGATTCCGGCATGAGAAAAATTATATTTATCCCACCATTTGATTTGAAGAATTTTGACAAGTTGTTTGAAATATGTATATGTGTTTGTCTGGAAATTCCAACTGGAAATTCCAGCAGAAAATCCAGGGAATTTTGAAATATAAACAAAAACGCATATTGAGAGGAAATGCATTTTTGTATATTGTTTGAGAAAAATAATGGAAAGATTCTTGAATGGGAACGAGAAAAATTTCTTCGGAGGATCCGAAGGTTTTCCACCATTTGATGAACCAAAAAGGAAATTGACATTTGTAAGCATTTTGACAAAATTGGATGAACCAAGAGTGGTCATAATTTTTGTACCACATAACCATATACCAGGCTTCGATATAGTCCCGGTATGAGTATGTTTGGGGATTGAAAGGTTTTGAAAGAGTTCTTTTGGTGAGGATATTTTGATTCCAATGAGTAGGGTTGATGAGCTTTTTGATTTTTAGCTTGGAATAAGCTATGATTGATGGATCATTTCTGTCGGGAATATGGGTTATCTCGACAGATTTTGAGTCTACCAGAATGAATTCATAATATTTTCTGGTTTTGAGCAAGGATTCTGGAATGAAATAAAATCCTTGAGGATAAATGTTGTGAATAATTTCAATAATTGAAGACCCGTCGAATTTAGGTTCAACAATCGGTTCAGATAATTGAAGGGATTTTTCAAAATAATTTTTTATCTCGGGTTTTGGAATAAATCTTTTCGGAGGCTAAACAGGATCCGCAAAAGTTGTAGGGATAGAAGATCCCTGTTGAGAAGAAGATTGGGTAATTGGAGAGACAGTAGGTCTCGTTTGAGTTACAAAGGTTGGAGAGACAGTAGGTCTCATTGAAGGGGCGACAAAAGGCCGTGCAAGAGAGGCGGATGGCCTCAGAGGTGGAGTTAAAGACTCCATTGAATCTCGAATTTGAAGAGATGCGCTCCTGGTTCTTGGACGACTCACCGGAGTGTAGCCAAGATCCATGGCGTATTGATCTGAGCTCATGGGAGCTGGAGATTTTGAAGATGAAGCTGGGCTTTTGCCCTTTGAGGAAGATGAAGAGGATTTGCCTCGCTGTTCACTCATTTTTAGAAAGAGAGAGAGAAGAAGTTTTTCTAGTAAGGAACTCCCTTGAGAGGTAATCAGCCAAGGGGTTTTGAACACCTTTTATAGGCAAAATTTGGAAATCAAAGCATGACAAGATTGCTTGCCACCTTGCAAATATTTGTTTTGAAACAAGATTTTTTACATCATTTTCTAAAAAAAAATTTGAGGCTCTCGAATCAGTCTTAATAATAAACCTTTTATTGATTAAATCTCCTTGAAATTTTTTAACACATAAAACTATTGCTAAAATATCATTTTTGACTGTTGAATAATTTTTCTGAGTACTATTCCAAACTCCAGAATGAAATCTGATTATTGATTCGTTCTTATCAATACACTGTTTTAGGATTCCTCCATATCCGATATCGGATGCGTCGGATTCCACTATTAACTCAGCTTTTTGATCAATAAGACTCGAACATGGAATTGGTGCCCTAAAACTCGTAGATAGTGAATGTTAAACGAATTATATACTTATTCGATAAAGGTGTTATCGAGATTGATTCAGTAAAAGTCATTACTGAATAAATTAAATTGCACATATAATAACTCAAATCTAATAAACTAAGATCCATGGTTATAGGATGAACACTTGAGCTTTATGTAGAGACATAAAAGTGGATCAAGCTTGAGTAATAGCCAAAACGGTCTATAATATAGGAATAGGGTTAGGTACCTTATTCTGGAGACACTATGAGACGCGGCCCACTTTATAGATGGTATAGACGATGTGATCCTAAATCGTCCATGTAGAGACATGCGAGTGGGGGCGTCCTATGCAATGAGTTTGCATAAGGCCAGGACCGAGAAATAAGTCGCTCTCGCTTTATAACACCGTTTACTGACGAGACTGACTATTTCATGTGATGACCTAGGTAACTCGATCTTAATCCTGAGCTAACTATGAACTCATGTTCATTCGGGCTTATCCTTAGATCTGCATAGGTGAGAGTGGCTCAGTATCGCCGATTCAATAAGCCTCCCATTTCAGGGATAGGAACGGGTAGATAGCTGGGGACATAGTCGTGCAAGAAGGAATTCACTCCTACCCGAATAAGGGATAGTAGAGAGGTTGTTCCCTTAAGTGCTGACTCCGGGGCTTGAACAAAGGGATCCCGCCCTCTCATTGGCCCGAGAGGGACTCGGTTTATTGGTTGGACCATAAACCAATTGTTCATTAGAGGATCAGTGAGACTTAAGGAACTAGAAGTACTATAGGGGTAAAACGGCTTATTGACCTAGCTATAGCTACGAACAACCTGTGAAGGATCAACTTACTAATCATGGTTAAATCAAGTGGACGGAAATATATCTATAGTGAGGGGAGTGCAACTATCGGGCTATAGTGGAGTGTCCCGATAGTTAACGAATGTTGGCTAGCTTGGACAATGAGATTAGTCGGTTAGCCTCGAATCGTTGGAGCCCATGATCTATAGGTCCATTAGGTCCCCCTAGTAGCTCATATCGGAATTAAGCCTAGAACAAAAGATAGGAAGCTTTGAATCGTTCAAAATCGGGAAAAAGGGTATTATCGTAAATTGTGTTTGACACAATAATTTAATTATGAATTAAATTAGAAAATGAGAGATGAAGTATTTAAAAGTGTTTTGAATACTATATATATGTATTAGGAATCATATATATGGAATTGCACAAGATAACAAAGATTAATTAGATTAATCATATCAAAATTAATTTGAAAATTTTCAAATTAATTACCAAGCAATCAATTTCAATTTAGAATTGAAATTGGGGGTAATTTGCAAGCTTGAAATTTGATTTCAATTTGAATTTAGTGGATTTAGTTGGAAATCCACTTAATGCATGATCATTCAAAGTGGAAAGACAACTCACTCATGCATTGTTGCATGTCTTGTGTAATGTACACCTAGAATCCACTTGAGCTTGCAAATACACCATGTGTCTTGTGTCTTGAGGCTTGGCTTTGCATGGAGAATGTCTTTAAAAGGAGTTTGAATCATATTCAAACATAAGAGAGTCATTTCCTTAATGTTATGCTGCTGGAATTTGGACTCAAAGTTCTCTCATCTCTCATTCTTCTCCATTGTTTGATGCTTCAAGCATTCCCTTCCCATTCCCTATCTTATATAGACTCCCACAAGTCGTTCTTGGCCCGGAGTATAGTAGGGAAGACTCTAGAGGTTGTCCAAGGAGCATAGGAGAGGCAAACACCACAAGGAGTTCAACATAAGTGAGCTACAAAGGTTGGTGTTTTCTAAACTCTCTATTCGTTCTTTTCTAGAACATGCATGCTTTAGGAGTAAAATTGAATGTCTTAAGTGCTTTCGATCTTCAATTGCTTCCGCATGTGTAATATGTACACCTTCAACTGGTATTAGAGCATGATTAGAGCACTTAATTCGTTTTAATTTTGCTTTGGTGGGTACCACTTTGAAATTGAATTTTCTGTGTGCTAAAATGGAAGTGTTTTGGTTTGGCAATTTTTTGAGCATTCAAACCTTCATGAAATTGTAATTGCTCGGATATGTAAGAGCGTTAATGTGTGTACTATAGTCTGTAATTTTTATAGAGTCATTAGAGTCCATATAGGCTGTAAAATGGAAGAAAAATTGGAGAAGACGCAGCAGAAAATGAAAATTCCAGCAAGCTGTTTTTTAATTCCAGAAGCAGTTTTTTTTTTTAATTCCGGTTCAGCTGCTGCCTTTTGGTCCGGCTCGGTCTGTTGCAGCCTCATTTCACTCATTGCATGGCCGGTTCATTGCTTGGATGAGCGGTTCAGGATGGTTCGTGAAGCTCGGGCGTGTTGCAAGTTTATTTATTAATTATTATTGTAATAATTAGTGAAATTGCTTGTGTTTTTTTAAAAATTGCCAAACTATTCCATTTTAGCTTGATTTAATTACTTTATACATTGTGAATGTATGATTTAATTAAATGGATGTATGTGCATTATGAGCATGCCATGTAGTTTTAAAACCCCACCATAGGAAAGCATGTTCATGCATTTGTTTAATTCTAATAAGTGTTATTGATTAATTCAAATGCATGAGGGAAATTTCATGTTTAATTAATATAAATGTTGTATTAATTTAGGGAGATTCATGCTTGAATGGTTAATTAAAATTGATTATTCTTATAATAGTTATAATTATTAATTGATAAAATTAACCAAGCATGAAGCATGAAATTTCATTAGTTTGATTATAAGTGTTATTCTCAAATTAGGCTTGTTATGGATTGTTTTTATAATTGTTATAAAAAGAGATAGAAATCTAAAATCTATAACAATATTAAGTGCATGCTCACTTAGGTTAATGAACCTTCAACGATTCGATCAACTTGCATAGTTTAGGTCGATATCTTGTAAAACAATGGTTACGAGAGAACTCACCCGACAAGATGCTGTCTAAGGCTGGAGGTATTTAAGCTGACGGTTTACGGAACACCTCCTACCTGGGCATCGAGTCGGTTCTTGAGTTAAGTTAACTCGAGTTTTATGAGCATGCGTGAGCGGTGTGAGGTTTTAGAGTGTTATCACCTAGACATCGTAGTATAAAGCATTGTACAAACCTAGACATAGGTTGTTTCTAAATGGTGCTTTTCTTATAACTTGAATGATTGATTGTTATATGCTTTTAAACACCATTAGAAAGCGTGTTATAGGGTTAATTCATTAAAAGTTATAAGAGTTATAATAGTTAATGAATACAATCCATAAAACCTATAACAAAGAGTTGCATGCTAACATAGGATCTTATCATTCTTTAAATGGTTTAAAATGAAATAGATCTAAGATCGCCTTTTCTAATAGGATTAGAAATATGTCTTACTTAGTTTTTTTTTTAAAATAGTTTTAAAATTTGAGTAAGTAGGACATAAGACCTTGGTTATAAGGGAACTCTCCCGGCAAATGGTTCGGAACCTGAGTTGAATTAACCAAAGTCTTACTAGCATGCAATGTCACTAGGTTATTAAAAGAGTTTAATTCACCTAGACATTTAGTGTAAAGACCTTGTTTAATAAGGCATAGACTTAGATAGATTCATTTAGCCGAAATTTACCTAAGTAATAGACCCTAAAACTTTACGACACTTTAGTGGGAGGAAAAGTATAGAAACGAAATATTCATATTAAGTTTCTACTCTCACGTCCCCCTGAGTTCACACCGTGAGATCCATGCTTGGCCTCGAGGCGCCCTGGGAGCGTCCCCCTACGGATGGTGTTTGCATGGGTTAATATCAAGGTGAATGGGGAAAGTGTTCATAGTAAGTGGGAGAAGGAAACGTGTCAAACGTATCCTGCGGTCTCCATCATTAGGTTGCACCGTGAGATTCCTATGCGCTGCCTGCGAGTCGCTCTGGGAGCGATCAACCTACGGAGGGCTTGCGCATGGGATTCAGAACAACGTAAACTCCAGAAATGGATAGGGTTTCCCAGGGCCATTCCCAACATTAGCTCTTCCCTATGGTGGCATTGTTGGGGCCGCCCTCTGCAATCTGAAAATGATGGGTAACACTTACAAGATGGTCTTGACCAAATTAACGTTAGCTAATAACTATTGGAGTAAAAGTTATTCTGGGAATAGTATTTGGCCGAGATTGTCTCGATTCAGAGGAGGAGTAGCTGACTGCCCTACGGTAGCGGTTATTCTAAACCCCTGAAGTATCGTTGCAAAATAAATCAATTGTATATATGGGTCGATGATTGCTTTTGCTAAATCTGATTGGATAAATGTGATTAATGGGTTTAGTGCATGTTTCTAATAGAGATTAATTTGTTTGTTTCAGCAATATGTCGAAAAACGTATGTGCTTTGTCAAATGCCAAATTAAACGGTTTAGTACATTCGACTAAGAATACTTGCTTAAACGCTAAACACGTGGCAAAGAATTTAGGTTCGGTCTCAACTGAGGAATGTCCTCAAACTAACTGCGTAGCCAAGAAAAACATGATCCACGACTCTAAATGTGATTTATTAGTCTTGGAAACGTGTTTAGTGGAAAACGACGATTCTGCCTGGATACTTGATTCAGGTGCCACTAATCACGTATGTTCTTCATTTCAAGGAATGAGTTCCTGACAACAACTAATAGCTGGAGAGATGAATCTTAAAGTTGGAACAGGAGAAGTCATCTCGGCTATTGCAGTGGGAGACATAAAATTATTCTTCACCAAGGAATGCTACATGATATTAGATAATGTGTACATAGTTCCGAAGATTAAAAGAAATTTGATTTCTTTATCTTGTTTATTAGAACAAGGTTACTCAATTTCTTTTTCTGTTAATGAAGCGTTCATAACTAAAAGAGGTATTGATGTTTGCTCTGCAAACTTGAAGAATAAATTATATGTTTTGAGACCAATTGAGTCTAAAGCTATTTTAAATCACGAGATGTTTAAAACCGCTGAGACTCAACCTAAAAAGCGAAGAGTTTCTCAAGATACCTATCTCTGGCACTTGAGGTTAGGCCATATCCACCTCAATAGGATTGGGAGATTGGTCAAGAGTGGAGTTCTAAACAAGTTAGAAGACGACTCGTTGCCTCCTTGTGAATCATGCCTTGAGGGCAAGATGACAAAACGACCTTTTACCGAAAAAGGTTATCGTGCCAAAGAGCCCTTAGAGCTCATTCATTCGGACCTCTGTGGACCAATGAACATTAGAGCTCGAGGAGGGTACGAATATTTCATCAGTTTCATTGATGATTATTCGAGGTATGGCTATCTCTACCTAATGCATCATAAGTCCGAAGCTTTTGAAAAGTTCAAGGAGTATAAGGCCGAGGTTGAGAACCTATTAGGTAAGAAGATAAAAACACTTCGATCCGATCGAGGTGGAGAGTATATGGACTTAAGTTTTAAAGACTATTTGATAGAGCATGGAATTACGTCCCAACTCTCAGCCCCTGGTACACCTCAGCAAAACGGTGTATCAGAAAGGCGAAACAGAACCTTGTTGGACATGGTTCGTTCGATGATGAGTTATGCTCAGTTGCCTAACTCGTTTTGGGGTTATGCAGTAGAGACTGCAGTTTATATTTTGAACGTAGTTCCCTAAAAGAGTGTTTCTGAAACACCATTTGAGCTCTGGAAAGGTCGTAAAGCTAGTTTACGACATTTCAGAATATGGGGATGTCCTGCATACGTGCTAGAAGCAAACCAAAAGAAATTGGAGCCTCGTTCTAGATTTTGCCTATTTATAGGCTATCCCAAAGAAACGAGAGGTGGATACTTCTGAAATTGTTATTGGATATAATTGAGTGAGGAAAGGTGTACCTAGGATCAATTCATGTCCTAAATCTTTGACTAAAAGAAAATAGTTTACAAAGCAAACTCCTTTATTGCAAACATGGACTTTTGATAATTTATAATTGATTATGAGTTGATTATTATTAGCACCGAGAAGGGATTCAGAAGTTTTCTCGAAGTATATCGAAGGTATTAATCCTTCTCGAATACAATTTTTATCTGCTTCTGAATCAATTAGTGCATGGAGCGTAATTGTAAAGTCATGGATCTTTAGAGTTACTAAAGAATACCACTTTTGAAATCGTATACTTGAAATAGCTCCAATGAAAGACTCCTCTTCTTCATTGGGAACTGTTTCTACTTCGGTTTTGATTTGAGACATTTCTTGTCGGAGATGAAAAATTTCTAGATCAGTATTTCTTTTGAGTTCTGAGACTTCTCTTTTTAAAATATTAATCTCGGCTTGAAGGTCTTGAATGTTAACCGGTTTTGGTTCTTCAAATGTTTTGACAACGTTCTTCAATTCGTAAGGTTGAAAGTTACTTGGTTCTTCTTGATCTCTTTTTTCAAGAATCGAGTCTTTTAGGCTGTGTAAAATTTATTTTTGGAGTTCGACGTTGTCTATTTTGTCGACAACATTGAATAAAGTTTCTTGGTCTTTTGTCAAGACACATATGCATCCTGAGCAAACTCGTTTGCCATCGTAGTCTTCTTCATCATAATTACTACTGGAATATGAATCTGTATCTTCTTGTAATTCTAGAATTTTACCCTCATCCGAGCTATAAACCATTGACTCTTCTGAATCAGATTGAATGATACTTAGCAGTTGTTGCTTTGTATCATAATCAATTTCTAATTCATTGATCTTCTTTTTCATTGGACATTTATTAGCATAATGTCCACTTGATCTACATTTGTAGCACTGGACGTTTCTTTTGGAGCTTCCTCCTTTGTAAAAGGGTCGTTTTTTATTGTAAGAATTATACGACTTTCTATAATTCTTCCTTTAAAACTGTCTATATGGTCTATAGTTTTGTCGTTCTTGATATTTTTGATACCTTTTGATAGAGGATTTTCTGATTGTGGATGGTGGACGAATTTTTCCACATCCATATTGATCGTAGAAAATTCCTAACTCAGCTCGCCTTGATCCGAAGGATTTACTAAGTTTTGCTTGAACCTTTGATTCTTTACAGAGACGAAGACCTTCACCTATTGTAAAGGAAGTTAGGTTTCCATAGGTTAGAGTGTCCCATGGAATTTTTCCGTCGTATTTTGCGTTTAAATTGATTTTGACTCTTTCAGCAAAATAGCTAGGAAGATCCTTAATGAATTGTTCCTTCCAGATTGAAGAAGAGCAATCAGCTCTAATAAGGACTTTGCTTAAAAACATATCTTTGTACCATCTAAAATCTCCTAGTGTTGGACATTTGAGATTTAAAAGGATATCAGCTGATCTGGCCTGATATTGAGCTGGATCACCTACAAAGGCATATGTAAGGGTATATACTGTTGGGGTTTATGTCCTAAAACTCGTGGATAGTAAATGTAACAAATTTATATATAAAACTTATTAGAATAGTTTTTATTATGGTTGTCGAAAGTTTGTTTAACTATGTTTTTATTAACCCAAATCCAATAAAACTAGAATCCTTGGCTATGAGATGAATGCTTGAACTTTATGTAGTCACATAAAAATGGATCAGGTTCAAGTACATAGTCTAAAATGGTCGATAGTATAGGGATAAGACTTGGTATCTTATCCTAGGAAAAACTATGTGACGAGGCCCACTTTGTTTTAATGCAAACGATGTGATCCTAAATCGTTCATGTAGAGACATGTGAGTGGGGGCGTCCTATGCAAAAGAAGTTTGTATAAGACCAGACCGTGAAATAAGCCACTTTCACTTTATAACGCCGTTTACTGTGAAACTGATTATTTCAAAGTGATGACCTAGGTAACTCGATCTTAATCCTGAGCTAACTATGAACTCCTGTTTATTCGGGATTATCCTTTGATTTGCATAGGTGAGAGTGGCCCATAAAGCGCCGCTCAATAAACCTCCCACTTTGGGGATAAGACCGAGTAGATAGCTGGGGACATAGTCCTGCAAGATGGAATTCACTCCTACCCGTCTATAGGGATAGTAGAAAGGTTGTTCCCTTAAGTGCTGACTCCGGGATGTGAACAAAGGCGCGCCGCCCTCTCATTGGCCCGAGAGGTTTTAGGTTTAGTGGTCGGACCACAAATCGATTGTTCATTGGGGACTCAGTTGAGGCTTAAGGAACAAGAAGTACTATAGGGGTAAAACAGACTTTTGACCTTACTATAGTTACGAACAACCTGTGAAGGATTGACTTACTAATCACGGTTATATCGAGTGGACAGAAATATATCTACGGTGAGGGGAGTTCAACTACGGGCTATAGTGGAGTGTCCCGTTAGTTAACGAATGTTGGTTAACTTGGATTGAAAGAGTTCGGCCGGTTAATCTCGAATTGTTGGAGCCCATGATCTGTAGGTCCATTAGGTCCCCCTGCTAGCTCAATCGGATCTAACTTTAGAACAGAGTGATGAAAGAATTTGAAACACGTTCAAATTTCATTAAGGGAGATATCGTTAATTATATTCGATATAATTTAAACGTGTTGGTTTAATTGTGTATTAAACCATATTTTGAGAGTAAGAAATATTTAAATAGGATTTAAATATTGTAAATATGTATTCAATACATAGTCAGTTTAAATTTGAATTGTGATTCAAAATTATTGGGATTTTAAGAAGGTTTGGGTATGATGTATTTGTTTACATTAATTTAATATTTTGATATTAAATTAAACAAATATATAATTAATTAAAAGTTGTTTAATTAATTTAGGAATTGAATTTTTTATTAACTTTAAATTAATTAAAAATAATTTAAAGTTAATGGAATTTTACATGAATTGAAAAACAATTTTCAATTGAAATTCATGTAAAAATTCAATAGTTTGACACCAAACCCATGACTCAACTACCTCACCAAGTGTGCTGTCTTCTTATGGAATGAATGAGTTGGTGTTTTGCTGATGTATATAAATAAAAAGAAGAAGAATCTGAGAAAGATGATGTTTTAGTTGAACTTGGTGAATCAATCCATGCAATATAGATTGCATTTTTCTCTCAAAGCACCATGGAAGTCCAAGCTCTCAAAAACCCATTTTTCTTCTTCCAAATTCATCATGCTCGGGTTCCCACAAGCCCGTTCTAAGGCCGGAGAATAGCGGGGAAGACTCTAGCGGTAGTCCATGTCGAGTTCGTGTGGAGAAACAATCGAAGAGTCCCACGGATTAAGCTCCAAAAGATAAGTTTCGAAATTGCTCTGTTTTTCGTTCTTGTTCAAACATGCTTTTAATCCTCAAAATTAATGAAAATCAAAGCCCAAGATCCGCTAACGCTTCCGCTCGAGTGTTCTTCACTCCATATACGAGGGTATTTACAACGTTTTCTATACTTTCTTCTCTTTCAACAGTTTGAGGTAATTTACCCTCGAGTTTAATTGTCTGTTTTTTCTTCTCGATAGTTGTGTGGGTTAAAATATACTGACCATCATAATCTGTCAGATATTGATCCCACCATTGTTTCAATTGCCCTGTAAATCCTGCAACAAGCAGTTGGGCAATCTCATGATCTTTTTTGCCTCTTTGTCGGTAAGCATTTGAGGCAATGAACATTTCATTGAGCACATTGAGGATAAGATAATCGGATATACCATCTATATTCCATTCATGGATGGCTAATCAGTCATAAACGGCTTGAGTCATTTGTGTTTTTTCTTCGAATTGGACATCTGGGAAAGAAGGTTGTGGATACCAATTTCGCATTAATGATTGTTTTGACGCTTTTGACCTTGTTCCTATTTTTAGAATCTCATTTGGTGGCTCCGTTGCTTCTTCTTCTAAAGAAAGATTTCTTGTTTTTTGAATAATTTGATCAATAACGAAATCATTAATGACGTTGATAGTAGGGGTTGCCTTTGAAGTTGATGGTTTTGAAATATGAAGGCTGCTTAGCTTTTCTTCAATTAAAGCTACGGTTTCTTCTTCTTTGGTCATTATTTTAATCTTGCTGTCAATTACAGTAGGTTTGAATAACGGAATTGACTCATCTATGGGGCGTATAAAAATTCCTCCGTTCGAAGATGAAGTAATAGAAGGTTTTGATATTTTTCCTTCAATCTTTTCTACCTTGATAGCTATGGTAGAAAGGATTTTATTAGAAAAATTGTTTTGAAGCTGGATATTCTTTATATCCTTAAGAGTGGGGTTGTTTTTCTCGTCCTTTTCACTGATATTACCTTTGAATGGACTAGCTTTGACCTTTTCACCATAAATAGTATCAAACTCAATCTCCTCTAGAGGAGGATGAGTAGAATGAATACTCCCTCTTTGAGTGGTTTTCCAGGATTCTTAAAGCATGTTGATTTCGTTTTCGGATTCTTTAATCCAAGTGAAGAATGGGATATTTCTTTAAGTTTCTTCCATGAATGAATACCATCTTGATCTTATCTCAGATCTTTGGTCTTTGTTGTAATTTTGAAAAAAGGTTTTCCTTCTTGCCTTATTTTTTAGGGAAAGGAAATCCTCTTTTAAAGTTTCTTTATCGATTAAGAATCCTTCTATAAGGACATTTATTTGACTGGCAAACACAGATCGATTATTATTGGGTTCCTAGAGTGAGTAAAAATATGATATGAAATACTCTAGAATTCCTATGCAAGTATACACAGTCTGCAACAAGTAATATTATCAATCCAAGGTCTGAATGAGTTTCTACTTTATCTATTTTGTATAACTTTCTAATGGTTTCAGAGATAATAAAAATGTTGGGTTTTATCGGAATTATGCTGAAGCAAAATAAATGACAGAACAACGAGTAAACAAATAGATAGATAGATTAAAGACAGGCGCTGGTTAGGCTTTAGTGATTTTTTTTCTAAGATATGCTCTAGCAATATTATTGATCATGCATTTCTCGCAGTATTATTAGCGGATTCCTCCCGGAACTCCGGATCTTTTGGGATATGTTTCAACCCCAATGAAGAGCGACCGATCGAGCACTAGGCAATTGGTTATCCCTAGCTCAGTCACTAGCGTTCACCAATACACAATGATCGTAATGTGGAGAATTGCCACACACTCTCTAAATCATCCCTGAAACTAGAGAGAGCTATCCATACCGGCTGGCCAGGCGGGCATAAAATAAGAATAAGCACAACAATTAACCAAAATGCAATAGTCAATTTATTACTAGAGATGAAGCACAGTAATCACATTATTCCTAACCAACACCTTAAGCTACTTAGTTCATAATAAGCATAGGAATACGAATTACAATCTGAGTATGCATGTCCATCACTACAAGTTAATAAAGAAGGTAAACTCCCTAATCAGCTTGCGGTTGATGGTGTTCTTGATGATCTTCAATCTCCCTATACTATTCGGCTTCCAAGGGAAAACATGGAATGACTTTGACTTTGACGGCTACTTCCTTTTATAGACGGATGGGAGGCTTGAATTAGGTCAACTAGGACACGTGTAAGGCTCTCCTTGATACTTTATCACGAAAATAACTCAACAGAAGTCGGTTCATGAAGTTGGCTAACGAGCTGTGATGTGGCAGTTTCTGCTCCCAGTCTTGCTGCAGCATAAAATTTGCTCCTTCCAGTCGCTTAGCAGCATAATATGCACAAAGTGATTTCCAAAGCTTCCATTCTTCCAAATGGGTTAAATCATGTAATATCTCTCTAAAACCAACCCTAATAAGCATAAAAGACACACAAATCCTTATATAAATGAGGCCTAAATAACTACCTTTAGGGCAGTTATCATACCCCCAAACTTGAACTATTGCGCGTCCCGAGCAATACTAACCAACCTTCCTTCAAGAATCTCGAAACATTAGACAAAGAATTAGCTTAATCAAACCAGACAATCCAACACTACCTTTAACCTTTACCTGAGCACTCTGCAAAACCGAGCTCTGCTGCAGCAAAATGATTCCTTCAGCAGGGACAAATAATCACCACTTTTCAACTTAATTCTAGGAACTCACCACAGCCTAGCTCTATTATCAGACATTTCAAAACATATTTTTAAAGGGGTTTATAACATTATTTATCAGACTTAAAGCAGCCTTACAGTCATAAGCTCTTAAGCATGGGATGACCCACTTTATGGTGCAGTATACCCTGGCCTCAAGCTCATCACTAACTAGGCTCAATACTCATTATAAAGCTAAAAAATCTTTAGTTATTCCATCTCTTGCCCCTCAGAATGGCGACATTTTATGATGAAGCTTACCTAAGTTATGGGAGACAGAAAAACTGCTGGATCATCATTCATCCCTCAAAACTTTTGCTCCGTCAATTTTTTCAGCAAAATCTTCAACAAATAATTTTTTTCAGCAAATAATTTTTCTTAATTTTTTCTCATTTTTTCACATTTCCTAGGTCATATTTTGACGCGAAGACAAACTGTGGGTATCACAAATGTCCCCGGTTACTCAATAACCTAGCAAATTTTAATTTTGAAGGAGACGAATGCTCGAGCAAAATAATTGGAGTACCAAAAAGTCCCTCGAACTTGAATTATTCATTGTCCTCAATGAATCATTAATTTTTGCAAATTATACCCCCAAACTTAAATTCTTCTATCTGAATTTTTAAACTAAACATGGGACTAGGATTAAGCTTAATAGTGGATCATATAAGTCAATACTACCATCAAAATCTTCTTTGCCGCAACAACAGTCCAGGCTAGAAGAAATACTCAAGCAAAAGGTTTCTGGAGATCAGAATACCTTGATCTAACTAAGCGTAATCAGTCCAAGCTTCAAAAATTCAGAAGAAAATAGTTAAGTTAGAGTCAGTCAGTGCTCATGGAATAGAAACATTCAGAAATTTCATTAAAGGCATAGAAAAATATTACAAAGCAGATATTTTTTTTTCAAAGTAAAAATTAAAAAGATTAGAAAGAAACAAGATAAGCAGTTATAACAGTGAGCAGGGTCAATATGCGCGAGCAAACAAAAATGGAAAAACAAAAGTAATGCTCGCTCCAGGTCATCCCATAAGTCAATCTTCCTGACCCTGCTCCTCATCAACATCCTCTTCTCGTTCAACAGGCGGGGGTGGTATCCAAAGATTAAACAAATCATCGGGAAACATTGGAAAGGCCGGATACGGTGTTGAGAAATTGGTTTGCAAGGCCCCCCTAAGCGCATCATCTCTCCTCTTAGCATAAGTCCAGTAGGTCTGAGCTTGCCTTTCAGCAAACTCTAACCTACTGGTCAACACTGACAGTTGCTCTAGGATTTGATTGACGCCATACACAAGCCCACCCTGGCGAACCTCTTGCATACGCTGAAGCCGCACCAGATTAGGTGTGTCAATGATTCCCTTATCAGTCATGATCATATCTTCTGGAACCGTGGGCACTCCTGCCCTGCTGCATAACATCGTAATCGTGTTCGGAAAGAACAGCTTCCCCACCTTCTTTTTTCAGCAATCAACAATCTCAGAAGAAATAATTTTT
Source organism: Luffa acutangula (assembly GCA_036850905.1). Classification (NCBI taxonomy): domain Eukaryota; kingdom Viridiplantae; phylum Streptophyta; class Magnoliopsida; order Cucurbitales; family Cucurbitaceae; genus Luffa; species Luffa acutangula. The sequence continues at coordinate 32,364,386 of CM072088.1, read as the reverse complement.
CCTACATCAATACTCATCGAGCGCAGAATGGCAAAAGCAAGCAATACCCTGTCACGAGATACTGTGGAGTCATGTGTTGTCGGCAGCAAGCGTAGCCTGATGAAACCCATCCAAGTGTTGGCTTCACTCTTCAAATAAGCAGCTTGAAACGTATGTTTCCGCGTCTACGACACCCTCCATTGAGCCCCCTCAATGCCTACCTCCCGGACAGCCGCACTCAATTGATCACTAGATGGTGCAGCCACCATCTCATTAAAAACGGCATGCAGAAAATCTTGGAGATCGAACAGTTCATTAATGGCTTCAGGACTCCACTGTACAGGCACTCCTCGAACGATGACCTCAAAATCATTCTTAACGTCAAGATTGGCGTAAAACTTGCGAACAATGTTGGCATTCATAGGTTCTTGCTTCGCACAAAATTGCCTCCAACCGAGGTTCACTATTCCAGACTCCAAAAACCTAGGTAAATCATTGCCAAATCCACGTTCGAACAAGAAGTCCCGTTTCAACACCTCCTGGTATTTGGCTCGGGCAAGATCGTTGACGAAGCGAATGAATGGCGCCCTCGGCTCCTCAATTTCTCCTGATGCTTCGGCAATTCCTTTGCCCCTACTTTCTCTTCAAATCAAATTCAAAATGAAATAGATCAAATCTAACCTACTAAAAATATAAAAATACTTAAAACATAAAATCTAATACATCATTCAAAATTACATCTATCCTAACCGAAATCAAATTAACGAAAAATAGAATCAATTCAAACTTCGGGAGCTCAAAAATTTACTCTGTGAAATGCTCCCGCAAAAGTCCTGCTCTCTCAAACATCGACCAACCTTAGGGAAGGATATTTCGACTGAAACTCCTCACCCCAATAATGCTTCACACGCTGTCCATTCACCTTGAATACTCTCCCATCTTTTTCATCCTTCAAAGTAATTGCTCCATTGGAGAAAACCTCAATCACAATAAACGATCCTGACAATTTAGATTTTAATTTTCCAGGAAATAATTTTAATCTAGAATTATAAAGCAAAACTTTCTGACCCTTGACAAACTCCTTAGATTTAATTTTTTTGTCATGCCACAGCTTAGTCTTTTCCTTATACATTTTCGCATTTTCGTAAGAAAATTGACGAAATTCTTCTAACTCATTAAGCTGCAGCATTCTGATTGCTCCTGCACGACTCAGATCAAAATTTAACTTTTTCAAAGCCCAAAATTTTTTGTGCTCAAGCTCTAATGGTAAATGACAAGCTTTCCCATATACTAACCTATAGGGAGACATACCTAAAGGAGTCTTATAAGCTGTCCTATAAGCCCAAAGAGCCTCATCCAACCTAAAGGACCAATCCTTTCTAGATGGATGGACTACTTTCTCTAAAATAGCTTTAATTTCCCTATTACTAATTTCAGCTTGACCATTTGCTTGTGGGTGATAAGGGGTAGCTATCCTATGCTTAATCCCATACTTAGCTAAAAGCTTAGTTAAGATATTATTAACAAAATGTGTACCCTCATCACTAACTAGAGCCCTAGGTGTCCCAAACCGCGCAAAGATGTGCGATTGAAGAAACCTTGCTACTGTCTTGGCATCACTCTGATGGCATGCGATGGCCTTCACCCACTTGGACACATAATCAACTGCCAATAAGATAAAAACATTGCCATTAGAAGGGGGAAATGGTCCCATAAAGTCAATACCCCATACATCAAATAATTCAACTTCTAAAATGTAAGTAAGAGGCATTTCATCTCTAGGCCCCAAATTTCCTCTCCTTTGGCAAGCGTCACATTGCTTGTAGAACCAATGGGCATCCTTAAATAACGTAGGCCAGAAAAATCCGCAATGCAAAATCCTCATAGCCGTCCTCTGTCCACTGAAATGACCTCCATACGGCGAATAGTGACATTGCTCCAGGATTTCTTTTGCTTCAGCACCTGAAACACACCTACGAATAATACCGTCAGAGCATTGCTTATACATAAACGGCTCATCCGAAAAGAAAATTTTTGCATCATGCTTAAACTTTTTCTTCTGCCTCCAATCCATATCAATAGGGGTGACTCCCTTTACTAAAAAGTTGGCAATATCAGCATACCAAGGGACATCCCTGACTACCTTTACTTGAATAGCAAAAAGCTGCTCATCTGGAAAAGAATCAGAAATGGCAGATTGCTCCAGCAAAAATGATGATGGATCAAGACGAGATAAATGATCTGCAACGACATTCTCTGATCCCTTCTTGTCCTTTATCTCCAAGTCAAATTCCTGCAGTAATAAAATCCAACGAATTAGTCTCAGCTTTGCATCCTTCTTAGACATTAAATACCTTATTGCTGCATGATCCGTGAACACCGTGACTTTAGATCCAACCAAATATGGCCGAAATTTCTCAAAAGAAAACACAACAGCTAACAACTCCTTTTCAGTAGTTGTGTAATTGACCTGTGCTTCATTTAAAACCTTGCTTGCATAATATATAGGATGAATAAATTTGCCCTGCTTTTGCCCCAGCATTGCTCCTACCGCAGCATCACTCGCATCACACATTACCTCGAATGGCAAATTCCAATTAGGCGCGCAGAGAATGGGTGCTGAGATTAAAGCAGCCTTTAATGTTTCAAAAGCCTTCCTACAATCTGCATTAAAGTCAAAAACATGATCAGTGCACAATAAGTTACAAAGAGGTTTACTGATTTTGGAAAAATCCTTTATGAACCTCCTATAAAATCCAGCATGTCCTAAAAAACTCCGAATTCCCTTCACTGAATTCGGTGGCTCTAGTCTTTCGATAACCTCAACTTTTGCTCTATCAACTTCTAGACCATTTTTAGAAATCCTATGACCTAACACTATGCCCTCCTTCACCATGAAGTGGCACTTCTCCCAATTAAGTACTAGATGGGTATCCTCACATCTTTTTAATACCTTTCCTAAATTATCTAAACAACTCTGAAAAGACCCTCCAAACACTGAAAAATCGTCCATAAAGACTTCAACAGTGGACTCAATCATATCAGAAAAAATTTCTATCATACACCGCTGAAATGTTGTTGGAGCATTGCAAAGGCCGAAAGGCATTCTCCTAAAAGCGAATGTCCCATAAGGGCAGGTGAAAGTGGTTTTCTCCTGATCTTCAGGAGCAATAGTAATCTGGTTATACCCAGAATAACCATCCAAGAAACAGTAATAGGCCTGACCAGCCAATCGATCCAACATCTGGTCGATAAATGGTAGAGGGAAATGATCCTTTCGGGTGGCTTTATTAAGCCTTCTGTAATCCATACAAACCCTCCAGCCAGTTACTGTCCTGGTTGGAATCAGCTCATTATCTTTATTGCTCACCACAGTGACACCTCCTTTTTTAGGAACACATTGGACAGGGCTTACCCAATTGCTATCGGCAATTGGATAGATGATCCCAGCATCCAACCATTTAATTACCTCCTTCTTAACAACCTCTTTCATTGCAGGGTTAAGCCTTCTTTGTTGCTCAATACTCCTAAAGGATCCCTCCTCTAGAGTGATTTTTTGCATACAAAAAGATGGGCTAATTCCCTGAATATCAGCCAATGTCCAACTTATAGCTTTGCGGTATTACTGCAGCAATTTTATTAAGGCCTCCTCATGCTCCGGCATTAAATCTGATGCAACAATAATGGGCAACGCACCACTCTCCCCAAGATACACATACTTTAGATGATCCGGTAAAGGTTTCAAATCTAAAGTGGGTGCCTCAATTAGGGATGGCTTAATTGGGGGAGCCTTTCTTTGATCTAAATCTAAAGACTCAAAAACATCCTCACATCTAAACAATTATTTTTCATTTTTTCTATCTAAAGAACAAAACTCAAAATCTTCTATACTAACCTCTCCATACTTTTCCGAATGCTTATCAGCCGAATCCTGTATTGCTGTCTCAATAACTGTGCTCTCCAGAATCCTGATGAAGGAGCAATCCTCCATCTCGTCTGAATATTTCATGGCTTTAAACACATTAAATTTCACTTCCTCATTACAGACTCTCATTGTTAATTCTCCTTTTTGAACATCTATTAATGCCCTACCAGTAGCAAAAAATGGACGACCTAGAATAATTGGGACATCTTTATCAGCCTCATAATCTAAAATAATAAAATCAACAGGAAATATGAATTTATCAACTTTTACTAAAACATCCTCAATCTTACCCTCTGGATATGTGATAGACCTATCAGCTAATTGGAGCATAACTGTGGTAGGTCTAGCTTCACCAATACCTAACTTCCGATAGACCGAAAGAGGCATAAGGTTAATGCTTGCACCTAAATCATAGAGTGCTCTACCTAATTCCTTTCCACCTATAGACACAAGTATAGTAAATGACCCTGGATCCTTAGCCTTGGGGGGTAGACCATTCTTAAGAATAGAACTACACTCCTCAGTAAGAGATACAGTTTCAAACTCACCTAACCTTTTCTTTTTAGTCTATATATCCTTAAGAAAATTAGCATAATTAGGCATTTGCTCAATAGCTTCTACTAAAGGGATATTTATATGCAACTGCTTAAGAATCTCTAAAAACTTTTTAAATTGACCATCGTGATTCTTAGGCTTTTGCCTTTGTGGAAAAGGTAGAGGTGGTACATAAGGTGGGGGAGGCACATATGGTGGTTCTACATCTGGCACAGAACCAGATGCTCCAGCATTTTCTTTGCTGCCTCCAGCACCCTGACCAGACTCCAACTCTTTTTCAATAACAACAATATTATCACTATTACTATTTAAATCCTGGGTCTTTCTAGACTCTTCTAATGGCTTACCACTCCTAAGAGTTACTGCCTTTACCTGCTCCTTACCTTCCCTTCGAGGGTGTTCAGTATCCGAAGGAAGTTTCCCTTGAGGCCTCGCCTTTAGCTCATTAGCTAGCTGACCCACTTGCAATTCCAGGGCCCTCATCGAAGCTTGATTACTTTGAATTGCGGCGTCTGTGCGAGCCATAAATTCTTTCATCATTGCCTCGACAGAATTTCCCGAATTTTGCTGGGGCAAAGCCGGCTTATTTTGCTGGGGCATTACCTACGCTTTAGCAAATCCCAACTGGTTCACCTTTTGTTGCGCTTGTACGTTATTTCCTTGACCTCCCCATGAGAAGTTGGGGTGGTTGCGCCAACCTGGATTATAGAAGCTAGAATAAGGGTTGTTCCTCTGATTACCTACAAAAAACACAGAAGCTGGATTGTTGGGGCAAAACTCGTAGTTGTGATCTTCACCGTAATAGACACATGCTTCGTCCGTGACTTGGTTCACCACTGCTGCAGGCTCCATAGCTGGTGGCTGCTGATGACTAATCACTGTCACATTCTTAAGAGCGTTAGCAATCATAACAAGATCGGCCCTAATGGTGGACACACCATCAACCTCTAACACACTCTTAACCTTTTTATTTGTGCCTCTAACATCCGACCACTGACAACTATTAATAGATATTCTTTCTAAAATTTCATAGGCTTCATCAAAAGTTTTTGCCAAAAGGGCCCCTCCAGCCAAAGCATCGACCATACCTTGGGTTACTCCATTTAAACCATTGTAAAATGTTTCCATTTGAATACAATGAGGTAACCCATGGTGGGGACACTTTCGCAAAAGCTCCTTAAACCTCTCCCAAACCTCACTAAAAGTCTCATCTTCAAGTTGCCTAAACCCTACTATTTCACTCCTTAATTTAACATTTCTATTAGGTGGGAAATTTTTACTCAAAAAAATTTCAGCTAACTCATCCCATGTCCTAATTGATCCTGGAGCAAAAGAGTTTAACCATGATTTTGCTCCATCTCTAAGAGAATACGGGAACAAAGTTAATCTAAGAGCATCTCTCGGCACTCCCTGAATTACAAAAGAATCACTAACTCCTAGAAAAGACTTAAGATGTAAATGAGGGTCTTCAGATGGCAAACCATGGAATTGCCCCACGGTTTGCAACATCTGAAACATTACCGGTTTCATTTCAAAATTTGCCGCTTGGATTTGGGGACGTGCAATCCCTGGATTCAACTCATTAAACATCAGGACAACATATGCTCGAATGGCTCTGGTCCTATCGTTCGCTATCAAGATAGGATTCTCAACCTGATTATTTCGCTGCTCATTTTGCTCAAACAGTGGGTTTTGCTGCAGCAACGGATTCTGCTGGGGGTTCACTGCTACTGGACCTTCAGGAACCTGCGGGAGTTGCGGCACGTTCTCCATCTGGTTTCTGCGTTGCTCCCTCCTTCTGTTCCTAAATTTCCTTTCAATTTCTGGGTCAAGCTCAAACCGTACCCCAGGCGGATCGCTCATGCACCAAAATCACACCTGCAAAAACAAAAGAAACAATCAAAAAGTTCTAGCACCAAACCACTAAAACAAATACACAAAACAGATCAAATAAAAACTTATTCAAGTCCCCGGCAACGGCGCCAAAAACTTGTTGGGTTCCTAGAGTGAGTAAAAATATGATATGAAATACTCTAGAATTCCTGTGCAAGTATACACAGTCTGCAACAAGTAATATTATCAATCCAAGGTCTGAATGAGTTTCTACTTTATCTATTTTGTATAACTTTCTAATGGTTTCAGAGATAATAAAAATGTTGGGTTTTATCGGAATTATGCTGAAGCAAAATAAATGACAGAACAACGAGTAAACAAATAGATAGATAGATTAAAGACAGGCGCTGGTTAGGCTTTAGTGATTTTTTTTCTAAGATATGCTCTAGCAATATTATTGATCATGCATTTCTCGCAGTATTATTAGTGGATTCCTCCCGGAACTCCGGATCTTTTGGGATATGTTTCAACCCCAATGAAGAGCGACCGATCGAGCACTAGGCAACTGGCTATCCCTAGCTCAGTCACTGGCGTTCACCAATACACAATGATCGTAATGTGGAGAATTGTCACACTCTCTAAATCATCCCTGAAACTAGAGAGAGCTATCCATACCGGCTGGCCAGGCGGGCATAAAATAAGAATAAGCACAACAATTAACCAAAATGCAATAGTCAATTTATTACTAGAGATGAAGCACAGTAATCACATTATTCCTAACCAACACCTTAAGCTACTTAGTTCATAATAAGCATAGGAATATGAATTACAATCTGAGTATGCATGTCCATCACTACAAGTTAATAAAGAAGGTAAACTCCCTAATCAGCTTGCGGTTGATGGTGTTTTTGATGATCTTCAATCTCCCTATACTATTCGGCTTCCAAGGGAAAACATGGAATGACTTTGACTTTGACGGCTACTTCCTTTTATAGACGGATGGGAGGCTTGAATTAGGTCAACTAGGACACGTGTAAGGCTCTCCTTGATCCTTTATCACGAAAATAACTCAACAGAATTCGGTTCATGAAGTTGGCTAACGAGCTGTGATGTGGCAGTTTCTGCTCCCAGTTTTGCTGCAGCATGAAATTTGCTCCTTCCAGTCGCTTAGCAGCATAATCTGCACAAAGTGATTTCCAAAGCTTCCATTCTTCCAAATGGGTTAAATCATGTAATATCTCTCTAAAACCAACCCTGATAAGCATAAAAGACACACAAATCCTTATATAAATGAGGCCTAAATAACTACCTTTTGGGCAGTTATCAATTATCCATGTGTGTATGTGTTGGTGATTGTGGTTGATTTTCATATTGAACATTTGCCACATTTTGTTCTATATTGACAAATTTTACTCTTAACGAGTTAGATCTATCCATATAGTATTTTGATTCAATTTCTGAAGTTGTTCCAGATGTGCTAGGTCGAGAAGACATGAAGTCTTTAACCTTTGAGGTTTCTGGTTCTTCAGAAAATTGGACTTGTACCGATCCATTTGGATATTCAACAATTTGTGCTAGGTTTGAATTCTTCTTTGGTGGAGTGAATGCTTCTGTAAGCCTCCATGTTGGATTTCTAGTGATTTGTTCCCATGACAAACTTTTAGGAACTGTGATTGATGACCTATTTAAATTTTCTTCTAAGAGAATCGTAGATCCCTTAGGTGAAGATCTCAAGGCTCTAGGAGAAATATTTGTATTCATGAGTTTGTAATATATTCTGAAAATCATTACAGCAGAATGAGTCTGCTCTTGAATATTAAGATTTTGAGAGTAAATATCTGTTATCAGGGAGGATAGGATGTTTGGATCCTTTAAAGAAAGAGTAAAATTTGGATAACAGTTGAAAAAGATAGGTCCTCCTTCAAGGTTGGATTAAACAATTCCTAGAACAGAGTTTGAAAAATTTAAATGTCTCTTATCTCTTAAAGAGACAAGGATTGGAATATCTAAGCCAAGCTTGAATAAAGGTCTAATAGCTATTTTTGTTGGGTTTTATGCCCTAAAACTCATAGATAGTAAATGAAACAAATTAATCGATCTCAATAAAGTGTTATTCGAGTAATTTAGTAATTTGGTTATTGAATAATCGAGTTTGCATTAATAAACCCTAAATCCAATAAACTAAGATCCAAGGTTGTTTAAATGAAACTTGGACTAGTGTGTGGGGACATACGGGGATCAGTGTCCAAGTAACAACCTAAAAGGTCTATAGTATAGGGATAAGGCTGGGTACCTTATCCTGGTGACACTATGTGATACGGCCCACCTTGTATTCGATACAGATGCAATGATCCAAAGCATCCATGTAGGAGACATGCGGGTGGGGGTATCCTATGCAATGAGTTTGCATAAGACCGGACCGCGAAATAGTAACCACTAGATGTAACGCTGTTAACTAGTTTAGGTTTCTATTTCAATAGGATGACCTAGGTAACGCAATCTCAATCCTGAGTCTGTTATGAACCCCTTTCAGGAGGGATTGTCCTTAGATTTGTATGGGTGAGAGTGGCCAGTTCGCCGACTCAATAATCCTACCATTTCAGGGGCAAGACCAAATGGGGGCTGGGAACATAACAGTACAAGATGGAATTCACTCCTTCCCCTATTGGGGTAAGTAGATGTGTGTTCCCTTAAGGGTTGATTTCAGGGCTTGAACAAAGGCGCGTCGTCTTCTCCTAGCCCGAGAGGAACTCCTATTTAGTGGTTGGACCCTAAACAACTTGTTCATTAGAGGAATCAGTAGTACTTAAGGAATCAGAGGTAATCCAGGGGTAAAACGGTAATTTGACCCAGTTGGTGTTACGAACACACGTGAAGGATTGACTTACTGCTTGGTCGATATCCATGGACACAGAAATATTCTACAGTGAGAAGAGTGCAGTTGTGGGTCTTTAATGGAGTGACCCACAGTTAACGAATGTTGACTAAACTTGGTCAATGAGTTTGGCCAATTAGTCTCGTATCGTTGGAGCTTCTGATCTGTAGGTCCATTAGGTCCCACTGGTAGCTCGTAAAGAGACTTGAGGCAATTAAGTATAAATTGTAAATTGAAAGTGTTCAATTTATTTGGGGAATTGTATAATGTATATTGATGCATTATAATATAAAGTTTATGAAACTTTATAATATAATTTTTGAATTAATTTCAAAAATTAATTCTTGAGAGAAAATATTTGAAAGAGTTCAAATAAATTTAATATGAATTGGATTCATATTAATTTTAATTTTAATAAAATCCCTAAGATTAAATATATGATATTTAATTGGGAAAATTAATTAATTATGGAATTAATTAATTATTTATTAAAATTAGAGACCTTTTCCTATTAGGAAAGAAAATATTTGAAAGAGTTCAAATAAATTTAATATGAATTGGATTCATATTAATTTTAATTTTAATAAAATCCCTAAGATTAAATATATGATATTTAATTAGGGAAATTAATTAATTATGGAATTAATTAATTATTTATTAAAATTAGAGACCTTTTCCTATTAGGAGAAAGTCTTCCTTTTCCTATTAAGAAGAAGGTCTTGGCCTTTACCTATAAATAGGACCTTTGGGGTGGGGTGAAAGACATCCCATTCATTCTCCTTCTCTCAGAGAATTCCCCTCAAGGCTTCCTCTAGACTCCCACCAGTCTCTTGCCTCTAGAAGTCTCAGAGTCATACCGGTGTAGCCATAGTGGTGGTGTTCACACTAGTTCGTGATTAATTCACATGCAGTTGGTGAATTTAATCTGAGTCGTCAACGAGAGTAAGTAATTTCTTACTTTATAAATTAGATTTAGATCTAATATTTTTTTATGCTTAGCCTTAATATATATTTAGAATAGTTCTAATATTATTGCCAATGTATTGGTATTTTAGATTAAACAAAATTAATTACGAATCGGTCCCAATCACGCTTCCGCTTTACGGAATTATGGAATTCCAATCCTTCAATTGGTATCAGAGCCGATCGTAGATCTAATTTTGTTTCTCTAAAATTTGCATTGGCTATTGGTGGGATTGATTAATGCATAATGTATGTATGATTTGCATTGAACTGTTTAGGTTAATTTTATGTCCATAGATTTTACTATTTTTTATGTGATTTGATCATGTAAGGGCCCGGTGTTTCAGGTATTTTATGTAAAATCGAGTCCTATGTAAGTCCGGGTCTAGAATAGGTTTTTATGAGATAAAAATCGGAGAAATTGCAACGTTGTCACGATTACAGCACGCGCTAGAAATTCGCAAACAGGACGGTTCAAGGCTGTTGGACGGTCCGGTTCACGCGATCTGGCTGGGCTGGGACCGATTTGGTCCGGTTCAGCTGGAATTTGGCTCGGTTCGTGGTTTTCGTAGTTGGTTCGAAGTGGTTTGGATCGGTTCAAGCGGTCTAGACCAGTATTTGGAGCTGCAGAAGGACTTTTAGGATAGAATTTAGCTATAATTATTGTAATTTATGCTTTATTTTATTCTAGGGGCCAAAATTAACCGGTTCAATTGTTATTTATTTGCTTTATGGATGTCATATAACTTAAATTCCCACCATAGGTTAAGCAAGTTTTCATGCATATTTATGTTATAATTGTTATAATGTATGGTAATTATGCATGAATTTAATTTCATGAGTTATTTAATATAATCGTTATATTAAATATATGAAATTGGAAAAGCATGATGCATGACATTAATTAGATAAATATAATTGTTATATTTTATTAATGTAGCATGCATGCTTAGCATTATTTTCATGAGAATTAATATAATTAGTTATATTATGAATGAAAATAATCAATATATATCAATGCTTGTTTTCATGTATGATTTAATATCAAATGTTATATTAATTAAATGAAAATGGAATAGCATTGAGCATGATATTAATTAGATTCATATAAGAGTTATATTATATTAATGTCAAATTTCATGTAATTTAATTTCATGGATGTTTAATTAATATAATCGATATTAATTAAATGAAATTAAAATTGCATGAAGCATGACACCACCTTAGATTAATATTATCGTTATATTATCGTTATCGACGTCATAATAATATGGTGTTTAATAATTAGAATATGATTGTTATTTTTCCAACACCATAGAAGCATGTTATAGGGCTAATCATTAAAATTTTATAATAAGTTATATAATTGATTAGAAATCGTCAACCTATAACAAAGAGTTGCATGCAAACATAGGACCTTAGGTTAAAATGAATTAATTTTAAAATGTTTAAAATTAATTAGACCTAAGCTCATTTTAATTCTAATATGATTAGAATTATTTTCTTACTTAGAATTAAAAATAGTTTTAATTGACTAAGTAGGAAAAACATTACTATGATTCTAAGGGAACTCCACCGGTTAAGTTCTGTCTAAGGCTGGGGGTACTTAAGATGACGGTTTACGAAACACCTCCTACATGGGAACTAACCCGGAATACCAGAGTTGAATTAATCATAGCTAAATGTTAGCATGCAATATCATTAGGTCAATTAAAAGAGTTTAATTCACCTAGATCTTTAGAGTAAAGATTTATCATAACTATTGGTTATAAGGGAACTCTACCGGTAAAGTTCTGTCTAAGGCTGGAGGTACTTAAGATGACGGTTTACGGAATACCTGCTACTTGGGAACTGAGCCCGAACTTGAGTTGAATTAACCATAGTTATATTAGCATACAATGTCTCTAGATAATTAAAAGTGTTTAATTCACCTAGACACATCAGAGAAAAGACCTATATATATAAAAGTTATATGCAGGCATAGACTTAAATAGATTCACTTAGCCGGAATTTACCTAAGTAATAGACCCTATAATTATAAAAATACTTAGTGGGAGGAAATATATCAAAACAAGATTTTCATAAATAAAGTTTTGCTCTCACGTCCTCAAATGTTCACAACGTGAGGTTCATGCTTGGCCTCGAGTCACCCTGGGAGTGACCCCCTACGGATGGTGTTTGCATGGATTAATATCAAGGTGAATGAGGGAGTATTTTATAGTAAGTGGGAGCAGGACACGTGTCAATGTATCCTACGGTCTCCTCCATTAGGTTGCACCGTGAGATGTCCATGATCTGCCTGCGAGTCGCCCTGGGAGCGATCACCCTACGGAGGGCTTGATCAAGGGAGTCGGAACAATGCAAACTCCAGAAATGGATAGGGTTTCTTAGGTCCATTTCCAACTTTGACTTTCCCTACGGTAGCATTGTTGGGGCCGACCTCTGAAATCTGAAAAATGGAAGGTCACACTTACGGGAAATTGTTAAGGTGTTAATAATTTCCTGACCAAAAAACAGTAGATAAGAACTATTGGAATATGAGTTATTTCGGGAATAGGGATTGGCTGAGATTGTCTCAATTCAGAGGAGGAGTAGCTGACTACCCTACGGTAGCTGTTGTTCTAAACCTCTGAAGTATCGTTGCAAAATGAATGTTTATTATATGGGTTGATCGTTACTTTTGCTAAATTGATTGGATTAAAATAATAATATTATTTTGTGTAATGGGTTAGTGCAACAATACTTATTAAGTTAATTTGTTTGTTCTATCAGCAATGAAACGTTCTTTGTATGCCTCTAATAACGCCAAGTACAAAACTGGTATTTCTAATACAACTAAGAAAATGAACTTAAACATTAAATGCGTGGAATTGGTCTTAACTGAGGACCGTCCTCAAGCCCATATGTCTAATTTATCCGAAATTGTTCATGATGAATATGACATAGACTGCTTAGCACTTCTCAATGAAAATAAATTTGATTTATTGATCATTGAAACGTGTATAGTGGAAAATGATGATTCAGCCTGGATACTTGATTCAAGTGCCACTCATCACGTATGCTCTTCCTTTGAGGGAATGAGCTCCTGGCAACACTTGGATGCTGGGGAAATGACTCGAAGAGTTGGGACTGGGGAGCTCATTTCAGCTAAAGCAGTGGGAGATATTAAAATGTTCTTCTCTAGGGAACACTATATGTTATTAGATAGCGTATATATAGTTCCCAGAATAAAAAGAAATTTGATTTCTATTTCTTATTTGCTAGAACAAGGGTATTCAGTGTCCTTTTCTGTGAATGAAGCTTTCATTACTAAAAGGGGTGCTGATATATGTTCTGCAAAAATGGAGAACAATTTGTATGTCTTAAGACCAATAGAGTCTAGTGCTATTTTGAACAATGAACTGTTTAAAACAGCTGAGACTCAACTAAAAAGGCAAAAAGTTTCTCAAAGTACCTATCTTTGGCACTTGAGACTTGGCCACATAAATATCAATAGGATTGGGAGATTGGTTAAGAACGGACTTCTAAGCCAGTTAGAAGATGGTACTTTACCTCCATGTGAGTCATGTCTCGAAGGTAAGATGACCAAACGACCTTTTACTGGAAAAGGTTATCGTGCCAAGGAGCCCTTAGAACTCGTACATACGGATCTCTGTGGTCCAATGAATGTAAGAGCTCGAGGAGGGTATGAATATTTCATCTCTTTTATAGATGATTATTCAAGATATGGTTATTTATACCTAATGAGTCATAAGTCTGAAGCCCTTGAAAAGTTCAAGGAGTACAGGACTGAAGTTGAGAACTTGTTAGGTAAGACCATTAAAACACTTCGATCTGATCGAGGTGGAGAGTATTTGGACTTAAAATTCCAAAACTATTTGATAGAACATGGAATATCGTCCCAACTCTCAGCACCAGGTACACTTCAGCAGAATGGTGTATCTGAAAGGAGAAACAGAACCTTGTTAGACATGGTTCGATCTATGATGAGCTATGCTCAGTTGCCTAGTTCTTTTTGGGGTTATGAGTAGAGACTGCAGTTTATATTTTAAATGTTGTTCAATCAAAGAGTGTTTCTGAAACACCATTTGAGCTTTGGAAAGGGCGTAAAGCTAGTTTACGTCATTTCAGAATTTGGGGTTGCCCTGCACATGTGTTAGTAGCAAACCCAAAGAAATTGGATTCACGTTCAAAATTATGCCTATTCGTAGGCTACCTCAAAGAAACAAGAAGTGGATACTTCTTTGATCCAAAAGAAAATAAAGTGTTTGTATCGACAAATGCTACTTTCTTGGAAGAATACCACGTTAAAGAACACATACCACACAGTAAAATTGTGTTAAGTGAACTTTCTGGTAAAGCTACAAATAAATCAACAAGAGTTGTTGATGAGGCTGAACCTTCAACAAGAGTTGTTGATGAACTTAGTTCAGAGGCTGGACCTTCAACAAGAGTTATTGATGAGCCCAGTACATCTGGTCAAGCTCATCCTTCTCAAGAGTTGAGAATGCCTCGACATAGTGGGAGGGTTGTTATTCAACCTGAATGCTATCTGGGTTTAGCAGAAACTCCAACTGTCATACCTGATGATGGGGTTGAAGATCCATTGACCTTTAGACAGGCAATGAATGATGTGGACCATGACTAGTGGGTCAAAGCTATGGACCTAGAGATGGAGTCTATGTACTTCAATCAAGTCTGGGATCTTGTAAACCTGCCTGAAGGGGTTAAACCCATAGGGTGCAAATGGATCTACAAGAGAAAACGAGATGCAGTTGGGAAAGTACAGACTTTCAAAGCTCGACTTGTGGCAAAGGGTTATACCCAAAAGGAGGGGGTGGACTATGAGGAAACCTTCTCCCCAGTTGCCATGTTAAAGTCGATAAGAATTCTCTTGTCCATTGCCACCTTTTATGATTATGAGATTTGGCAAATGGACGTCAAGATTTGTCACACCCCCTCCCGGACCACTTGCTAGCTTAGCCCGAAAGACGGCATGAAGCCAACAGACATCGTCACCTCTAACGATCCCTGTTGACCCTAGTGAAACGTTGAACCTCATAAACATACTAATCATGGATATAAAATATTCCATATGAACCACAACACAACGAAAACCCCGAAAACATATCAACATACACGAGGTGTCGCCATGACATATCTCGGTTTGGAAATAACCTGGTATAGATATCATAACCAAAGACATGTACAACTAGGATTTATACAACCACGACCTCTAGGACTATATTATCCAATCCTTACAAAACATTTACAATATGAACAGACTCAATTTACAACTCCACCCACGTACTGAAGCTTGATCCGGAACTTTCAGCAGACGTTGGCGGTGTATCAGGCACTGGGAGCTCGATCTCTACCTGAAAAGTGGAAAAACATTTTGAAAGAATGAGCTACGAAGTCCAGTGAGTGACTAACTTTAAAACTCTAAATCCGGAAGTCAAAAACACGTGATAAACCTTTAAACGTATAAATATGCTCAATCAAAGCGTTTAACATAAACGTGTAATGGAAAAGGTTTTCTAAAATATCTCGCAAGTTCGTCAATAAAAATCTAGCAAGACATATCAAGTACATCAAACGTTTTAACTAACATGATCGATCTACGTTATGTAGGGCACGCCTAGTACAACCAACGTTACTAGTCCTACGATGTAGTGGGGCCCGCCCAGCACTCCCATCGTCTTTGTCGTAGTGGGGACCGCCCAGCACTCACGACAGCATCGTTGTCACGGAGTACACTCAACGTCAACAACGAAACATAACCTGTGTGCACACGGTACCATATAGCCTCGGGCTCAATATCTCAGTCATGTAGTCAATAGAAATCTCAGAAATCACATGAAAACATTAAAACATGCCTGCTTATCGTTATCTTTCGTAAAACTCAAGCTTACTCAGCTTGCTCGTAAAAAACTTTAAATCATTAAACAATATTTGCTAACACATGCTTTACTTTAAAAGATATCGTTTCAACTACTTTTCATAAAGCCATTAGCCACGTACTCGTATATAAACCTTATTAGAAAATCTAAGCTCAAAACTCATGTTTGGAACCGTTCACAAAAACCATGTATCATTCATAGAAAAGCATGTAAAACATATAATCATGAACAACCGTTTAAGAACATTTTTGAAATTCATTTTGTCACTCACAGTCTTATCTAGTTCCCCGGTCTGTAGACTCGACCTATTTCCTCTTGGCCTGTCAAATAACCAAAACCGAGCATTAGAACCACAGATAGCTTTGTTTTTCCATGCTCATGAATTCTTGACACTTGAATTAAAACCACATCCACATTCTACTTTTCCAGATTTTCCAGATTCTATATCCTAACTTCCAACACCCATAACCTTCTCAATACTTAACCAAAATTAATGAAATACGCATCAAATTCTTCCTTTTCGAACACTCTACAACTTACCTGAAGAAATGAAAACGAGATTCTCAACCAATTTGTCCAGAAACGCCCCGAAATCAGACAACACAGATTCAAGCTTCTCTGTTACCCTTTATCTGCCTCCTGAACTTAAACCTACTTCAAGTACTTTTAGGCTCACGTATTCTTCATAAAAGTTGTAGCATATTGAATAAGCTTTCCAACCATACCCAATAGAGCTTCTGATTCGACTTGTGCACTCCAGAATACTCAAAACATCAGAGAACACCAGAGATCCTCCTGGTTTGCTCGAAAATCCTGTGCTCTGTTTTCCATTCCAAAAACCATCAACTTCCCATTCGATTTAGGTCAAGCTTACTTGATTAAATTTTTTAGAAACTGAACTAACTTTCAAGAAAATCAAACCTCACCTCTTGATTCCTACTGTGTAGCCCAAACCGACTAAAACATCAGAGGTTGACAGGTTGAACACAGATTCTGCAATGGCTGGCTTTGCATGAGCCTTTCCCTATCTTCCTCAACCTCAAACCACGAAATTCTTCTTCTTCCTCCTCCTTCACTCTCTCCTTAAAGTGCTCTGAAAGTTTCAATGGAAAAGGATGAGAAATGAGATGGAAATGGGCTGATGGAATATGTAGTCGGTGGTGGGTTTGCTGTCCATTTCCACTTGCTTTTTTTTTTTTTTTTCACTTTTGCTGATTTCTTTTTTTTTTTCCTTTTCCTTTTCCTTTTCTTTTATTCCTAAATTAATAACTTCCAACAAATTTAATTCAACCATGAAACCACAATGGATGACAAGAGAAAATGTTCCAAGGAAAGTCCCGGGTTTACAAAACTGCTTTTCTGAATGGCAATCTTGATGAGAGCATCTTTATGTCTCAACCAGAGGGGTTCGTTGCACAAGGTCAAGAGCAAAAAGTTTGCAAGCTTAGACGATCCATTTATGGGTTGAAGCAAGCTTCCAGATCTTGGAATATAAAGTTTGACATTGCTGACAAATCTTATGGCTTTGACCAGAACATTGATGAGCCTTGTGTTTACAAAAGGATTATCAACAGTTCAGTAGCTTTTCTGGTGTTGTATGTAGATGATATTCTTCTCATTGGGAATGATGTAGAATATCTAGCTGACATTAAAAAAAGGCTATCGACTGAGTTCCAAATGAAAGATTTGGGTGAAGCTCAGTATGTTCTAGGGATTCAAACTATCAGGAATCGTAAGAACAGAATGTTAGCCTTGTCTCAAGCATCATATATAGACAAGATGCTGTCTAGATATAAGATGTAGAATTCCAAGAGGGGTTTACTACCCTTCAGGCATGGAGTTCATTTGTCTAAGGAACAGTGTCCTAAGACACCTCAAGAAATTGAGGGTATAAGATGCATCCCTTATGCTTCAGTTGTGGGCACTCTTATGTACGCCATGTTGTGTACTAGGCCTAACATTTGCTATGCAGTTGGGATAGTCAGCAGGTACCAGTCCAATCCAGGGTTAGACCACTGGACTGCAGTTAAAAACATCCTCAAGTATCTTCAGAGAATGAGGGACTATCAGCTTGTGTATGGCTCTAAGAATTTGATCCTTACATGATACACAGACTCTGACTTTCAGACTGATAAGGATTCTAGGAAATCCACATCAGGGTCAGTGTTTACCCTCAACGGGGGAGCTGTAGTCTGGGGTAGCATCAAGCAAGGATGCATTTGCAGACTCCACCATGGAGGCCGAATATGTCGCTGCTTGTGAAGCAGCTAAGGAGGTTGTATGGCTACGAAAGTTCTTGATGGATTTGGAAGTTGTTCTGAATATGAACTTGCCAATCACCCTTTATTGTGATAATAGTGGTACAGTGGCAAATTCTAAAGAACCTCGCAGTCATAAAAGAGGCAAGCACATAGAGCGCAAATATCATCTCATCAGAGAGAACATGCAACGAGGGGACGTGATCGTCACGAAGGTAGCCTCTGAGCACAATATTGCTGATCCATTTACGAAGGCTCTCACGGCTAAAGTGTTCGAGGGTCATATAGAGGGTCTAGGTTTGCGAGATATGTACATAGAATAATCTAGGGCAAGTGGGAGAAGTGTAATGGGTATTGTGGATGCCCTAGTTTATTGTATTTATCTGTATTTGTACTTTTCATGTATTATACAGTTTTAATACTAACTACTATTCCTACTTCAATGATTATTCATTCTATTTTGATTGTTGATGTACATTGCCCACTAGAGTTTTAGTTCAAGTGGGAGTTGTTGGGTTTTATGCCTGTTGGGTTCCTAGAGTGAGTAAAAATATTATATGAAATACTCTAGAATTCCTGTGCAAGTATACACAGTCTGCAGCAAGTAATATTATCAATCCAAGGTCTGAATGAGTTTCTACTTTATCTATTTTGTATAACTTTCTAATGGTTTCAGAGATAATAAAAATGTTGGGTTTTATCGGAATTATGCTGAAGCAAAATAAATGACAGAACAACGAGTAAACAAATAGATAAATAGATTAAAGACAGACGCTGGTTAGCCTTTAGTGATTTTTTTTCTAAGATATGCTCTAGCAATATTATTGATCATGCATTTCTCGCAGTATTATTAGCGGATTCCTCCCGGAACTCCGGATCTTTTGGGATATGTTTCAACCCCAATGAAGAGCGACCGATCGAGCACTAGGAAACTGGCTATCCCTAGCTCAGTCACTAGCGTTCACCAATACACAATGATCGTAATGTGGAGAATTGCCACACACTCTCTAAATCATCCTTGAAACTAGAGAGAGCTATCCATACCGGCTGGCCAGGCGGGCATAAAATAAGAATAAGCACAACAATTAACCAAAATGCAATAGTCAATTTATTACTAGAGATGAAGCACAGTAATCACATTATTCCTAACCAACACCTTAAGCTACTTAGTTCATAATAAGCATAGGAATACGAATTACAATCTGAGTATGCATGTCCATCACTACAAGTTAATAAAGAAGGTAAACTCCCTAATCAGCTTGCGGTTGATGGTGTTCTTGATGATCTTCAATCTCCCTATAATATTCGGCTTCCAAGGGAAAACATGGAATGACTTTGACTTTGACGGCTACTTCCTTTTATAGAAGGATGAGAGGCTTGAATTAGGTCAACTAGGACACGTGTAAGGCTCTCCTTGATCCTTTATCACGAAAATAACTCAACAGAAGTCGGTTCATGAAGTTGGCTAACGAGCTGTGATGTGGCAGTTTTTGCTCCCAGTTTTGCTGCAGCATAAAATTTGCTCTTTCCAGTCGCTCAGCAGCATAATCTGCACAAAGTGATTTCCCAAGCTTCCATTCTTCCAAATGGGTTAAATCATGTAATATCTCTCTAAAACCAACCCTAATAAGCATAAAAGACACACAAATCCTTATATAAATGAGGCCTAAATAACTACCTTTTGGGCAGTTATCATACCCCCAAACTTGAACTATTGCGCGTCCCGAGCAATACTAACCAACCTTCCTTCACGAATCTCAAAACATTAGACAAAGAATTAGCTTAATCAAACCAGACAATCCAACACTACCTTTAACCTTTACCTGAGCACTCTGCAAAACCGATGCTGCAGAAAAATGATTCCTTCAGCAGGGACAAATAATCACCACTTTTCAACTTAATTCTAGGAACTCACCACAGCCTAGCTCTATTATCAGACATTTCAAAACATATTTTTAAAGGGGTTTATAACATTATTTATCAGACTTAAAGCAGCCTTACAGTCATAAGCTCTTAAGCATGGGATGACCCACTTTATGGTGCAGTATACCCTTGCCTCAAGCTCATCACTAACTAGGCTCAATACTCATTATAAAGCTAAAAAATCCTTAGTTATTCCATCTCTTGCCCCTCAGAATGGCGACATTTTATGATGAAGCTCACCTAAGTTATGGGAGACAGAAAAACTGTTGGATCATCATTCATCCCTCAAAACTTTTACTCCGTCAATTTTTTCAGCAAAATCTTCAACAAATAATTTTTTTCAGCAAATAATTTTTCTTAATTTTTTCTCATTTTTTCACATTTCCTAGGTCATCTTTTGACGCGAAGACAAATTGTGGGTATCACAAATGTCCCCGGTTACTCAATAACCTAGCAAATTTTAATTTTGAAGGAGAGGAATGCTCGAGCAAAATAATTGGAGTAGCAAAAAGTCCCCCAAACTTGAATTATTCATTGTCCTCAATGAATCATTAATTTTTACAAATTATACCCCCAAACTTAAATTCTTCTATCTGAATTTTTAAACTAAACATGGGACTAGGATTAAGCTTAATAGTGGATCATATAAGTCAATACTACCCTCAAAATCTTCTTTGTCGCAGCAACAGTCCAGGCTAGAAGAAATGCTCAAGCAAAAGGTTTCTGGAGATCAGAATACCTTGATCTAACTAAGCGTAATCAGTCCAAGCTTCAAAAATTCAGAAGAAAATAGTTAAGTTAGAGTCAGTCAGTGCTCATGGAATAGAAACATTCAGAAATTTCATTAAAATCATAGAAAAATATTACAAAGCAGATATTTTTTTTCAAAGTAAAAATTAAAAAAGATTAGAAAGAAACAAGATAAGCAGTTATAACAGTGAGCAGGGTCAATATGCGCGAGCAAACAAAAATGGAAAAACAAAAGTAATGCTCGCTCCAGGTCATCCCATCAGTCAATCTTCCTGACCCTGCTCCTCATCAACATCCTCCTCTCGTTCAACAGGCAGGGGTGGTATCCAAAGATTAAACAAATCATCGGGAAACATTGGAAAGGCCGGATACGGTGTTGAGAAATTGGTTTGCAAGGCCCCCCTGAGCGCATCATCTCTCCTCTTAGCATAAGTCCAGTAGGTCTGAGCTTGCCTTTCAGCAAACTCTAACCTACTGGTCAACACTGACAGTTGCTCTAGGATTTGATTGAGCCATACACAAGCCCACCCTGGCGAACCTCTTGCATACGTTGAAGCCGCACCAGATTAGGTGTGTCAATGATTCCCTTATCAGTCATGATCATATCTTCTGGAACCGTCGGCACTCCTGCCCTGCTGCATAACATCGTAATCGTGTTCGGAAAGAACAGCTTCCCCACCTTCTTTTTCCAGCAATCAACAATCTCAGAAGAAATAATTTTTCCTACATCAATACTCATCGAGCGCAGAATGGCAAAAGCAAGCAATACCCTGTCACGAGATACTGTGGAGTCGTGTGTTGTCGGCAGCAAGCGTAGCCTGATGAAACCCATCCAAGTGTTGGCTTCACTCTTCAAATAAGCAGCTTGTAACGTATGCTTCCGCGTCTGCGACACCCTCCATTGAGCCCCCTCAATGCCTACCTCCCGGACAGCCGCACTCAGTTGATCACTAGATGGTGCAGCCACCATCTCATTAAAAACGGCATGCGGAAAATCTTGGAGATCGAACAGTTCATTAATGGCTTCAGGACTCCACTGTACAGGCACTCCTCGAACGATGACCTCAAAATCATTCTTAACGTCAAGATTGGCGTAAAATTCGCGAACAATGTTGGCATTCATAGGTTCTGGCTTCGCACAAAATTGCCTCCAACCGAGGTTCACTATTCCAGACTCCAAAAACCTAGGTAAATCATTGCCAAATCCACGTTCGAACAAGAAGTTTCGTTTCAGCACCTCCTGGTATTTTGCTCGGGCAAGATCGTTGACGAATCGAATGAATGGCGCCCTCGGCTCCTCAATTTCTCCTGATGCTTCGGCAATTCCTTTGCCCCTGCTTTCTCTCTGGATGCGCAAACGTTCTTCCTCTGCCTTTCTCGCCTCTTCTTCTTTTTCCTTATTCTCAGCTTCCTTTCTTTCTTCCTCAGAGTTCGACGTCGGAGGTGATGGCGTGGTCCGAACCACCCTCACGCGACCCGCCTTCCTTTTGATGCGGCGGCGCTTGGGCGGTTCAGGCATAATGATTTCAACATGGTCCTCCTGCACCGGCTCCGGTGTTTTCTCCTTGTTATGCCCACCTTCATTCTCTGTTTCTTGATTCTTCTCAGCAATCTGTTCTTGAACCGTATCTGGGTTTTGTATTGCAGATTCTTGGGTACTTCCTTCCTCCGCAGTAGTGGCAACAACGTCCGCCACCTCCTGAACTTCCTTCTGTTCTGTAGCCCTCTGTTGCCTTCTTCTTCTCTTTGCTTCCTTTTCCTCTGGCGTCCTCTTCTTCTTAGACTTTCCTTTTTGAACTTCCGGTGTGACCGGTATCTCTTCCTCCTCACTCTCCCTTTCTTTTCACGCTCTCGTCTTAGCCATGGAAGGTATAATAGGGTTTTGCAAAGAAAGAAAGAATAACACACGCACAAGAATTTGATCAAGAAAGCGAAATGAAATGTACTTACCAGAGATTGCAGATAAATAGGGCTGCAGCAAACAAGAATCCTAACCAAAAGGATTTGCCCGGTCATAACTAATATTACCGTTGCAATTAAAAATGTAAACCTGAAATTCAAAAATTACCAACGGTAAAATTGCAAATTCCAAACAGTCATGGTAAAAATTAATGCTCTGTCATCATTGGAGCCGTTGGATAATTACTCTGCGCCACGTGGCCTCATCAGACGATGCACGCACATATACCTGCAAGAATTCAAAGTCAAACCCAACGGTAACAATAATAAATTCCAACGGAAACCCTTCTAACTCGGCATATTTTGCTCCGGCAATATCTTTGCCGCAACAATCTGCCGAACCTGAAGAATCTTAGATACGGAATTTGAATTTTAAAATAGACAAATCAAATCCTTTCAAATTAAACCAATCAAAGCAAACTTAACCTGTTATTCTCAAAAGAAGCTGAATAACTTAGAGAAAATCTCTATTAATTAAAACTAGAATTCAAATAACCGAAAATAAAATCTAGATAAAATAAAATCTAACTAACTAAAAGATAATTGCAAGATAATTTAAATAAAGAACCCGAAAATCAAATCAAATAAAAAAAATAGATCAAATCTAACCTACCAAAAATATAAAAATACTTAAAAGATAAAATCTAATACATCATTCAAAATTACATCTATCCTAACCGAAATCAAATTAACGAAAAATAGAATCAATTCAAACTTCGGGAGCTCAAAAATTTACTCTGTGAAATGCTCCCGCAAAAGTCCTGCTCTCTCAAACATCGACCAACCTTAGGGAAGGATATTTCGACTGAAACTCCTCACCCCAATAATGCTTCACACGCTGTCCATTCACCTTGAATACTCTCCCATCTTTTTCATCCTTCAAAGTAATTGCTCCATTGGAGAAAACCTCAATCACAATAAACGATCCTGACAATTTAGATTTTAATTTTCCAGGAAATAATTTTAATCTAGAATTATAAAGCAAAACTTTCTGACCCTTGACAAACTCCTTAGATTTAATTTTTTTGTCATGCCACAGCTTAGTCTTTTCCTTATACATTTTCGCATTTTCGTAAGAAAATTGACGAAATTCTTCTAACTCATTAAGCTGCAGCATTCTGATTGCTCCTGCACGACTCAGATCAAAATTTAACTTTTTCAAAGCCCAAAATGTTTTGTGCTCAAGCTCTAATGGTAAATGACAAGCTTTCCCATATACTAACCTATAGGGAGACATACCTAAAGGAGTCTTATAAGCTGTCCTATAAGCCCAAAGAGCCTCATCCAACCTAAAGGACCAATCCTTTCTAGATGGATGGACTACTTTCTCTAAAATAGCTTTAATTTCCCTATTACTAATTTCAGCTTGACCATTTGCTTGTGGGTGATAAGGGGTAGCTATCCTATGCTTAATCCCATACTTAGCTAAAAGCTTAGTTAAGATATTATTAACAAAATGTGTACCCTCATCACTAACTAGAGCCCTAGGTGTCCCAAACCGCGCAAAGATGTGCGATTGAAGAAACCTTGCTACTGTCTTGGCATCACTCTGATGGCATGCGATGGCCTCCACCCACTTGGACACATAATCAACTGCCAATAAGATAAAAACATAGCCATTAGAAGGGGGAAATGGTCCCATAAAGTCAATACCCCATACATCAAGTAATTCAACTTCTAAAATGTAAGTAAGAGGCATTTCATCTCTAGGCCCCAAATTTCCTCTCCTTTGGCAAGCGTCACATTGCTTGTAGAACCAATGGGCATCCTTAAATAACGAGGGCTAGAAAAATCCGCAATACAAAATCCTCATAGCCGTCCTCTGTCCGCTGAAATGACCTCCATACGGCGAAGAGTGACATTGCTCCAGGATTTCTTTTGCTTCAGCACCTGAAACACACCTACGAATAATACCGTCAGAGCATTGCTTATACATAAACGGCTCATCCCAAAAGAAAAATTTCGCATCATGCTTAAACTTTTTCTTCTGCCTCCAATCCATATCAATAGGGGTGACTCCCTTTACTAAAAAGTTGGCAATATCAGCATACCAAGGGACATCCCTGACTACCTTTACCTGAACAGCAAAAAGCTGCTCATCTTGAAAAGAATCGGAAATGGCAGATTTCTCCAGCAAAAATGATGATGGATCAAGACGAGATAAATGATCTGCAACGACATTCTTTGATCCCTTCTTGTCCTTTATCTCCAAGTCAAATTCCTGCAGTAATAAAATCCAACGAATTAGTCTCGGCTTTGCATCCTTCTTAGACATTAAATACCTTATTGCTGCATGATCCGTGAACACCGTGACTTTAGATCCAACCAAATATGGCCGAAATTTCTCAAAAGCAAACACAACAGCTAACAACTCCTTTTCAGTAGTTGTGTAGTTGACCTGTGCTTCATTTAAAACCTTGCTTGCATAATATAGGATGAATAAATTTGCCCTGCTTTTGCCCCAGCATCACTCCTACCGCAGCATCACTCGCATCACACATTACCTCGAATGGCAAATTCCAATTAGGCGTGCACAGAATGGGTGCTGAGATTAAAGCAGCCTTCAATGTTCCAAAAGCCTTCCTACAATCTGCATTAAAGTCAAAAACATGATCAGTGCACAATAAGTTACAAAGAGGTTTACTGATTTTGGAAAAATCCTTTATGAACCTCCTATAAAATCCAGCATGTCCTAAAAAACTCCGAATTCCCTTCACTGAATTTGGTGGCTCTAGTCTTTCGATAACCTCAACTTTTGCTCTATCAACTTCTAGACCATTTTTAGAAATCCTATGACCTAAAACTATGCCCTCCTTCACCATGAAGTGGCACTTCTCCCAATTAAGTACTAGATGGGTATCCTCACATCTTTTTAATACCTTTCCTAAATTATCTAGACAGCTCTGAAAAGACCCTCCAAAAACTGAAAAATCGTCCATAAAGACTTCAACAGTGGACTCAATCATATCAGAAAAAATTGCTAACATACACCGCTGAAATGTTGCTAAAGCATTGCAAAGACCGAAAGGCATTCTCCTAAAAGCGAATGTCCCATAAGGGCAGGTGAACGTGGTTTTTTCCTGATCTTCAGGAGCAATAGTAATCTGGTTATACCCAGAATAACCATCCAAGAAACAGTAATAGGCCTGACCAGCCAATCGATCCAACATCTGGTCGATAAATGGTAGAGGGAAATGATCCTTTCGGGTGGCTTTATTAAGCCTTCTGTAATCCATGCAAACCCTCCAGCCAGTTACTGTCCTTGTGGGGATCAACTCATTATCTTTATTGCTCACCACAGTGACACCTCCTTTTTTAGGAACACATTGGACAGGGCTTACCCAATTGCTATCGGCAATTGGATAGATGATCCCAGCATCCAACCATTTAATTACCTCATTCTTAACAACCTCTTTCATTGCAGGGTTAAGCCTTCTTTGTTGCTCAATACTCCTAAAGGATCCCTCCTCTAGAGTGATTTTGTGCATAAAAAAGATGGGCTAATTCCCTGAATATCAGCCAATGTCCAACCTATAGCTTTGCGGTATTGCTGCAGCAATTTTATTAAGGCCTCCTCATGCTCCGGCATTAAATCTGATGCAACAATAATGGGCAATGTATCACTCTCCCCAAGATACACATACTTTAGATGATCCGGTAAAGGTTTCAAATCTAAAGTGGGTGCCTCAATTAGGGATGGCTTAATTGGGGGAGCCTTTCTTTGATCTAAATCTAAAGACTCAAAAACATCCTCACATCTAAACAATTCTTTTTCATTTTTTCTATCTAAAGAACAAAATTCAAAATCTTCTATACTAACCTCTCCATGCTTTTCCGAATGCTTATCAGCCGAATCTTGTATTGCTGTCTCAATAACTGTGCTCTCCAAAATCCCGATGAAGGAGTAATCCTCCATCTCGTCTGGATATTTCATGCCTTTAAACACATTAAATTTCACTTCCTCATTACAGACTCTCATTGTTAATTCTCCTTTTTGAACATCTATTAATGCCCTACCAGTAGCCAAAAATGGACGACCTAGAATAATTGGGGCATCTTTATCAGCCTCATAGTCTAAAATAATAAAATCAACAGGAAATATGAATTTATCAACTTTTACTAAGACATCCTCAATTTTACCCTCTGGATATGTGATAGACCTATTAGCTAATTGGAGTGTAACTGTGGTAGGTCTAGCTTCACCAATACCTAACTTCCGATAGACCGAAAGAGGCATAAGGTCAATGCTTGCACCTAAATCACAGAGTGCTCTACCTAATTCCTTTCCACCTATAGACACAGGTATAGTAAATGACCCTGGATCCTTAGCCTTGAGGGGTAGACCATTCTTAAGAATAGAACTACACTCCTCAGTAAGAGATACAGTTTCAAACTCACCTAACCTTTTCTTTTTAGTCAAAATATCCTTAAGAAATTTAGCATAATTAGGCATTTGCTCAATAGCTTCTACTAAAGGGATATTTATATGCAACTGCTTAAGAATCTCTAAAAACTTTTTAAATTGACCATCCTGATTCTTAGGCTTTTGCCTTTGTGGAAAAGGTAGAGGTGGTACATAAGGTGGGGGCGGCACATATGGTGGTTCTACATCTGGCACAGAACCAGATGCTCCAGCATTTTCTTTGCTGCCTCCAGCACCCTGACCAGACTCCAACTCTTTTTCAATAACAACAATATTATCACTATTACTATTTAAATCCTGGGTCTTTCTAGACTCTTCTAATGGCTTACAACTCCTAAGAGTTACTGCCTTTACCTGCTCCTTACCTTCCCTTCGAGGGTGTTCAGTATCCGAAGGAAGTTTCCCTTGAGGCCTCGCCTTTAGCTCATTAGCTAGCTGACCCACTTGCAATTCCAGGGCCCTCATCGAAGCTTGATTACTTTGAATTGCGGCGTCTGTGCGAGCCATAAATTCTTTCATCATTGCCTCGAGAGAATTTCCCGAATTTTGCTAGGGCAAAGCCGGCTTATTTTGCTGGGGCATTACCTGCGCTTTAGCAAATCCCGACTGGTACACCTTATGTTGCGCTTGTACGTTATTTCCTTGACCTCCCCATGAGAAGTTGGGGTGGTTGCGCCAACCTGGATTATAGAAGTTAGAATAAAGGTTGTTCCTCTGATTACCTACAAAAAACACAGAAGCTGGATTGCTGGGGCAAAACTCGTAGTTGTGATCTTCACCGCAATAGACACATGCTTCGTCCGTGACTTGGTTCACCACCGCTGCAGGCTCCATAGCTGGTGGCTGCTGATGACTAATCACTGTCACATTCTTAAGAGCGCTAGCAATCATAGCAAGATCGGCCCTAATGGTGGACACACCATCAACCTCTAACACACTCTTAACCTTTTTATTTGTGCCTCTAACATCCGACCACTGACAACTATTAATAGATATTCTTTCTAAAATTTCATAGGCTTCATCAAAAGTTGTTGCCAAAAGGGCCCCTCCAGCCGAAGCATCGACCATACCTTGGGTTACTCCATTCAAACCATTGTAAAATGTTTCCATTTGAATACAATGAGGTAACCCATGGTGGGGACACTTTCGCAAAAGCTCCTTAAACCTCTCCCAAGCCTCACTAAAAGTCTCATCTTCAAGTTGCCTAAACCCTACTATTTCACTCCTTAATTTAGCATTTCTATTAGGTGGGAAATATTTACTCAAAACTTTTTCAGCTAACTCATCCCATGTCCTAATTGATCCTGGAGCAAAAGAGTTTAACCATGATTTTGATCCATCTCTAAGAGAATACGGGAACAAAGTTAATCTAAGAGCATCTCTCGGCACTCCTTGAATTACAAAAGAATCACTAACTCTTAGAAAAGACTTAAGATGTAAATGAGGGTCTTCAGATGACAAACCATGGAATTGCCCCACGGTTTGCAACATCTGAAACATTACCGGTTTCATTTCAAAATTCACCGCTTGGATTTGGGGTCGTGCAATCCCTAGATTCAACTCATTAAACATCGGGACAGCATATGCTCGAATGGCTCTGGTCCTATCGTTCGCTATCAAGATAGGATTCTCAGCCTGATTATTTCGCTGCTCATTTTGCTCAAACAGTGGGTTTTGCTGCAGCAACGGATTCTGTTGGGGGTTCACTGCTACTGGACCTTCAGGAACCTGCGGGAGTTGCGGCACGTTCTCCATCTGGTTTCTGCACTGCTCCCTCCTTCTGTTCCTAAATGTCCTTTCAATTTCTGGGTCAAGCTCAAACCGTACCCCAGGCGGATCGCTCATGCACCAAAATCACACCTACAAAAACAAAAGA
The DNA here is from genome assembly GCA_036850905.1 of Luffa acutangula. Lineage (NCBI taxonomy): Eukaryota > Viridiplantae > Streptophyta > Magnoliopsida > Cucurbitales > Cucurbitaceae > Luffa > Luffa acutangula. Next base: position 32,335,164 of record CM072088.1, on the reverse strand, counting down.
AAACAATCAAAAAGTTCTAGCACCAAACCACTAAAACACATACACAAATCAGATAAGATAAAAACTTATTCAAGTCCCCGGCAACGGCACCAAAAAATTGTTGGGTTTCTAGAGTGAGTAAAAATATGATATGAAATACTCTAGAATTCCTGTGTAAGTATACACAGTCTGCAGCAAGTAATATTATCAATCCAAGGTCTGAATGAGTTTCTACTTTATCTATTTTGTATAACTTTCTAATGGTTTCAGAGATAATAAAAATGTTGGGTTTTATCGGAATTATGCTGAAGAAAAATAAATGACAGAACAACGAGTAAACAAATAGATAGATAGATTAAAGACAGGCGCTGGTTAGGCTTTAGTGATTTTTTTCTAAGATATGCTCTAGCAATATTATTGATCATGCATTTCTCGCAGTATTATTAGCGGATTCCTCCCGGAACTCCGGATCTTTTGGGATATGTTTCAACCCAAATGAAGAGCGACCGATCGAGCACTAGGCAACTGGCTATCCCTAGCTCACTCACTGGCGTTCACCAATACACAATGATCGTAATGTGGAGAATTGCCACACACTCTCTAAATCATCCCTGAATCTAGAGAGAGCTATCCATACCGGCTGGCCAGGCGGGCATAAAATAAGAATAAGCACAACAATTAACCAAAATGCAATAGTCAATTTATTACTAGAGATGAAGCACAGTAATCACATTATTCCTAACCAACACCTTAAGCTACTTAGTTCATAATAAGCATAGGAATACGAATTACAATCTGAGTATGCATGTCCATCACTACAAGTTAATAAAGAAGGTAAACTCCCTAATCAGCTTGCGGTTGATGGTGTTCTTGATGATCTTCAATCTCCCTATACTATTCGGCTTCCAAGGGAAAACATGGAATGACTTTGACTTTGACGGCTACTTCCTTTTATAGACGGATGGGAGGCTTGAATTAGGTCAACTAGGACACGTGTAAGGCTCTCCTTGATCCTTTATCACAAAAATAACTCAACAGAAGTCGGTTCATGAAGTTGGCTAACGAGCTGTGATGTGGCAGTTTCTGCTCCCAATTTTGCTGCAGCATAAAATTTGCTCCTTCCAGTCGCTCAGCAGCATAATCTGCACAAAGTGATTTCCAAAGCTTCCATTCTTCCAAATGGGTTAAATCATGTAATATCTCTCTAAAACCAACCCTAATAAGCATAAAAGACACACAAATCCTTATATAAATGAGGCCTAAATAACTACCTTTTGGGCAGTTATCATACCCCCAAACTTGAACTATTGCGCGTCCCGAGCAATACTAACCAACCTTCCTTCACGAATCTCAAAACATTAGACAAAGAATTCCCCTCAAGGCTTTCTCTAGACTCCCACCAGTCTCTTGCCTCTAGAAGTCTCAGAGTCATACCGGTGTAGCCATAGTGGTGGTGTTCACACTAGTTCGTGATTAATTCACATGCAGTTGGTGAATTTAATCTGAGTCGTCAACGAGAGTAAGTAATTTGTTACTTTATAAATTAGATTTATATCTAATATTTTTGTATGCTTAGCCTTAATATATATTTAGAATAGTTCTAATATTATTGCTAATGTATTGGTATTTTAGATTAAACAAAATTAATTACGAATCGGTCCCAATCACGCTTCCGCTTTACGGAATTACGGAATTCCAATCCTTCAATATTTACTAATCCTATGTGAATATAATTAAATTCTTCACGATGTTGAAGGATAAGCTTTTTTGAAAAAAGGTTTATTGTTTCATGATCATTATTGATTGGAATATTATTCTCAGAAATTTTTATACAGTTTCTTTGAGAAAAATTGAAGGTACTATGATAATAAATCGTTTTTGATCTACCTTTGGAATGCTCCATTGATGAAGTTTATCTTCAATTTTTGCTATTAATAATTCTTGATTGGTAGAATTTGAGATTTTTTAATTTGAATCACCTTTGTCGTCTTCATGATCAATAGAAATTGAAATAGCTTTCCCTTTGACTCCTGTACTCATCATTCTTTTCAAAAACTTAGACATGATTTATCTTCTTTTGATCATATTCAATATAAACAAAGAAAAATTTTCTTTCTTTCTTCGAAGCTTTAAAAATACAACAATTTAAACAAGTACTAGTTGTTGTGGAACAGGAGCTTACCAACGGTCTTACAAATTGCCGGGAACACAACCTTTACCAACCAGCGGACGACTAGCAGACGCAAGGAAAATTGATGGATTTTATAAAGATAAGAAGATAGGTTGAAAATTGTTCTTCCTTTAGAGAGATATATGAATGAGAGAAGATAACTTTATTGAAAGGCTCTTACACCAATTGTTCCTCGCTAAACCGCGAAGAGAATTAGGGTCTATTACAAGGGAGAAAATAGAATTACGAGAGCATGGAAATGTTTCAAACTTCAAATGAAAGCTCGAAATTTTCCAATGCCCTTTGAATACAATAACGAAGCCTTTTATAAACTCTGGATTTGAAACTACATTTGAATAAGTTCGGTAGAATGAGAGGTCTTTAGGTGGTTTGGACGACACATGGTCCAAACTTTGCTCCGTTTCAGTTTTGGTGAGTTTGGAACACAAAGTTCGGTTCAATGAGAGGTCTTTAGGTTGTTTAGATGACACATGGTCAAAACTTTTCTCCTTTTTGAGTTTTGGAGAGTTTGTCAAACAAAATTTGGCTGAATCAGAGTTCTTTAGGTTGTGTGGACGAACATGGTCCAAACTTTGCTCCGTTAGAGTTCTGGAGAATTTGGAACACAAAGTTCGGTCCAATGAGAGGTCTTTAGGTGGTTTGGACGACACATGGTCCAAACTTTGCTCTAAACCCTAAACCCTAAACCCTAAACCCCAAACCCTAAACCCTAAACCCTACACGTGGGTTAAACTTTGCTCCGTTAGAGTTTTGGAGAATTTGGAACACAAAGTTCGGTCCAACGAAAGGTCTTTAGGTGGTTTGGACAACACATGGTCCAAACTTTGCTCCGTTTGAGTTTTGGTGAGTTTGGAACACAAAGTTCGGTTCAATAAGAGGTCTTTAGGTTGTTTGGATGACACATGGTCGAAACTTTGCTCCTTTTGAGTTTTGGAGAGTTTGTCAAACAAAGTTCAGCTAAATGATAGTTCTTTAGGTGGTGTGGACAAACATGGTCCAAACTTTTCACTGTTTGAGTTTTGGAGAGTTTGGATCACAAAGTTCGATCCAATGAGAGGTCTTTCGGTGGCTTGGACTACACATGGTCCAAACTTTGCTCCGTTAGAGTTTTGGAGAATTTGGAACACAAAGTTCAATCCAATGAGTGGTCTTTAGGTGGTTTGGACGAACATGGTCCAAACTTTGCTCCGTTTGAGTTTTGGAGGGTGTGGAACATAGAGTTCGGTCCAAGGAGAGGTCTTTTGGTGGTCAGGACGACACATGGTCCAAACATTGCTCCGTTTGAGTTTTGGTGAGTTTGGAATTCAAAGTTCGGTCCAATGAGAGGTCTTTCGGTGGTTTGGTCGAACATGGTCCACACTTTGCTCTGTTTGAGTTTTGGAGAGTTTGGAACACAAAGTTCGGTCGAATGAGAAGTCTTTAGTTTTTTCGACGACACATGGTCCAAACTTTGCTGTAGTTGAGTTTTAGAAAGTTTGCAACACAAAGTTCGGTCCAATTAGAGGTCTTTAAGTTGTTTGGACGATACATGGTCCAAACTTTTCTCCGAATCAGTTTTGGAGAGTTTGGATCACAAAGTTCGGTCCAATGAGAGGTCTTTCGCTGGGTTGGACTACACGTGGTCCAAACTTTGCTCCGTTAGAGTTTTGGAGAATTTGGAACACAAAGTTCAGTCTAATGAGAGGTCTTTAGGTGGTTTGGACGACACATTGTAAGAACATTGCTCCAATTGAGTTTTCGTGAGTTTGGAATACAAAGTTCGGTTCAATGAGAGGTCTTTAGGTGGTTTGGATGACACATGGTCGAAACTTTGCTCCTTTTGAATTTTGGAGAGTTCGTCAAACAAAGTTCGGCTAAATGAGAGTTCTTTAGGTGGTGTGGACAAACATGGTCCAAACTTTGCACCGTTTGAGTTTGGGAGAGTTTGGATCACAAAGTTCGGTCCATTGAGAGGTCTTTCAGTGGTTTGGACTACACGTGGTCCAAACCTTGCTTCGTTTATGTTTTGGAGAGTTTGCAAGACAAAGTTCGTTCCAATGACAGGTCTTTATGTGGTTTGGATGACACATGGTCGAAACTATGCTCCTTTTGAATTTTGGAGAGTTTGTCAAACAAAGTTTGGCTGAATGAGAGTTCATTAGGTTGTGTGGACGAACATGGTCAAAAATTTGCACCGTTTGAGTTTTGGAGAATTTGGAACACAAAGTTCGGTCCAATGATAGGTCTTTAGGTGGTTTGGACGACACATGGTCCAAACTTTGCTCTAAACCCTAAACCCTAAACCCTACACGTGGGCCAAACATTGCTCCGTTAGAGTTTTGGAGAATTTGGAACACAAAGTTCGGTCCAATGAGAGGTCTTTAGGTGGTTTGGACAACACATGGTCCAAACTTTTCTCCGTTTGAGTTTTGGTGAGTTTGGAACACAAAGTTCGGTTCAATGAGAGGTCTTTAGGTTGTTTGGATGACACATGGTCAAAACTTTGCTCCTTTTGAGTTTTGGAGAGTTTTTCAAACAAAGTTAAGCTAAATGATAGTTCTTTAGGTGGTGTGGACGAACATGGTCCAAACTTTTCACCGTTTGAGTTTTGGAGAGTTTGGATCACAAAGTTCGATCCAATGAGAGGTCTTTCGGTGGTTTGGACTACACGTGGTCCAGACTTCGCTCCGTTAGAGTTTTGGAGAATTTGGAACACAAAGTTCAATCCAATGAGTGGTCTTTAGGTGGTTTGGACGAACATGGTCCAAACTTTGCTCCGTTTGAGTTTAGGAGGGTGTGGAACACAAAGTTCGGTCCAAGGAGAGGTCTTTTGGTGGTCAGGACGACACATGGTCAAACATTGCTCCGTTTGAGTTTTGGAGAGTTTGGAATCCAAAGTTCGGTCCAATGAGAGGTCTTTCGGTGGTTTGGTCGAACATGGTCCACACTTTGCTCTGTTTGAGTTTTGGACAGTTTGGAACACAAAGTTCGATCGAGTGAGAGGTCTTTGGTTGTTTGGACGAAACATGGTCCAAACTTTGCTCTAGTTGAGTTTTAGAAAGTTTGCAACACAAAGTTCAGTCCAATTAGAGGTCTTTAGGTTGTTTAGATGATACATGGTCCAAACTTTTCTCCGATTGAGTTTTGGAGAGTTTGGAACCCAAAGTTCGGTCCAATGAGAGGTCTTTAGGTTGTTTGGACGATACATGGTCCAAACTTTTCTCCGATTGAGTTTTGGAGTGTTTGGAACCCAAAGTTCGGTCCAATGAGAGGTCTTTAGGTGGTTTGGACGACACATGGTCAAAACATTGCTCCGTTTGAGTTTTGGTGAGTTTGGAACACAAAGTTCGGTTCAAGGACAGATCTTTAGGTAGTTTGGATGACACATGGTCGAAACTTTGCTCCTTTTGAGTTTTGGAGAGTTCGTCAAACAAAGTTCGGCTAAATGAGAGTTCTTTAGGTGGTGTGGACGAACATGGTCCAAACTTTGCACCGTTTGAGTTTTGGAGAGTTTGGATCACAAAGTTCGATCCAATGAGAGGTCTTTGGGTTGTTTGGACTACACGTGGTACAAACTTTGCTTCGTTAGAGTTTTGGAGAATTTGGAAGACAAAGTTCAATCTAATGAGAGGTCTTTAGGTGGTTTGGACGAACATGGTCCAAACTTTGCTCCGTTTGAGTTTTGGAGGGTTTGGAAAACAAAGTTCTGTCCAAGGAGTGGTCTTTAGGTGGTCAGTACGACAGTTAGTCAAAACATTGCTCCGTTTGAGTTTTGGAGAGTTTGGAATCCAAAGTTTGGTCCAATGAGTGGTCTTTCGGTGGTTTGGTCGAACATGGTCCACACTTTGCTCTGTTTGAGTTTTGGAGAGTTTGGAACACAAAGTTCGGTCGAATGAGAGGTCTTTGGTTATTTGAACGACACATGGTCCAAACTTTGCTCTAGTTGAGTTTTATAAAGTTTGCAACACAAAGTTCGGTCCAATTAGAGGTCTTTAGGTTGTTTGGACGATACATGGTCCAAACTTTTCTCCGATTGAGTTTTGGAGAGTTTGGAACCCAAAGTTCGGTCCAATGAGAGGTCGTTAGGTTGTTTCGACGAACATTGTCCAAACTTTGCGCCGTTTGAGTTTTGGACAGTTTGGAACACAGATTTCGGTCAAATGAGAGGTCTTCAAGTGGTTTGCACGACACATGGTCCAAACTATTCTGTTTTTGAGTTTTGGAGAATGTTTCAAACAAAGTTCGGCTAAATGAGAGTTCTTCAGGTGGTGTGGAGGAACATAGTCCAAACTTTGCACCGTTTGAGTATTGGAGAGTTTGGAACACAAAGTTTGCACCAATGAGAGTTCTTTAGGTTGTTTGGACGACACATGGTCCAAACATTGCTCCATTTGAGTTTTGGAGAGTTTGCAACACAAAGTTCGATCCAATTAGTGGTCTTTCGGTTGTTTGGACGACACATGGTCCAAACTTCGCTCCGATTGTGTTTTGGAGAGTTTGGAACCCAAAGTTCGACCCAATAACAAGTGTTTAGTTGGTTTGGACGAATATTGTCCAAACTTTTCTCCTTTTCAATTTTGTAGAGTTTGGAACACAAATTTTTGTCGAATAAGAGGTCTTTTGTGGTTTGGACGACACATGGTCCAAACTATGCTCCGTTAGAGTTTTGGAGAGTTTGGAACACAAAGTTCGATCCAATGAGAGGTCTTTAGGTGGTTTAAACGACACATGGTCCAAACTTTTCTTCGTTTGAGTTTTGGTGAGTTTGGAACATAAAGTTTGGTTCAATGAGAGTTCTTTAGGTTGTTTGGACGACACATGGTCCAAACATTGCTCCATTTGAGTTTTGGAGAGTTTGCAACACAAAGTTTGGTCCAATTAGTGGTCTTTCAGTTGTTTTGACGACACATGGTCAAAACTTCGCTCAGATTGTGTTTTGGAGAGTTTGGAACCCAAAGTTCGGTCCAATGACAAGTGTTTAGTTGGTTTGGACGAACATTGTCCAAACTTTTCTCCTTTTCAGTTTTGTAGAGTTTGGAACACAAGGTTTGGTCGAATAAGAGGTCTTTGGTGGTTTGGACGACACATGGTCCAAACTATGCTCCGTTACTGTTTTGGAGAGTTTGGAACACAATGTTCGGTCCAATGAGAGGTCTTTAGGTGGTTTGGACGACACATGGTCCAAACTTTTCTCCGTTTGAGTTTTGGTGTGTTTGGAACACAAAGTTCGGTTCAATGAGAGGTCTTTAGGTTATTTGGATGACACATGGTCGAAACTTTGCTCCTTTTGATTTTTGGAGAGTTTGTCAAACAAAGTTCAGCTAAATGATAGTTCTTTAGGTGGTGTGGACGAACATGGTCCAAACTTTTCACCGTTTGAGTTTTGGAGAGTTTGGATGAAAAAAGCTCGATCCAATGAGAGGTCTTTCGATGGTTTGGACTACACGTGGTCCAAACTTTGCTCCGTTATAGTTTTGGAGAATTTGGAACACAAAGTTAAATCCAATGAGAGGTCTTTAGGTGGTTTGGACGAACATGGTCCAACCTTTTCTCCGTTTGAGTTTTGGAGGGTGTGGAACACAAAGTTCGGTCCAAGGAGAGGTCTTTAGGTGGTCAGGACGACAAATGGTCTAAATATTGCTCCGTTTGAGTTTTTGAGAGTTTGGAATCCAAAGTTCGATCGAATGAAAGGTCTTTCGGTGGTTTGGTCAAACATGGTCCACACTTTGCTCTGTTTGTGTTTTGGAGAGTTTGGAACACAAAGTTCGGTCTAATGAGAGGTCTTTGGTTGTTTGGACGAAACATGGTCCAAACTTTGCTCTAGTTGAGTTTTAGAAAGTTTGCAACACAAATTTCGGTCCAATTAGAGGTCTTTAGGTTGTTTGGACGATACATGGTCCAAACTTTTCTCCGATTGAGTTTTGGAGAGTTTGGAACCCAAAGTTCGGTCCAATGAGAGGTCTTTAGGTGGTTTGGACGAAACATGGTCAAAACATTGCTCCGTTTGAGTTTTGGTGAGTTTGGAACACAAAGTTCGGTTCAATGAGAGGTCTTTAGGTAGTTTGGATGACACATGGTCGAAACTTTGCTCCTTTTGAGTTTTGGAGAGTTCGTCAAACCAAGTTCGGCTAAATGAGAGTTATTTAGGTGGTGTGGACGAACATGGTCCAAACTTTGCACCGTTTGAGTTTTGGAGAGTTTGGATCACAAAGTTCGATCCAATGAGAGGTCTTTGGGTTGTTTGGACTACACGTGGTCCAAACTTTTCTTCGTTAGAGTTTTGGAGAATTTGGAAGACAAAGTTCAATCCAATGAGAGGTCTTTAAGTGGTTTTTACGAACATGGTCCAAACTTTGCTCCGTTTGAGTTTTGGAGGGTTTGGAAAACAAAGTTCGGTCCAAGGAGTGGTCTTTAGGTGGTCAGTACGACAAATAGTCCAAACATTGCTCCGTTTGAGTTTTGGAGAGTTTGGAATCCAAAGTTCGGTCCAATGAGAGGTCTTTCGGTGGTTTGGTCGAACATGGTCCACACTTTGCTCGATTTGAGTTTTAGAGAGTTTGGAACACAAAGTTCGGTCGAATGAGAGGTATTTGGTTATTTGGACGACACATGGTCCAAACTTTGCTCTAGTTGAGTTTTAGAAAGTTTGCAACACAAAGTTCGGTCCAATTAGAGGTCTTTAGGTTGTTTGGACGATACCTGGTCCAAACTTTTCTCGGATTGTGTTTTGGAGAGTTTGGAACCCAAAGTTCGGTCCAATGAGAGGTCTTTAGGTTGTTTCGACGAACATTGTCCAAACTTTATTCCGTTTGAGTTTTGGACAGTTTGGAACACAAATTTCGATCAAATGAGAGGTCTTCAAGTGGTTTGCACGACACATGGTCCAAACTATTCTCTTTTTGAGTTTTGGAGAATGTTTCAAACAAAGTTCGGCTACATGAGAGTTCTTCAGGTGGTGTGGAGGAATATAGTCCAAACTTTGCACTGTTTGAGTATTGGAGAGTTTGGAACACAAAGTTTGCACCAATGAGAGTTCTTTAGGTTGTTTCGATGACACATGGTCCAAACATTGCTCCATTTGAGTTTTGGAGAGTTTGCAACACAAAGTTCGGTCCAATTAGTGGTCTTTCGGTTGTTTGGACGACACATGGTCCAAACTTCGCTCTGATTGTGTTTTGGAGAGTTTGGAACCCAAAGTTCGGTCCAATGAAAAGTGTTTAGTTGGTTTGGACGAACAGTGTCCAAGCTTTTCTCCTTTTCAGTTTTGTAGAGTTTGGAACACAAATTTTGGTCGAATAAGAGGTCTTTTGTGGTTTGGACGACACATGGTCCGAACTATGCTCCGTTAGAGTTTTGGAGAGTTTGGAACACAAAGTTCGGTCCAATGAGAGGTCTTTAGGTGGTTTGGACGACACATGGTCCAAACTTTTCTCTGTTTGAGTTTTGGTGAGTTTGGAACACAAACTTCGGTTCAATGAGAGATCTTTAGGTTGTTTGGATGACACATGGTCGAAACTTTGCTCCTTTTGAGTTTTGGAGAGTTTGTTAAACAAAGTTCAGCTAAATGATAGTTCTTTAGGTTGTGTGGACGAACATGGTCCAAACTTTTCACCGTTTGAATTTGGAGAGTTTGGATCACAAAGTTCGATCCAATGAGAGGTCTTTCGGTGGTTTGGACTACACGTGGTCCAAACTTTGCTCCGTTAGAGTTTTGGAGAATTTGGAACACAAAGTTCAATCCAATGATAGGTCTTTAGGTGGTTTGGACGAACATGGTCCAACCTTTTCTCCGTTTGAGTTTTGGAGGGTGTGGAACACAAAGTTCGGTCCAAGGAGAGGTCTTTAGGAGGTCAGGACGACATATGGTCCAAACATTGCTCCGTTTGAGTTTTGGAGAGCTTGGAACACAAAGTTCGGTTCAATGAGAGGTCTTTAGGTTGTTTGGATGACACATGGTCGAAACTTTGCTCCTTTTGAGTTTTGGAGAGTTTGTCAAACAAAGTTCAGCTAAATGATAGTTCTTTAGGTGGTGTGGACGAACATGGTCCAAACTTTTCACCGTTTGAGTTTGGAGAGTTTGGATCACAAAGTTTGATCCAATGAGAGGTCTTTCGGTGGTTTGGACTACACGTGGTCCAAAGTTTGCTCCGTTAGAGTTTTGGAGAATTTGGAACACAAAGTTCAATCCAATGAGAGGTCTTTAGGTGGTTTGGACGAACATGGTCCAACCTTTTCTCCGTTTGAGTTTTGGAGGGTGTGGAACACAAAGTTCGGTCCAAGGAGAGGTCTTTAGGTGGTCAGGACGACACATGGTCCAAACATTGCTCCGTTTGAGTTTTGGAGAGTTTTGAATCCAAAGTTCAGTCCAATGAGAGGTCTTTCGGTGATTTGGTCGAACATGATCCACACTTTGCTCTGTTTGAGTTTTGGAGAGTTTGGAACACAAAGTTCGGTCGAATGAGAGGTCTTCGGTTGGTTAGACGAAAGATGGTCCAAACTTTGCTCTAGTTGAGTCTTAGAAAGTTTTCAACACAAAGTTCGGTCCAATTAGAGGTCTTTAGGTTGTTTGGACGATACATGGTCAAAACTTTTCTCCGATTGAGTTTTGGAGAGTTTGGAACCCAAAGTTCGGTGAGGTCTTTAGGTGATTTGGACGGCACATGGTCAAAACATTGCTCCATTATCTCCCACTTGAATTAAAACTCTAGTTTAGTGGGATGTACTATAATCTATAACAGCAGTGGATGAATAAAACGGAGTAAAAATACAATAAATTAGGGCATCGAAATACCCAATATACTAAGGTATCGATATACCGGTTACAATTCTCCCACTTGACCTAGATTATTTCTCGTACATATCTCGCAGACCTAGACCTTCTAGATGACTCTCGAACACTTTAGCCGTGAGAGCCTTCGTGAATGGATCAGCAATGTTGTGCTCCGACGCTATCTTCGTGACGATCACGTCTCCTCGGTGCACAATCTCCCTAATGAGATGGTATTTCCTTTCGATGTGCTTGCCTCTCTTATGGCTGCGAGGTTCCTTTGAGTTTGCAACTGCACCGCTATTATCACAATACAAGGTGATAGGCAGATGCATATTTGGAACGACTTCCAAGTCAGTTAGGAACTTCCTGAGCCATACTGCCTCTTTTGCTGCTTCGCAAGCGGCTACATATTCGGCCTCCATGGTCGAGTCTGCAATGCATCCTTGCTTGATGCTGCGCCATACTATTGCTCCTCCATTTAGAGTGAATACTGACCCCGATGTAGATTTCCTCGAATCTTTATCAGTTTGAAAGTCAGAATCAGTGTAATGATCAAATCCTGGATTGGATTGATATCTACTGACAATCCCTACTGCATAACAAATGTCAGGCCTTGTACACAACATGGCATACATTAGGCTACCTACTGCAGAGGCATAGGGAAAACGTCTCATGTCCTCAACTTCTTGAGGTGTCTGAGGACACTGTTCCTTAGACAAGTTAATTCCGTGCCTGAAAGGTAATAGTCCTTTCATGGAATTTTGCATTTTATATCTAACCAACAATTTGTCGATATAAGACGCTTGAGACAGGGCTAGCGTTTTGTTCTTTCGGTTTCGAACAATTTGGATTCCTAGAACAAATTGTGCCTCACCCAAATCTTTCATTTGGAATTGAGTTGCTAGCCATAGTTTGATGTCAGTTAGATAACCTACATCATTCCCGATGAGTAGGATATCATCCACATACAGTACTAAGAAAGCTATAGAGCTGTTGATGATCCTTTTGTAAACACAAGGCTCATCAACGTTTTGTTCAAAGCCATAAGATTTGATCGCAGTATCAAATCTTATATTCCAGGATCTAGACGCTTGTTTTAATCCATAAATGGATCGTTTAAGCTTGCAAACTTTTTGCTCTTGATCCTGAGCTATGAACCCCTCTGGCTGAGACATGTAGATACTTTCTTCAAGATTACCGTTCAGAAAGGCAGTCTTGACATCCATTTGCCATATTTCATAATCGTAAAACGTGGCAATGGATAAAAGTATCCGGATCAACTTTAACATGGCAACAGGGGAGAAGGTTTCTTCATAGTCAATCCCCTCCCGCTGGGTAAAACCCTTTGCCACAAGTCGTGCCTTAAAGGTCTGTACATTTCCAGCAGCGTCTCGTTTTCTCTTGTAGATCCATTTGCACCCTACGGGTCTAACCCCTTCAGGTTGATCTACAAGATCCCATACTGAATTAAAATGCATGGACTCGATCTCTAAGTCCATGGCTTTAATCCACCCGTTCTTGTCAACGTCATCCATTGCCTGTTTAAAGGTTAATGGATCCTCGATCCCGTCATCAGGTATGACAACTGGAGTTTCAGTTAAACCCAAATAGCGATCAGGCTGTCTAACAACCCTCCCACTACGTCGAGGTCCTCTTATTTCTTGAGAAGGACGTGATTGACTCGAGGTGCCAGTATCATCAACAACTCTTGTTGATGTTGATAGCGAGCAGAAATGTCGCTATTTTAGTCTCAATTTATTAAGCTTTTTGGTGCTTTAATCGTGTTTTTAATGAATATATTTAATGAATTTTGTTATTTGGTCCTTAGGAGCTAAGTTGGTGATTTTGGGAGAAAAAGAGCCAAAATTGAAGTAATTATAGCCCAAATCCTAGCTTGATGCAATTGGAAGCCCAAAGAAGACATCCATGAAGAAATGACCAATAGAAATGAAGAAGAAGGCCCAAAAATCAGCCCAAAAGGAAGCTGAAAAATCTGGAAAATCTGGACAGCGTCGAGACGCTTAGCAAGGCAGCATCACGACGCTGCCCTTTCTTGTTGCCCAAGCCGCGTGCGCAGCAGCGTCGCGACGCTTAGCAAGGCAGCGTCGCGACGCTACCCCTATTCCAGGCCTATAAAAGGCACCCCTTGGGTGCCTCATTTCTCATCAATCAAACCATCAATCAATTCCTTCCTTTCTTTCCTTTCTTAGGCTCCTTTTTTGGAGCCCCTCTCAAGGCTTTTGAGCCTTTTCAGAGGATTCTTCTAGTGGGAAAATTTTGGGGAATTTTGGGGAGCAATCTTAGAGGCTCAAGGAGTAGTCAGCGGGGGCTCCAAGCGTCAGCGACGGGTTTTTCGACGGTCAATTCCTTTCCTCTTATGCTCTTTAATATGCTTTCCCTTGTAATTATTGTGGATATTATGTGTAGCTAAACCCCAATTTGGGGTCTTGAAATGAAATGATAGTGGAAATATTGTTATAATTTCTTGTCTGTTGCCCATGTCCTAATTATTTGTATGGATGTGCTTAATGCTTTACTCAATCTGGCCAATTGTGTAATGATTCGATTCTTAATGGAAACTCGACGGAGAGAAATTAGGATAGATCATAATCCATGCAACTAGTTTAATTGCCCGTTGTGACACCGGGATTAGTTGATTAAACTTAGATTCCTAAAATTAATCAGAGCGTAATAATTAATGATTTTTAATAGCGCTAAGGACACTTAGGTTGTTAAAATGAATTAATTACAATTAGGGAAACCGACAGGAGAACCTATGTGATTAACGGAGATTCTAGGATTATAATTAGGTGGGCAATGTGATAGGATAATTATAGCAATTATTTAGCTAATCATCGATTTTCAAGACCCCTCTTCCCACTTAAAGAAAACTCTTTCTCCACATTTTATTTCTTATTGATCAATTTGTTTTCATTAGTCATCTTGAATTTAAATCTTTTATTGCATGAAAGTGGTCCCTAAATATTATTTCACCTAAGTATTTTCAGTGCTCAAGAGAATTTTAATTATTTGCTTAAATTTTGCTTCGCCTCCCTGAGGATTCGATACTCGGAATACTTTCCGTTTTATATTACTTGTGACGACCCGTGCGCTTGCGAATAGTCGTACCACCAAGTTTTTGGCGCCGTTGCCGGGGAGGCTTGATTTTTAAGCAAAAATTAACTTTTCTTGACATCGAAAAGAAAAGGATAAATGGTAATTTATGTGTAAATATTTTTTTTTTCTTTCATCATTTTGTGAATATTATTTTATTTTCATTTTTGTTTGGTTCCTTTTGTTTTCTGGGAGCATTGTATGCGAAGAAACAAGGTGGTTGATTTGTTTCCGCTAGATCTTGAGATTAACAGGACTCTTAAATCCATTAAAAGATAAAAAAGATTAGCAGAAGCGATGGCCCACCAAGAAGAAGCTCCCAAGGCAATTAGAGATTTTCTGCAGCCAGTTCTTCCTACCAAGAATTCTGGAATTGTCTACGCCCCTATCCAAGCTACAAATTTTGAGCTAAAAACAGGGTTGATTCAGATGGCGCGCGATAACTCATTCAAGGGACATCCTTCCGAGGACCCCCACTCTCATCTGCGATCATTCCTAGAAATATGTGGGACGGTAAAGATGAACGGAGTTCCGACCGACGCAATCAGATTGAGGCTGTTTCCATTTTCTCTACAGGATAAAGCAAAAGATTGGCTCGAATCAGTCGAGACGGGCAGCATCAGTACTTGGGACGAGCTTGCCCAGGCTTTTCTAACAAAATTTTTTCCACCGGCTAAAACTACCAAGCTCCGGACTGAAATTGGAACATTCAGACAGCTTGACGAGGAGCAGTTATACGAAGCGTGGGAAAGATATAAGGAAATGCTTAGGCGATGCCCCCAACACGGATATCCTGATTGGCTTCAGGTACAGTTATTTTATAATGGATTAAACCCCTCCACAAAGACAATCCTAGACACATCAGCAGGAGGGAGTTTTCTTTCAAAAACAGTGACAGAAGCCAAAGACCTGCTTGAGGAAATGGCGGCAACAAGTTATCAATGGCCGACGGAGAGAGGAACAGTTACAAAAAAGGCTGGATTATATGAATTGGATGAGTCAAGTTCACTGAAAGCGCAACCGGCATCTCTGACCAATGCACTAAACAAATTAACGTCATCTGAGGTGGTTAAGTCCATTTCCACCTTAGCTGAAGGTCATTCAAAGAAAGAAGGTCAAGATGTGGAAGAAGTTCAATACATAGGAAATAGATCATATACTCAAGGAGTACCAAACTTCTACCACCCCAGTCTGCGCAATCACGAGAACTTCTCATATGCGAATACAAAGAATGTTTTGCAGCCACCCCCATGTTTTGCATCATCGAGTACTCCTGAAAAGAAAAATAATCTGGAGGAGATGGTGGCTTTATTCATCAAGGAACAAAGAATATTGAATGTAAATCTCCAGACATCAGTAAACAACCACGACGCAGCTCTAAAGAATATGGAAGTACAGATAGGTCAGAATGCTTCAGCAGTAAATGCCCTTCAAAAGGGAAAATTTCCAAGTGATACTGAGCCTAACCCGAAAGAGCAGTGTAAGATGGTGGTTCTGAGAAGTGGCAGAAGACTGGAGGACAGTTCAAAGAAGAAAAAGGAAGAAGAAAAGAGAAGGGATGAAGATGAAGGGGCTGAGGCACAAAAAGCCTCCTCTGAAAGGTTCCAACATCCTCCCAACTCTATTGAATTAAAATGTGATTTTTCTAACAGCTTTGCAGGTAGAAAAGAAGATGAGAGGCAGAATGACAATAAGAAGCTGACTGAGGAAGAAGTGGTTCCATGCAACCACCATGACAGAGGTTCGCATATTAGCCCGCCCAAGCGGAGGGGCGAATGTCCAACCTTTGATTTCAGGGAGTTACCTTTTCCTCAGAGATTTAAGAATGTCAAATTAGATGAACAATTTCAAAAATTTTTAGAAATGTTTAAAAAGTTGTCTGTGAATATTCCATTGGTAGAAGCTTTGTATAATATGCCAAATTATGGAAAATTCATGAAGGAAATGCTTTCTAAAAAGAAAAGTCTGAAAAAAGAAGTTTTTAATTTATCTGAGAGTAGCAGTACCATTATTTCTGGTAGGATACCCTCTAAGCAAAAAGATCCAGGGAGTTTTACTGTTCCCTGTACCATAGGAGAAGTATCCTTCGATAGGGCTCTATGTGATTTAGGAGCAAGTATAAATTTGATGCCCTACTCTGTATACAGGAAGATTGGTTTATCAGGTATGACAGACACCGACGTCACTCTCCAGCTTGCTGACAGATCGATTACCCACCCGATGGGTGTTGTGGAGGACGTGTTGGTGAAAGTCAACAAATTCATCTTCCCTGTAGATTTCGTGGTACTGGACATGAAGGAGGACAAAGAAGTGCCAATTATCTTAGGCAGACCTTTCCTAGCCACTGGTAAGGCTGAGATTAGCGTGCATACAGGTAAGCTTACCTTGAACATTGATGATGAAAAAGTCGTGTTTAGTATTTTTGGCCAAGATGAATCTGTTTGTAGTTTGCATACATGTTTTTCTGTTGGGCCTGAATACTTGACTGATGACGATGAAGAGGTAGACTATAATCTTGGCCTAGGCTTAGGAGAAATGCTTATTGATAATGTAAATTTTGATCATGATGCATATATGGATAATCCTCTGTTTGAAAATAATTTGGATCTGCCTGACTTTGAAAATGAATTAGACTTGCCTGCTTGTGAAAATGAAAGATCTGCAGTTGATGATTTACCTTCCTTTGAAAATGAATTGGAATTACCTGAAATGAATGATTTTGATGATGATATTGAATTGCCTGACATTAAGCATGAACATAAAAGGCATAAAAAAGATTGCTCGATAGATAATTTTGAGTCTGACCATGATTACAGTGAATCTATTGAGTCTGATCTTGACATTCCTGAATGCATGAATCCTGACAATGTGAATACTTTCTTTTCATGTCCTGATGATGTGTATAGCATAGAATCTGACCCAGAAGAACTTGAATCTGTGCATAGTATAGAATCTGATCCTGAAATTCTTGAATTCTTTAATTCTTCTGATGATGAGTCACGTGATAGCTTAGTTGAATCATTTTTTAATTCTGAGTCTGAAGGATCTACTGAGCATGTAGATATTTTTTCTGATGAATGGACTGGCATGATTGATAGGCCATCTCTAGATCCTAGACCAGTAGATATTATAACGCTTGATGACTCTGTTAACAATTGTTTTGAGAATAGAGATTTAGAAAAGAGATTTGATGCGGCTGATTATTTTCTAAAATGTTATTATGAGAATCTCTTTAGTGAAGATGGGCCAGGGGAAAGTTTTTTTTCTCCCCTGTTTGTAGTTTGCAATTCGGTGCGTGATTTCTTGCAGGGCCCGGAGGATGATGAAAATTTTTATTTTGAGCCTCCGTAAGCGTGCCGAGCCTAGTCTAGCTAAAGACGTTAAAGAAAGCGCTGCTTGGGAGGCAACCCAAGGATTAAAGTAGTTAGTTGTTTTTGCAGTAAATAAATTTCTTTGCTCCGTGATCCAATTTTGTCTTACAGGATCACCTTAGCAAATCCCAAAATTCCACATTTCCCATTTTTCATGGATTCAAAGGAAGAAGATGAAGCGCTCCTAGCTCAGGGAAGTCTCAGTATCCCTCTTTATGCTTTTCTGTTTTAAAACATTGGGGACAATGTTTAGTTAAGTTTGGGGGGGAGGCTTTCGCTGTGTTAAGCATATTTAAATTCTGTTGGATGCATGAATAGATAGCCATGATAGCCAAGGATGTGATTTTTGAAATTTTGGGAGAAAATGGTTTATATGTTGTGGAATCTGGGAGCACGGCAGAAATTGTGAAATTTTAAAATTTTTTGATACTTAGTTTTGATGTCTAAAGCATGCAATAGTCTTATCTAATGACGTCTTTGAAAATCTAGATTCTTATTATGGTTTTCAAAGTTGTTGTCACCCCGATAGGCTTAGTTTCTAATATTAGGAAGTTCATGCTTGATTGCTCTAAAGAACTAGGTAGAAAAAAAAATGCTATGCCTGCTGAGAGAAAAGCAAAAGCAACAAAAGAAAATGTGAGAAAAAGAAAATATGTTGAAAAGAATTTTTTGGCCAACCAGAGAATAAAATTCGGGTTAAGGGTCCCTGCACCGTAGTGTGAAAGCTAGTACCATTAGATATCAAAATGCAAGTTTGGGGGAGGAGCAAAAGAAAAAGAAAAAGAAAAAAAATCATGTGAGAAGTCTGCTCCCCCATGAAAAAAAGAAAAAACAGGCACCCTAGTTACTTTTTTTTGCATGATAGAAGGACTCCGAAGTATTAGGGGCTCTTAGCCAGTGTAGGGGGAAAACAAATGGAGAAAACCATAAGACTAATCTAGGTTAGTAAAAGAATCAATAGATAAAGTCTTGAGCATGCTATTCATTAATCTTAAGTTCAAACTAGTTTAAGATTTCTTCAAGAGTATGCGGTGCTTGCTTATTCCACTTGCATGTTTTCCATTCGATCCTAAGAATTCCAAAATCATTGAGGGTTGAGCGATTCTATTTCATGCATCTTTAGAATTTATTTTGCTCGGGACTAGCAAAAGCTTAAGTTTGGGGGTATGATAGCGAGCAGAAATGTCGCTATTTTAGTCTCAATTTATTAAGCTTTTTGGTGCTTTAATCGTGTTTTTAATGAATATATTTAATGAATTTTTTTATTTGGTCCTTAGGAGCTAAGTTGGTGATTTTGGGAGAAAAAGAGCCAAAATTGAAGTAATTATAGCCCAAATCCTAGCTTGATGCAATTGGAAGCCCAAAGAAGACATCCATGAAGAAATGACCAAGAGAAATGAAGAAGAAGGCCCAAAAATCAGCCCAAAAGGAAGCTGAAAAATCTGGAAAATCTGGACAGCGTCGAGACGCTTAGCAAGGCAGCATCGCGACGCTGCCCTTTCTTGTTGCCCAAGCAGCGTGCGCAGCAGCGTCGCGACGCTTAGCAAGGCAGCGTCGCGACGCTACCCCTATTCCAGGCCTATAAAAGGCACCCCTTGGGTGCCTCATTTCTCATCAATCAAACCATCAATCAATTCCTTCCTTTCTTTCCTTTCTTAGGCTCCTTTTTTGGAGCCCCTCTCAAGGCATTTGAGCCTTTTCAGAGGATTCTTCTAATGGGAAAATTTTGGGGAATTTTGGGGAGCAATCTTAGAGGCTCAAGGAGTAGTCAGCGGGGGCTCCAAGCGTCAGCGACGGGTTTTTCGACGGTCAATTCCTTTCCTCTTATGCTCTTTAATATGCTTTCCCTTGTGGATATTATGTGTAGCTAAACCCCAATTTGGGGTCTTGAAATGAAATGATAGTGGAAATATTGTTATAATTTCTTGTCTCTTGCCCATGTCCTAATTATTTGTATGGATGTGCTTAATGCTTTACTCAATCTGGCCAATTGTGTAATGACTCGATTCTTAATGGAAACTCGACAGAGAGAAATTAGGATAGATCATAATCCATGCAACTAGTTTAATTGCCCGTTGTGACACCGGGATTAGTTGATTAAACTTAGATTCCTAAAATGAATCAGAGCGTAATAATTAATGATTTTTAATAGCGCTAAGGACACTTAGGTTGTTAAAATGAATTAATTACAATTAGGGGAAACCGACAGGAGAACCTATGTGATTAACGGAGATTCTAGGATTATAATTAGTTGGGCAATGTGATAGGATAATTATAGCAATTATTTAGCTAATCATCGATTTTTAAGACCCCTCTTCCCACTTAAAGAAAACTCTTTCTCCACATTTTATTTCTGATTGATCAATTTGTTTTCATTAATCATCTTGAATTTAAATCTTTTTATTGCATGAAAGTGGTCCCTAAATATTATTTCACCTAAGTATTTTCAGTGCTCAAGAGAATTTTAATTATTTGCTTAAATTTCGCTTCGCCTCCCTGAGGATTCGATACTCGGAATACTTTCCATTTTATATTACTTGTGACGACCCGTGTGCTTGCGGATAGTCGTACCACCAGATGTTTCTGTAGCTTCGTTAGATAGTTCACTTAAAACGACTTTACTAAGTGGCTTGTGATCTCTGAGGTGGTCTTCTTCTAGGAATGTAGCATTTGTCGATACAAGTACTTTATTTTCCTCTGGATCGAAGAAGTATCCACCTCTCGTTTCTTTGGGATAGCCTATAAATAGGCAAAATCTAGAACGAGGCTCCAATTTCTTTGGGTTTGCTTCTAGCACGTATGCAGGACATCCCCAAATTCTGAAATGTCGTAAACTAGCTTTACGACCTTTCTAGAGCTCAAATGGTGTTTCAGAAACACTCTTTGAGGGAACTACGTTCAAAATATAAACTGCAATCTCTCCTGCATAACCCCAAAACGAGTTAGGCAACTGAGCATAACTCATCATCGAACGAACCATGTCCAACAAGGTTCTGTTTCTCCTTTCTGATACACCGTTTTGCTGAGGTGTACCAGGGGCTGAGAGTTGGGACGTAATTCCATGCTCTATCAAATAGTCTTGAAAACTTAAGTCCATATACTCTCCACCTCGATCGGATCGAAGTGTTTTTATCGTCTTACCTAATAGGTTCTCAACCTCGGCCTTATACTCCTTAAACTTTTCAAAAGCTTCGGACTTATGATGCATCAGGTAGAGATAGCCATACCTCGAATAATCATCAATGAAACTGATGAAATATTCGTACCCTCTTCGAGCTCTAATGTTCATTGGTCCACAGAGGTCCGAATGAATGAGCTCTAAGGGCTCTTTGGCACGATAACCTTTTCCGGTAAAAGGTCATTTTGTCATCTTGCCCTCAAGGCATGATTCACAAGGAGGCAACGAGTCGTCCTTCTAACTTGTTTAGAAGTCCACTCTTGACCAATCTCTCAATCCTATTGAGGTTGATATGGCCTAACCTCAAGTGCCAGAGATAGGTATCTTGAGAAACTCTTCGCTTTTTAGGTTGAGTCTCAGCAGTTTTAAACATCTCGTGATTTAAAATAGCTTTAGACTCAATTGGTCTCAAAACATATAATTTATTCTTCAAGTTTGCAGAGCAAACATCAATACCTCTTTTAGTTATGAACGCTTCATTAACAGAAAAAGAAATTGAGTAACCTTGTTCTAATAAACAAGATAAAGAAATCAAATTTCTTTTAATCTTCGGAACTATGTACACATTATCTAATATCATGTAGCGTTCCTTGGTGAAGAATAATTTTATGTCTCCCACTGCAATAGCCGAGATGACTTCTCCTGTTCCAACTTTAAGAGTCATCTCTCCAGCTATTAGCTCTTGCCAGGAACTCATTCCTTGAAATGAAGAACATACGTGATTAGTGGCACCTGAATCGAGTATCCAGGCAGAATCGTCGTTTTCCACTAAACACGTTTCCAAGACTAATAAATCACATTTAAAGTCGTGGATCATGTTTTTCTTGGCTACGCAGTTAGTTTGAGGACATTCCTCAGTTGAGACCAAACCTAAATTCTTTGCCACGTGTTTAGCGTTTAAGCAAGTATTCTTAGTCGAATGTACTAAACCGTTTAATTTGGCATTTGACAAAGCACATACGTTTTTCGACATATTGCTGAAACAAACAAATTAATCTCTATTAGAAACATGCACTAAACCCATTAATCACATTTATCCAATCAGATTTAGCAAAAGCAATCATCGACCCATATATACAATTGATTTATTTTGCAACGATACTTCAGGGGTTTAGAATAACCGCTACCGTAGGGCAGTCAGCTACTCCTCCTCTGAATCGAGAGAATCTCGGCCAAATACTATTCCCAGAATAACTCTTACTCCAATAGTTATTAGCTAACGTTAATTTGGTCAAGACCATCTTGTAAGTGTTACCCATCATTTTCAGATTGCAGAGGGCGGCCCCAACAATGCCACCGGAGGGAAGAGCTAATATTGGGAATGGCCCTAGGAAACCCTATCCATTTCTGGAGTTTGCGTTGTTCCGAATCCCATGCGCAAGCCCTCCGTAGGGTGATCGCTCCCAGGGCGACTCGCAGGCAGCGCATAGGAATCTCACGGTGCAACCTAATGATGGAGACCGCAGGATACGTTTGACACGTTTCCTTCTCCCACTTACTATGAACACTTTCCCCATTCACCTTGATATTAACCCATGCAAACACCATCCGTAGGGGGACGCTCCCAGGGCGCCTCGAGGCCAAGCATGGATCTCACGGTGTGAACTCAGGGGGACGTGAGAGTAGAAACTTAATATGAATATTTCGTTTCTATACTTTTCCTCCCACTAAAGTGTCGTAAAGTTTTAGGGTCTATTACTTAGGTAAATTCCGGCTAAATGAATCTATCTAAGTCTATGCCTTATTAAACAAGGTCTTTACATTAAATGTCTAGGTGAATTAAACTCTTTTAATAACCTAGTGACATTGCATGCTAGTAAGACTTTGGTTAATTCAACTCAGGTTGCAAACCATTTGCCAGGAGAGTTCCCTTATAACCAAGGTCTTATGTCCTACTTACTCAAATTTTAAAACTATTTAAAAAAAAAAAACTAAGTAAGACATATTTCTAATCCTATTAGAAAATGCGATCTTAGATCTATTTCATTTTAAACCATTTAAAGAATGATAAGATCCTAAGATCCTATGTTAGCATGCAACTCTTTGTTATAGGTTTTATGGATTGTATTCATTAACTATTATAACTCTTATAACTTTTAATGAATTAACCCTATAACATGCTTTCTAATGGTGTTTAAAAGCATATAACAATCAATCATTCAAGTTATAAGAAAAGCACCATTTAGAAACAACCTATGTCTAGGTTTGTATAACGCTTTATACTACGATGTCTAGGTGATAACACTTTAAAACCTCACACCGCTCACGCATGCTCATAAAACTCGAGTTAACTTAACTCAAGAACCGACTCGATGCCCAGGTAGGAGGTGTTCCGTAAACCGTCAACTTAAATACCTCCAGCCTTAGACAGCATCTTGTCGGGTGAGTTCTCTCGTAACCATTGTTTTACAAGATATCGACCTAAACTATGCAAGTTGATCGAATCGTTGAAGGTTCATTAACCTAAGTGAGCATGCACTTAATCTTTTTATAGATTTTAGATTTCTATCTCTTTTTATAACAATTATAAAAACAATCCATAACAAGCCTAATTTGAGAATAACACTTATAATCAAACTAATGAAATTTCATGCTTCATGCTTGGTTAATTTTATCAATTAATAATTATAACTATTATAAGAATAATCAATTTTAATTAACCATTCAAGCATGAATCTCCCTAAATTAATACAACACTTATATTAATTAAACATGAAATTTCCCTCATGCATTTGAATTAATCAATAACACTTATTAAAATTAAACAAATGCATGAACATGCTTTCCTATGGTGGGGTTTTAAAACTATATGGCATGCTCATAATGCACATACATCCATTTAATTAAATCATACATTCAAAATGCATAAAGTAATTAAATCAAGCTAAAATGGAATAGTTTGGCAATTTTTAAAAAAACACAAGCAATTTCACTAATTATTACAATAATAATTAATAAATAAACTTGCAACACGCCCGAGCTTCACGAACCATCCCAAACCGCTCATCCAAGCAATGAACCGGTCATGCAAAGAGTGAAATGAGGCTGTAACAGACCGAGCCGGACCAAAAGGCAGCAGCTGAACCGGAAAGAAAAAAAACTGCTGCTCGAATTAAAAAACAGCTTGCTAGAATTTTCATTTTCTGTTGCGTCTTCTCCGGTTTTTCTTCAATTTTACAGCCTATATGGACTCTAATGACTCTATAAAAATTACAGACTATAGTACACACATTAACGCTCTTACATATCCGAGCAATTACAATTTCATGAAGGTTTGAATGCTCAAAAAATTGCCAAACCAGAACACTTCCATTTTAGCACACAGAAAATTCAATTTCAAAATGGTACCCACCAAAGCAAAATTAAAACGAATTAAGTGCCCTAATCATGCTCTGATACCAATTGAAGGTGTACATATTACACATGCGGCAGCAATTGAAGATCGAAAGCACTTAAGACATTCAATTTTACTCCTAAAGCATGCATGTTCTAGAAAAGACAGAATAGAGAGTTTAGAAAACACCAACCTTTGTAGCTCACTTATGTTGAACTCCTTGTAGTGTTTGCCTCTCCTATGCTCCTTGGACAACCTCTAGAGTCTTCCCCACTATACTCCGGGCCAAGAACGACTTGTGGGAGTCTATATAAGATAGGGAATGGGAAGGGAATGCTTGAAGCATCAAACAATGGAGAAGAATGAGAGATGAGAGAACTTTGAGTCCAAATTCCAGCAGCATAACATTAAGGAAATGGCTCTCTTATGTTTGAATATGATTCAAACTCCTTTTAAAGACATTCTCCATGCAAAGCCAAGCCTCAAGACACAAGACACATGGTGTATTTGCAAGCTCAAGTGGATTCTAGGTGTACATTACACAAGACATGCAACAATGCATGAGTGAGTTGTCTTTCCACTTTGAATGATCATGCATTAAGTGGATTTCCAACTAAATCCACTAAATTCAAATTGAAATCAAATTTCAAGCTTGCAAATTACCCCCAATTTCAATTCTAAATTGAAATTGATTGTTTGGTAATTAATTTGAAATCTAATTAATCTTTGTTATCTTGTGCAATTCCATATATATGATTCCTAATACATATATATAGTATTCAAAACACTTTTAAATACTTCATCTCTCATTTTCTAATTTAATTCATAATTAAATTATTGTGTCAAACACAATTTACGATAATACCCTTTTTCCCGATTTTGAACGATTCAAAGCTTCCTATCTTTTGTTCTAGGCTTAATTCTGATATGAGCTAGTAGGGGGACCTAATGGACCTATAGATCATGGGCTCCAACAATTCGAGGCTAACCGACTAATCTCATTGTCCAAGCTAGCCAACATTCGTTAACTATCGGGACACTCCACTATAGCCCGATAGTTGCACTCCCCTCACTATAGATATATTTTTGTCCACTTGATTTAACCATGATTAGTAAGTCGATCCTTCACAGGTTGTTCGTAGCTATAGCTAGGTCAATAAGCCGTTTTACCCCTATAGTACTTCTAGTTCCTTAAGTCCCACTGATCCTCTAATGAACAATTGGTTTATGGTCCAACCAATAAACCGAGTCCCTCTCGGGCCAATGAGAGGGCGAGATCCCTTTGTTCAAGCCCCGGAGTCAGCACTTAAGGGAACAACCTCTCTACTATCCCTTATTCGGGTAGGAGTGAATTCCTTCTTGCACGACTATGTCCCCAGCTATCTACCCGTTCCTATCCCTGAAATGGGAGGCTTATTGAGTCGGCGATACTGAGCCACTCTCACCTATGCAGATCTAAGGATAAGCCCGAATAAACAGGAGTTCATAGTTAGCTCAGGATTAAGATCGAGTTACCTAGGTCATCACATGAAATAGTCAGTCTCGTCAGTAAACGGTGTTATAAAGCGAGAGCGACTTATTTCTCGGTCCTGGTCTTATGCAAACTCATTGCATAGGACACCCCCACTTGCATGTCTCTACATGGACGATTTAGGATCACATCGTCTATACCATCTATAAAGTGGGCCGCGTCTCATAGTGTCTCCAGAATAAGGTACCCAACCCTATTCCTATACTATAGACCGTTTTGGCTATTACTCAAGCTTGATCCACTTTTATGTCTTTACATAAAGCTCAAGTGTTCATCCTATAGCCATGGATCTTAGTTTATTGGATTTGGGTTATATATGTGCAATTTAATTTATTCAGTAATGACTTTTACTGAATCAATCTCGATAACACCTTTATCGAATAAGTATATAATTCGTTTAACATTCATTATCTACGAGTTTTAGGGCACCAATCCCAACACCGTTTGAGTTTTGGTGAGTTTGGAACACAAAGTTCGGTTCAATGAGAGGTCTTTAGGTGGTCTGGATGAGACATGGTCGAAACTTTGCTCCTTTTGAGTTTTGGAGAGTTCGTCAAACAAAGTTCGGCTAAATGAGAGTTATTTAGTTGGTGTGGACGAACACAGTCCAAACTTTGCACCGTTTGAGTTTTGGAGAGTTTGGATCACAAAGTTCGATCCAATGAGAGGTCTTTGGGTTGTTTGGACTACACGTGATCCAAACTTTGCTTCGTTAGAGTTTTGGAGAATTTGGAACACAAAGTTCAATCCAATGAGAGGTCTTTAGGTGGGTTGGACGAACATGGTCCAAAATTTGCTCCGTTTGAGTTTTGGAGGGTTTGGAAAACAAAGTTCGGTCCAAGAAGTGGTCCTTAGGTGGTCAGTACAACACATAGTCCAAACATTGCTCCGTTTGAGTTTTGGAGAGTTTGGAATCCAAAGTTCGGTCCAATGATAGGTCTTTCGGTGGTTTGGTCGAACATGGTCCACACTTTGCTCTGTTTGAGTTTTGGGGAGTTTGGAACACAAAGTTCGGTCGAATGAGAGGTCTTTGGTTATTTGGACGACACATGGTCCAAACTTTGCTCTAGTTGAGTTTTAGAAAGTTTGCAACACAAAGTTCGGTCCAATTATAGGTCTTTAGGTTGTTTGGACGATACATGGTCCAAACTTTTCTCCGATTGAGTTTTGGAGAGTTTGGAACCCAAAGTTCGGTCCAATGAGAGGTCTTTAGGTTGTTTCGACGAACATTGTCCAAACTTTATTCCGTTTGAGTTTTGGACAGTTTGGAACACAAATTTCGGTCAAATGAGAGGTCTTCAAGTGGTTTGCACGACACATGGTCCAAACTATTCTCTTTTTGAGTTTTGGAGAATGTTTCAAACAAAGTTCGGCTAAATGAGAGTTCTTCTGGTGGTGTGGAGGAACATAGTCCAAACTTTGCACCGTTTTAGTATTGGAGAGTTTGGAACACAAAGTTTTCTCCAATGAGACTTCTTTAGGTTGTTTGGACGACACATGGTCCAAACATTGCTCCATTTTAGTTTTGGAGAGTTTGCGACACAAAGTTCGGTCCAATTAGTGGTCTTTCGGTTGTTTGGACGACACATGGTCCAAACTTCGCTCCGATTGAGTTTTGGAGAGTTTGGAACCCAAAGTTCGGTCCAATGACAAGTGTTTAGTTGGTTTGGACGAACATTGTCCAAACTTTTCTCCTTTTCAGTTATGTAGAGTTTGGAACACAAATTTTGGTCGAATAAGAGGTCTTTGGTGGTTTGGACGACACATGGTCCAAACTTTGCTCCGTTAGAGTTTTGGAGAGTTTGGAACACAAAGTTCGGTCCAATGAGAGGTCTTTAGGTGGTTTGGACGACACATGGTCCAATCTTTTCTCTGTTTGAGTTTTCGAGAGTCTGGAACACAAAGTTCGGTTCAATGAGAGGTATTTAGGTGGTTTGGATGACACATAGTCGAAACCTTGCTCCTTTTGAGTTTTGGAGAGTTTGTCAACAAAGTTTTGCTAAATGAGAGTTCTTTAGGTGGTGTGGACGAACATGGTCCACACTTTGCACCGTTTGAGTTTTCGAGAGTTTGGATCACAAAGTTCGGTCCAATGAGAGGTCTTTCGGTGGTTTGGATGATACATGGTTCAAACTTTGCTTTGTTTAAGTTTTGGAGATTTTGCAACTCAAAGTTTGGTCCAATGAGAGGTCTTTAGGTGGTTATGATGACACGTGGTCCAAACTTTGCTCCGTTTGAGTTTTGGAGAGTTTGGAACCCAAAGTTCGGTCCAATGAGAGGTCTTTAGGTGGTTTGAACGAACATTGTCCAAACTTTGCACCATTTGAGTTTTGGACTGTTTTGAACACAAAGTTCGGTCCAATGAGACGTCTTTAGGTGGTTTGGACAACACATGGTCCAAACCTTTCTCCGTTTGAGTTTTTTAGAGTGTGGAACACAAAGTTCGGTCAAATGAGAGGTCTTTAGGATGTTTGGAGGACACATGGTCCAAACTTTGCTCCTTTTTAGTTTTGGAGAGTTTTTCAAACAAAGTTCGGCTAAATGAGAGTTCTTCAGGTGGTGTGGACGAACATGGTCCAAACTTTGGAACGTTTGAGTTTTGGACAGTTTGGATCACAAAGTTCGGTCCAATGAGAGTTCTTTAGGTTGTTTGGGCTGAAGGATTTGGAATTCCCTAATTCCGATAAAGCGGAAGAGTAATTGGGGTTGATTCGTTTATTAAAAATATCATTAGAATTGCAAAAAAATCATAGAACAAATTCTATAGAAACTTAAGGCTAAGCATACAAAATTTAGATGTAAATCCATAATAAAGAAAAGAGAAGCAAACCACCGTTGACGTCTCTGAAAATCAAGAATGATTCTTGATTGCGCTGCAACAACGAAAAACACCACCATTCGATTACACTAGTATATCTCTGAGACTACTGGAGTCAAGAGACTGGTGGGAGTCCTTTGAGAGAGATCTATGAGAGAAGAAGAATGAATGGGATGTCTTTCACCCCACCCAGGGGTCCTAATAGACAAAAGTTATGAATAAGATCAAATCTATTATCTTATTCTTATCTAATTTTAATAAATAATTAATTAATTCCAAAATTAATTAATTACCCTATTAAATATCACACATTTAATCTTAGGGATTTTATTAAATTATTTATATTAATATGAATCCAATTCATATAAATTATTTGAACTCTTTCAAATATTTTCTCTTAAGAATTAATTGAAATTAATACAAAATTATATTATAAAGTTTCATAAACTTTATATTATAATGTACCAATACACATTATATGATTCCCTAAATAAAAGTAACACTTTCAATTTACAATTTATACTTAATTGCCTCAAGTCTCTTTACGAGCTACCAGTGGGACCTAATGGACCTACAGATCAAAAGCTGCAACGATACGAGACTAATATGTTAAACTCATTAACCAAGTTAGTCAACATTCGTTAACTGTGGGTCACTCCACTAAAGATCCACAACTGCACTCTTCTCACTGCATAATATTTATGTGTCCACAGATATCGACCAATAGCGGCAAGTTAGTCCTTCACGAGTGTTCGTAACTCCAGTTGGGTCAAATTATCGTTTTACGCCTTAGTTACCTCTACGTCCTTAAGTACCAATGCTCCTCTAATGAAGAACCTGTTTGTGGTCCAACCATCAAATAGAAATCCCTCTTGGGCCAGTGAGTGGGTAGGGCCTTTTGTTCAAGACCGAGAGACACCACTTAAGGGAACACTCATCTACTTCCTCAAAAGTCGGGAAGGAGTGAATTCCATCTTGTATGATTATGTTCCCATCTCTCTACTCGGTCTGGTCCCCAAAATGGTACGCTTATTAAGTTGGCGTACTGGCCACTCTCACCCATACAAATCAAAGGACAATCCCCCGTGAACAGGAGTCCATAATCCACCCAATATTCAAACTAAGTTACCTAGGTCATCCTAGTGAAATAGAAACCTAACTAGTTAACGATGTTACATCTAACGGTTACTATTTCGCGATCCGGTCTTATGCAAACTCATTGCATAGGATACCCCCACTTGCATGTCTACTACATGGACGCTTTGGATCAATACGTCTGTATCATATACAAAGCGGGTCGTATCACATAGTGTTACCAGGATAAGATACCAAGTCTTATCCTTGTACTATAGACCTTTTAGGTTGTTACTTGAACATCGATCCTCGCATGTCCCCACATACTAGTTCAAGTTACATACAAACAACCTTGCATCGTAGTTTATTGGACTTGGGTCAAATTGTGCAATATTTAGCAATAACATTTTATTGCAAAAACTCAATAACACTTTATGAAAACAAGTATACAATTTGTTTACATTCACTATCTACGAGTTTTAGGGCATAAAACCCTACATGGACGAACATGGTTAAAACTTTGCTCCGTTTGAGTTTTCGAGAGTTTGGAACAAAAAGTTCGGTCCAATCAGAGGTCTTTAGGTGGTTTGGACGACACATGGTCCAAACTATTCTCCGTTTGAGTTTTGGAGAGTGATAAGTCCAATTTATTATACACTTATAATCTCCCAATTTGCTTATCTTAGTTGAGTTCCTTGTGAAAAATGCTTTAAAATGAGTATAATATGTCTATAGGTCCTCACCGGAGCTTTGGAAGCAATTTGGGGCTTATACGAGCGAAACCAGAGCGTAAAATGATCATTCTGCCCCTGGAGCATCATCAGAGTCGAGACGCTTGCCGCACATGGTCGTGACGCCAGGGCAATTCGAGAAATATTTTCCAAAATTGAGGGGACAACTGCCTCCTCTAGTTTGGTTGTCCTGTTACTTGACTCTGCAATGAAAGCTCCAACCAGATCTTCTAACATTTTATTTTCTTGAGATTGAGGGGCAAACCCAGGAGGGTTAAGAACATTCTTATTATTAGCATAAGAGAAATTTTCATGGTTCCCATTGTTAGGGTGATAATGTGTAGGTGTAACATTATTATTATATCCCCTAAAATTAGAATTTGATACATACTGAACCTGTTCAATGGTCTCCTCCTGAGGTCTAGATGCTAAAGCAGCAGCTGATTCAATTGACTGTGCACTCCTTGTACCTGAAAATTTCATAAAAGCATTAGCGAAGGAAGTCATCTGGGCCTGGAGTGCACTTACTTTATCAACCTCAAACACTCCAGGAGCAATCTTTTTGGGTGTAGACCGCTCAGATGGCCATTGATAGCTGTTGGTGGCCATATCCTCTAGAAGTGTGTGAGCGTTTTCCACGGTCTTGGACAACAGAGTCCCACCTGCAGCTGCATCAACAATCGTTTTTGTACTAGGAGTTAAACCATTATAAAACAACTGTACCTGAAGCCAATCGGGGTAACCATGCTGAGGACACTTCCTCAGTAGCTCTTTGAATCGCTCCCAAGATTCGAACAGCTACTCATCATATTGTTGTTGGAATGTCCCAATCTCAGTCCTCAGCTTGACCGTCTTTGCAGGAGGGAAAATTTTTTTTAAAAAGGCCCGGACCAAAGCATCCCAAGTGGTGATGCTCCCAGGAGTAATAGACTGCAACCAATCTCGTGCTTTATCCTGCAAAGAAAAGGGAAATAAACGTAAGCGAATAGCATCCTAAGAGACTCCATTAATCTTTACCGTCCCACAAATGTCCAAGAATGATTTAAGATGAGAATTTGGATCCTCAGTGGGCGATCCTCTGTATGCACAGTCTCGAGCCATCTGAATAAGACCGGTTTTCAGCTCAAAGTTGTTGGCATTTATTGGTGCATAGACAATCCCCGACTGTTGCCCCTGAAACACAGGCTGAAAATAATCTCTAATAGGCCTAGGCTCCTCAGGTGGATTTTGGTCAGCCATTTGAACGTTTTCTCTATTCTCCCTTCGAAGCCTATGGATGGTTCTTTCTATCTCGAGATCCAAAGGTGCTAAAATTAAATCTTTATTCCTACGCATAAACAAACAAAA
The DNA here is from genome assembly GCA_036850905.1 of Luffa acutangula. Classification (NCBI taxonomy): domain Eukaryota; kingdom Viridiplantae; phylum Streptophyta; class Magnoliopsida; order Cucurbitales; family Cucurbitaceae; genus Luffa; species Luffa acutangula. The sequence continues at coordinate 32,303,747 of CM072088.1, read as the reverse complement.
CTACCCTAAAAAGGAAAGAAAATCAAATATGGAAAGCAAAACAAATAAGGAAAAAAAAAATGCAATCAACTAAAAAGGTAAAAATACACCCTAAATTAAGATCAAACAATTTTTTCACAATATCAATCTAACTAAATGTGCCAATCCCCGGCAACGGCGCCAAAAACTTGATTTGGACTTTTCCTACCGCAAGCGCACGGGTCAAGTAATAATATAATGAAAGTAAATTCGAATGTCGTCCTCTGGATTGGATTTTTAAGCAAATCAAGTATTGTGAATTATCTTGCCCAATTTTATTTAGGGATCAAAAAGTGATGAATGAATGATAAGAAAACCAAATCAAAGCAAGTAAAAAGTGTGGAATTTCAATTGGGAAAACTACTTAGGGAATTGATTTCGCCGATTTAGTTTAGGATTGATTTTAAGGAATAAGTTATTATGCACAATGGAATTATGAGCCAAAGACCCTTTAATCACAACTACCTCTCCCGAGTATAATTGATTCTCATGCAAATTAACCAACTTGATATCCCTATCTAAGTTTATTAATCATGCAAGGCAATGAGATCTTTTAACCAATTCTAAAGTTAATCTAAAACCGTCACGAATTAGAAAATAAACTTTATTCATGCAATCTTGAGTAAGTCTAAATCAAATCCCCTCTCCCGAGCTAGATTCGAAACTTAAATCATTCAACTAATGGCCAATTAATTGAAAGCATTAAATCAAGATCACAAACATAATAGCATTGCACAACTTAAACCATAAATCAATCCATAAACTTAATCAACTACATCAATCCCTAACCTACAAGTTTAGCTACTCATGAATGTAAATACAAGCTCAACTAAACATGTGAAAGCCATAAATCTAACTAAAGAAAAGAAAGGGAAAAGAAAACTCAATGTAGGCCGAATCCGACGTCCCCGTCACGATCCCCACGAACCATGGGTTGATTTCCAAATCTCTCCCTTTGTTTTCAGCCTCCAAGTGCTCTGTTCTGCCCTGTTTACGGCTCCCAAAGGTCCCAAATTGAACTCCCCCAAAACCTAGCCGAAAATAAGCCTTTATTCTATTTTTTATGTCGTAGCGTCGAGACGCTGTCAAGACAGCGTCGAGACGCTGCCTTCAAAACGCGCGTTTCACGAAAGGAAATTATACAGCGTCGAGACGCTAAGGTCGCAGCGTCAAGACGCTGTAACCTTTACGCGCCTGTTCTGATATGGAATGCTAGCGTCGAGACGCCTAAGGGCTAGCGTCGAGACGCCTAAGGGCTAGCGTCGAGACGCTAGTCACCTTTTGACTGAATTTTGACTTTTTTCCATCTTGATTCTTTTTCCTTCCTTTGCATCTTTTCGCGTCCCGAGCACCCGATTAACTCCAATATTGCGCTATAGCTCCAATCAACCATTTCCTACAAAATAAACATTAAAGCACAATAAAATGGCCCAAAAATCATAAAAGACTAGCTGGATTAAATAATTAAAGATAGCTAGCTATGCTCGCTACCAAATACCCCCAAACTTAAGCTTTTGCTAGTCCTCGAGCAAACTACAAATCAACATACAGTAGAAAAATGGATGCAACAATCATAACTCAATCCTCAAGGCTCAAAAGTCAATAACCAAGCAAGCAAGAGACATGCACACAAGGACCAATGAGGGAGACGAATTAAAATTTTTCCAAAATTAGCTTGCACAAGCGAGATCTAACTCAACCAGATCAGACTCTACTAGCTCGGGATTGGATTATTAAACTCTCAGCTCATCTTCCCTCTACACTGGCACTAAGGCTTCACTAATGAGTTAATGCAACAAATTAGTTTGTTTATCTCCATACTTAGGTGCTTTTAATTAACAAGTGAATTAAGCATTTAAATGTGGCACTAGCTTTCACACACCCATTGCAGGGACCCTTAACCTGAGTTTTCTCTGGTTGGCCTAACTGATCACAACAGGGGTAGCTCTTTTTGCCTAAACTTTATTAATCATTGCATAACACGCGCATAAGTCATGATTTTTTTTTCTCAACAATACAACAAGAATGATTTTTCGTTATGAGCATAAATAGCATATATTCTTTTCTTCCTCCTAAGCAAGATCAAACATGCTAATTTGCAAAAAATTAACTCTTTAGCTCTACCCTACACCTATCGAGGTGACAACAAGCATATGAACCCAATAATTCGCTCCTAAGCATTCAAATCCAAATCTAGCCAAGACAGATACTCTACTTATGCAAGCCATCTCCTAGAAAAATTTTAAAAAGTCTCTCTTTTTGGGCACTTATGCTTACATCCCATCACAAGCTTGAAAATTGACAAGAGAGCCTATCCTAGGACATCATAATCAGGCAAAAGTAGCATCCAGAAAACAACCATATGCATAATTCAAAGAAAGCTCAAAACTATAGCCCGAACTTAGATGCTCAAGGGCTCCACAAACATGCTAATCCACCCCCAAACTTAAAATATGCATTGTCCTCAATGTATAAAGAAAATAAGGCATAAACAAGCATGAGAACAATAAAATAATGAAAGGAGTGAACAATACTGGCCTGGAACGATGATGACTTCTTTCTTGAGAGCTTGGAATCCTGAAAGCTTGAAAGCAAAGGAAAGAAAGAAAACAAGACCTACAAAACAAAAACAAACAATAAATCAAAAACAAAAAGAAAACACACTAAACTTACTTGGGTTGCCTCCCATAAGCGCTTGTTTAACGTCATTAGCTCGACGTGTTGAACGTGCTTCAAGGAGGCTTTTGTTCTGTGAATCCAACAGAGGTGCTCTTTCTTGCACCTTTCCTGTAGCCCATGAAAAGCACTTCATCTTTAGAGTCTTCAACTGCTTTAAAGATTTCTTTTTCGTTCTTGACTCTAATAGTGAGCTCCCTGCGCTCAATATCTATAATCACTCGCCCAGTAGCGAGGAATGGTCTTCCTAATATGACAGGCATTGAAGGATTTTCTATCATGTCCATAACATATAAATCAATAGGGAGGAAAAATCTACCTACTCTGATTAACACATTTTCTACAATACCAACTGGTCTCACCACAGATTGATCAGCCAATTGGAGCTTTACAGGAGTAGACTTAATCTCACCTATATCTAACTTTTTACACAACGATAGAGAAATGATATTAATGCTAGCACCTAAATCACATAATGCTCTGAAAGAGTAAGTACCAAAACTATAAGGAACAGAAAAACTCCCTGGATCTGCTACTTTTTCAGGTACTTTCTGTTGTACTCTGGTGCTGCATGTGGAAGCAAGATATACAATGTCAACCTTCTTTTCCTTTCACTTCTTTGCTAACCACTTCTTCATGAACTTGTTGTATTGGGGCATCTCTAATGCCTCTGCAAAAGGAATATTAATATTCAGATTCATAAAAGCATTCATAAATTTATCAAACTGAACCTGATTATTCTTTTTCTTCTTTTTCTTTTTCTTTTCCTTGGGAACCATCAGTGTGGGAGAAGGAATAGGAGGCTCCAGTTTAGGCTTTTCAGCCTCATCTACTGATGTGTCCTCCTCAGCTTCCCCTGTAGGCGTTTCATAGTCCTCAGATTCAGGTTCCTCTTCAGATTCCTCCTGGTGCACAGTGATTGCCTTACAATACTCCATCTGGGTTTCTCTTATTCAGCTGGGGCCTTACCTTTATTCATGGTACCTACAACATTCACCAACTGTCCCAGCTGAGTCTCAATGTTCTTTATGGCTGCACTGTGGCCATTCACCGTGGTGTTGATAGCAATGACCGTCTCCTCTAGTTTGGTTGTCCTGTTACTTGACTCTGCAATGAAAGCTCCAACCAGATCTTCTAACTTTTTATTTTCTTGAGATTGAGGGGCAAACCCAGGAGGGTTAAGAACATTCTTATTATTAGCATAAGAGAAATTTTCATGGTTACCATTGTTAGGGTGATAATGTGTAGGTGTAACATTATTATTATATCCCCTAAAATTAGAATTTGATACATACTGAACCTGTTCAATGGTCTCCTCCTAAGGTCTAGATGCTAAAGCAGCAGCTGATTCAATTGACTGTGCACTCCTTGTTCCTGAAAATTTCATAAAAGCATTAGCGAGGGAAGTCATCTGAGCCTGGAGTGCACTTACATTATCAACCTCAAACACTCCAGGAGAAATCTTTTTGGGTGTAGACCGCTCAGATGGCCATTGATAGCTGTTGGTGGCCATATCCTCTAGAAGTGTGCGAGCGTTTTCCACGGTCTTGGACAACAGAGTCCCACCTGCAGCTGCATCAACAATCGTTTTTGTACTAGGAGTTAAACCATTATAAAACAACTGTACCTGAAGCCAATCGGGGTAACCATGCTGAGGACACTTCCTCAGTAGCTCTTTGAATCGCTCCCAAGCTTCGAACAGCTGCTCATCATATTGTTGTTGGAATGTCCCAATCTCGGTCCTCAGCTTGACCGTCTTTGCAGGAGGGAAAAATTTCTTTAAAAAGGCCCGGACCAAAGCATCCCAAGTGGTGATGCTCCCAAGAGTAATAGACTGCAACCAATCTCGTGATTTATCCTGCAAAGAAAAGGGAAATAAACGTAAGCGAATAGCATCCTCAGAGACTCCATTAATCTTTACCGTCCCACAAATGTCCAAGAATGATTTAAGATGAGAATTTGGATCCTCAGTGGGTGATCCTCTGTATGCACAGTCTCGAGCCATCTAAATAAGACCGGTTTTCAGCTCAAAGTTGTTGGCATTAATCGGTGCATGAATCCCCGACTGTTGCCCCTGAAACACAGGCTGAAAATAATCTCTAATAGGCCTAGGCTCCTCAGGTGGATTTTGGTCAGCCATTTGAACGTTTTCTCTATTCTCCCTTCGAAGCCTATGGATGGTTCTTTCTATCTCGGGATCCAAAGGTGCTAAAATTAAATCTTTATTCCTACGCATAAACAAACAAAACAACCCTAAAAAGGAAAGAAAATCAAATATGGAAAGCAAAACAAATAAGGAAAAAAAATGCAATCAACTAAAAAGGTAAAAATACACCCTAAATTAAGATCAAACAATTTTTTCACAATATCAATCTAACTAAATGTGCCAATCCCCGGCAACGGCGCCAAAAACTTGATGTGGACTTTTCCTACCGCAAGCGCACGGGTCAAGTAATAATATAATGAAAGTAAATTCGAATGTCGTCCTCTGGATTGGATTTTTAAGCAAATCAAGTATTGTGAATTATCTTGCCCAATTTTATTTAGGGATCAAAAAGTGATGAATGAATGATAAGAAAACCAAATCAAAGCAAGTAAAAAGTGTGGAATTTCAATTGGGAAAACTACTTAGGGAATTGATTTCGCCGATTTAGTTTAGGATTGATTTTAAGGAATAAGTTATTATGCACAATGGAATTATGAGCCAAAGACCCTTTAATCACAACTACCTCTCCCGAGTATAATTGATTCTCATGCAAATTAACCAACTTGATATCCCTATCTAAGTTTATTAATCATGCAAGGCAATGAGATCTTTTAACCAATTCTAAAGTTAATCTAAAACCGTCACGAATTAGAAAATAAACTTTATTCATGCAATCTTGAGTAAGTCTAAATCAAATCCCCTCTCCCGAGCTAGATTCGAAACTTAAATCATTCAACTAATGGCCAATTAATTGAAAGCATTAAATCAAGATCACAAACATAATAGCATTGCACAACTTAAACCATAAATCAATCCATAAACTTAATCAACTACATCAATCCCTAACCTACAAGTTTAGCTACTCATGAATGTAAATACAAGCTCAACTAAACATGTGAAAGCCATAAATCTAACTAAAGAAAAGAAAGGGAAAAGAAAACTCAATGTAGGCCGAATCCGACGTCCCCGTCACGATCCCCACGAACCATGGGTTGATTTCCAAATCTCTCCCTTTGTTTTCAGCCTCCAAGTGCTCTGTTCTGCCCTGTTTACGGCTCCCAAAGGTCCCAAATTAAACTCCCCCAAAACCTAGCCGAAAATAAGCCTTTATTCTATTTTTTTGGTCGTAGCGTCGAGACGCTGTCAGACAGCGTCTCGACGCTGCCTTCAAAACGCGCGTTTCAGGAAAGGAAATTATACAGCGTCGAGACGCTAAGGTCGCAGCGTCGAGACGCTGTAACCTTTACGCGCCTGTTCTGATATGGAATGCTAGCGTCGAGACGCCTAAGGGCTAGCGTCGAGACGCTAGTCACCTTTTGACCGAATTTTGACTTTTTTCCATCTTGATTCTTTTTCCTTCCTTTGCATCTTTTCACGTCCCGAGCAACCGATTAACTCCAATATTGCGCTATAGCTCCAATCAACCATTTCCTACAAAATAAACATTAAAGCACAATAAAATGGCCCAAAAATCATAAAAGACTAGCTGAATTAAATAATTAAAGATAGCTAGCTATGCTCGCTATCAGTTACCTCTACGTCCTTAAGTACCAGTGCTCCTCTAATGAAGAACCTGTTTGTGGTCCAACCATCAAACAGATATCCCTCTTGGGCCAGTGAGTGGGTAGGGCCTTTTGTTCAAGACCGAGAGACACCACTTAAGGGAACACTAATCTACTTCCTCAAAAGTCAGGAAGGAGTGAATTCCATCTTGTATGATTATGTTCCCATCTCTCTACTCGGTCTGGTCCCCAAAATGGTACGCTTATTAAGTTGGCGTACTGGCCACTCTCACCCATACAAATCAAAGGACAATCCCCCGTGAACAGGAGTCCATAATCCACCCAATATTCAAACTAAGTTACCTAGGTCGTCCTAGTGAAATAGAAACCTAACTAGTTAACGATGTTACATCTAACGGTTACTATTTCACGATTTGGTCTTATGCAAACTCATTGCATAGGATACTCCCACTTGCATGTCTACCACATGGACGCTTTGGATCAATACGTCTGTATCATATACAAAGCGGGTCGTATCACATAGTGTTACCAGGATAAGATACCAAGTCTTATCCTTGTACTATAGACCTTTTAGGTTGTTACTTGAACATCGATCCTCGCATGTCCCCACATACTAGTTCAAGTTACATACAAACAACCTTGCATCGTAGTTTATTGGACTTGGGTCAAATTGTGCAATATTTAGCAATAACATTTTATTGCAAAAACTCAATAACACTTTATGAAAACAAGTATACAATTTGTTTACATTCACTATCTACGAGTTTTAGGGCATAAAACCCTACATGGACGAACATGGTCAAAACTTTGCTCCGTTTGAGTTTTCGAGAGTTTGGAACAAAAAGTTCGGTCCAATCAGAGGTCTTTAGGTGGTTTGGACGACACATGGTCCAAACTATTCTCCGTTTGAGTTTTGGAGAGTGATAAGTCCAATTTATTATACACTTATAATCTCCCAATTTGCTTATCTCAGTTGAATTCCTTGTGAAAAATGCTTTAAAATGAGTATAATATGTCTATAGGTCCTCCCCGGAGCTTTGGAAGCAATTTGGGGCTTATACGAGCGAAACCAGAGCGTAAAATGATCATTCTGCCCCTAGAGCTTCATTAGAGTCGAGACGCTTGCCGCACATGGTCGCGACGCCAGGGCAATCGGAGAAACATTTTCCAAAATTGAGGGGACAGCGTCGCGACGCTAGGCAGTTTTCCAGAATTAATTTTTTCCTATTTTGGCTGGAAATTTTCCATCTTTGAAGACCCAATTCAGCACCATTCTACCGCGAATTGAAGGCCAAGAAACTCTATAAATAGAGGCCTTTGGTGTAGGTTTAGAATCATTCCTCAATTCATCCCTCAATACAATATTGTAGCCACCTTTCTCTTTACTTTTCTAGAGTTCTTTTAAGTTTTTTTAGTCCATGTGTCGGTTGATCGAGCCTCGAGCTTGGAGGTGCTTGTCTATGGCCAACTAAGCTCGGATCGTTGTAATCGGGACCTCGGTTTGTAAGTTTGATTCAATTTTATAAGATTTCCATTCTTCATTACTTAGTTAATTGTCTTTGTGATTTTAGTTCTTTTTCTATAAGTTTAGATTGTGGTAGGAAAGATTGACAACCTTGACCGCTCCCTCTCTAAATTTACTTTCTAAATCTAAGTAGCAAATAGGTTAACGTTATGATTATATGCATGCGTCCCTAGAACTAAATGATTTAATCAATTGTAATTGTGGTTTGTTGCCCGTTGCATGTGAATTATTTCGGCTAGATCCTAATGCAGTTTAGATTAGTTAATAGGCCAATTAATTAATTTAAACTAGAATCAAACTTACCGTTTGCATGTTTGTGATAGTTGGATCATTGCTCTCGGTTTGTTGTCGGAGTATGCCGAACTTAGATAGTGAATTAAAATCAATTGATAATCTATGAATGAATTAATCAAACTTAACACCGAGTTCAACCCCGATTACAATGATCCTCGTGGTAAGATCAACTAATCCCACCTTTACTTTCCTTGCATTTAATTTTCCTTATTTGTTTTCATGCCTTTACTTTATGTTTTAATCTTTTATTAATAAACCCCCCTTTTTGGTTGCCTAAAAGACACAAAAGAATATAGAAATAAACTGATTGTACCCTGTGATCGACCCCGACCACAACTGCTACTAGTTAGCTTTAGGAATCGTGGATTATAAATTTATTTGACAAGAGACCGCGACAATTTCTTCCGTCAGAGAGTTTTTAAAACAAAGTTCGGCGCAATGAGAGTTCTTCAGGTGGTGTGGACGAACATGGCCCAAACTTTTCTTTTTTTGAGTTTTGCAGAGTTTGGAACACAAAATTTGGTCCAATGAGAGGTCTTCAAGTGGTTTGGATGACAAATGGTCAACACTTTGCACCGTTTGAGTTTTGGAGAGTACGTAACACAAAGTTCGGTCCAATGAGAGGTCTTCAGGTTCTTTGGACGACACAATCCAAACTTTGCTCCATTTGAGTTTTGGAGAGTTTGGAAAACAAAGTTCGGTCGAATGAGAGGTCTTCAATTGGTTTGGACGAAAAATGGTCTAAACTTTGCACCGTTTGAGTTTTGGAGAATTTGGAACACAAAGTTCGATCCAATGAGAAGTTTTCCGGTGCTTTGGACGACACTTTGTCCAACCTTTGCTACGTTTGAGTTTTGGAGAGTTCAGAACACAAAGTTCTGTCCAATGAAAGGTCTTCAGGTGGTTTGGACGACACATGGTACAAACTTTGCTCCGTTCGAGTTTTGAAGGGTTTTTAAAACAAAGTTCGGCCCAATGAGAGTTCTTCAGATGATGTGGACGAATATGGTCCAAACTTTGCTCCGTTTGATTTTTGGAGAGTTTGGAACACAAAATTAGGTCCAATGAAAGGTCTTCAGGTGGCTTGGACGACACATGGTACAAACTTTGCTCCGTTCGAGTTTTGAAGGCTTTTTAAAACAAAGTGCGGCCCAATGAGAGTTCTTCAGATGGTGTGGACGAACATGGTCCAAACTTTGCTCCGTTTGAGTTTTGGAGAGTTTGGGACACGAAATTCAGTCCAATGAGAGCTCTTCAGGTGGTTTGGATGACAAATGGTCCAAACATTGCTCCGTTTGAGTTTTGGAGAGTTTGGAACATAAAGTTCGGTCCAATGAGAGGTCTTTAGGTGGTTTGGACGACACATTGTTCAAACTTTGCTCCGTTTGAGTTTGGGAGAGTTTGGAACACAAAGTTCTGTGCAATGAGAGGTCTTCAGGTGGTTTGGACGACACATGGTCCAAACTTTTCTCCGTTTGAGTTTTGGAGAGTTTTTTAAACAAATTTCGACCCAATGAGAGTTTTTCAGGTGGTGTGGACGAACATGGTCCAAACTCTTCTCTGTTTGAGTTTTGGAGAGTTTGGAACCTAAAGTTTGGTCCAATGTGTGGTCTTTAGGTGGTTTGGACTACGCATGGTCCAAACTTTGCTCTGTTTGCATTTTGGAGAGTTTGGAACAAACAGTTCGGTCCAATGAGAGGTCTTTAGCTGGTTTGGACGACACATGGTTCAAACTTTGCTCTATTTTTGTTTTGCAAAGTTTGGAACACAAACTTTGACCCAATGAGAGGTCTTCAGGTGGTTTGGACGAAACATGGTCTAAACTTTGCTTCTTTTGAGTTTTGGAGAGTTTTTAAAACAAAGTTTGCCCTAATGAGAGTTCTTCAGGTGGTGTGGATGAACGTGGTCCAAACTTTGCTCTGTTTGAGTTTTAGAAAGTTTGGAACACAAAGTTCGGTCCAATGAGAGGTCTTTAGGTGGTTTGGACGACACATGGTCCAAACTTTGCTCCGTTTGAGTTTTGGAGAGTTTGGAACACAAAGTTTGGTCCAACGACAGGTCTTTAGGTGGTTTGGATGACACATGGTCCATACTTTCCTCTGTTTGAGTTTTGGAGAGTTTTTAAAAAAAAGTTCGACCCAATGAGAGTTCTTCAGGTGGTGTGGACGAACGTGGTCCAAACTTTGCTCTGTTTGAGTTTTGGAGAGTTTGGAACCTAATGTTTTGTCCAATGAGATGTCTTTAGGTTATTTGGATGACACATGGTCCAAACTTTGCTCTGTTTGATTTTTGGAGAGTTTGGAACAAAAAGTTCGGTCCAATGAGAGGTCTTTAGCTGGTTTGGACGTCACATGGTCCAAACTTTGCTCTGTTTGAGTTTCGAGAGAGTTTGGTGAAGGTGTTCATATAACACATGCGGAAGCAATTGAAGATCGGAAGCACCTAACTACATCAATTTTACACCTAAAGCATGCTTGTGCTATGAAAAACAGAAACATACAGATTGGAGTACCAACCTTTTGTAGCTCAAATGGATGGACCTCCTTGTAATGTTTTTGTTCTCCAATCAACTCTGGACAACCGATAGTGTCTTCCCTACTATTCTCCGGGCCAAGAACGACTTGTGGGAGTCTATATAGATAGGGAATGGGAAGGGAATTCTTGAAGGATCAAGCTCTATGGAGATATGTGACATTAGAGTGTTTGAGGCACAAATTCAACAGCATAACATTAAGGTAATGGTTGTATCTTTTACAATCTGATTCCTCCTCTACTTACAAAGTAAATCCATGCATGAGGAAGCCTCAAGATGCAAGACACATGGTGGTGATTTGGGTGAAAGTGGAAGATAGGTGTTCAAGCAACATAACATGCAAGATTGCATGTATTTGGTGTAATTCCACTTTCAATCTTCACGTAAGAGTTGCATTACAACACTTTCCACTATCTTGTGATTTAAAATTTACATTTTTTATATTAATTTCAATTCTAAATTGAAATTAATATTGATAATCAATTTTGAGGCTTGTCCAATCAATTATGCATGATTAATCAAATTAATCATCTTAACCTTGTGCATCTATTATACATGAATCTTAATTCATGTATGTAGTATTTAAAACCTTTTAAATACTTTATCTCTCATTAAATAATAATTCATAATTAAATTATTGTATCAAATACAATTTACGACAATACCCTTTTTCCCGATTTTGAACGATTCAAAGAATCCTATCTTTTTGTTCTAGGCTTTATTATGATATGGCGTAGGGGGACCTAATGGACCTATAGATCATGGGCTCCAATGATTCGAGGCTAACCGACTAATCTCATTAACCAAGCTAGCCAACATTCGTTAATTACCGGGACACTCCACTATAGCCCAGTAGTTGCACTCCCCTCACCATAGATATATTTTCGTCCACTTGATTTAACCATGTTCAGTAAGTCGATCCTTCACAGGTTGTTGTAGATATAGTTGGGTCAAAGGTCCGTTTTACCCCTATAGTACTTCTAGTTCCTTAAGTCCCCTTGATCTTCTAATGAACAATTGGTTTATGGTCCAACCAATAAACCAAGCCCCTCTCAGGCCAATGAGAGGGCAGGATCCCTTTGTTCAAGCCTCGGAGTCAGCACTTAAGGGAACAACCTCTCCACTATCCCTAATTTGGGTAGGAGTGAATTCCTTATCCCAAGACTATGTCCCCAACTATCTACCTGTTCCTATCCCTGAAATGGGAGGCTTATTGAGTCAGCAATACTGAGCCACTCTCACCTATGCAGATCTAAGGATAAGCCCGAATAAACAAGAGTTCATAGTTAGCTTAGGATTAAGATCGAGTTACCTAGGTCATCACATGAAATAGTCAGTCTCCTCAGTAAACGGTGTTAGAAAGCGTGAGCGACTTATTTCTCGGTCGTAGTATTATGCAAACTCATTGTATAGGACGCCCCTACTTGCATGTCTCCACATGGACGAATTAGGATCACATCGTCTGTACTATCTACAAAGTGGGTCGAGTCTCATAGCATCCCCAGAGTAAGGTACCCAGCCCTATCCCTATACTATAGACCATTTTGGCTTTTACTCGAGCTTGATCCACTTTTATGTCTCTTCATAAAGCTCAAGTGTTCATCCTATAACCATGGATCTTAGTTTATTGGATTTGGGTTCTTATGTGCAATTTAGTACTTATTCAGTAATGACTTTACTGAATTAATCTCGATAACGCCTTTATCGAACAAGTATATAATTTTGTTTAACATTCACTATCTACGAGTTCTAGGACACAAATCCCAACATTTGGACACAAATTTCGACCCAATTAGAGGTCTTCAGGTGGTTAGCACGAAATATGATCCAAACTTTGCTCCTTTTGAGTTTTGGAGAGTTTTTAAAACAAAGTTCGCCCTAATGAGAGTTCTTCAGGTGGTGTGGACGAACATGGTCCAAACTTTGCTCCATTTGAGTTTTGGAGAGTTTGGAACACAAAGTTCAGTCCAATGAAAGGTCTTCAGGTTGTTTGGACGAACTTTTCTCCGTTTGAGTTTTGGAGAGTTTTTAAAACAAAGTTCGCCCCAATACGAGTTCTTCAGGTGGTGTGGATGAACATGGCCCAAACTTTGCTTTGTTTGAGTTTTGCAGAGTTTGGAACACAAAATTTTGTCCAATGAGAGGTCTTCAGGTGGTTTGGACGAAACGTGGTAAATCTTCCTCTCGTTGGCCAACGGTTAATTCAACACTGTGTGACACGTGGAAACGCCAGATACACCACCCGGTTTACCTACCCACGGAAAAATTAAATACCAAACGGTAAAATCATTTATTTACAATCAATCTACTTTATATTCGGACGATATGGTTGCTCTAACCAAAAGAGTTCAAAAACAAACTGAACAACAAAATCTCCTTCCAGAATAATCTTTTCACATGGGAAAATTCAAATTCAAACCGCCAAAATCAAATCTAATATCATTTTATCTTTAGCCGAATAAATCAGGAAAAATATTATTAACCCAATTCTAAACAGAAATCATTTAACCGAAAATACAACTAAATTAAAAATCTAAACTGAACTAATTAAATTAAATTAAATTAAACACAAACAAAACTGACAAAAATAAAAAATACACAAAAAATAAAATCTACGGAATTTAAAAATAACAAAGAATTAAAATAAATCAGGTAAGATTTAAACAAACCAAATCTAATTCAACATAATTCGCATTAAAATCAAACCAGCTCAGCGAGAAATAAAATCTCAACAAACACTGGGAGCTCCAAATATTGCTATGTGAAATGCTCCCGCAAAACTCTCGTTCTCTCATTCATCAACCAATTGTAGGGAAGGATATTTCGACTGGAACTCCTCACCCCAATAATGTTTCACACATTGTCCATTAACTTTGAACACTCTCCCATCCTTTTCATCTTGCAAAGTAATTGCTCCATGGGGAAAAACTTCAATCACTATAAATGGACCATACCATTTGGATTTTAGTTTTCCTCGAAACAATTTTAATCTAGAGTTATAAAGCAAGACCCTCTGACTTTTGAGAAACTCTTTAGGCTTAATTTTCTTGTCATGCCACAACTTAGTCTTTTCCTTATACATTTTTGCATTTTCATACGAAAATTGGCGAAATTCCTCTAATTCATTCAACTGCACCATTCTTATTGCTCCTGCACGACTCAGATCAAAATTTAATTTTTTCAAGGCCCAAAACGTTTTATGCTCGAGCTGTAATGGTAAATGACAAGTTTTTTTCATACACTAACCTGTAGGGAGACATACCTAGAGGAGTCTTATAGGTTGTCCTATAAGCCCAAAGAGCCTTATCTAACCGAAAAGACCGATCATTCCTTGATGGATGGACTACTTTTTCTATAATCGATTTTATTTCCCTAATACTAATTTCAACTTGACCCTTTTCTTGTGGGTGATAAGGGGTAGCTATCCTATGGTTGATTCCATACTTGGCTAAAAGCTTAGTTAAGATATTATTAACAAAATGTGTACCCTCATCACTCACTAGAGCTCTAGGTGTCCCAAACCGTGCAAAAATGTGTGATTGAAGAAACCTTGATACTGTCTTGACATCATTCTGATGGCAAGCAATGGCCTCCACACACTTGGACATGTAATCAACTGCCAATAACATAAAAACATTACCATTAGAAGGGGGAAATGGCCCCATAAAATCAATACCCCATACATCATTAGCTGGTTTGGTTGACAAATGGTCCAAACTTTGCACCGTTTGAGTTTTGGAGAGTTCAGAACACAAAGTTCGGTCCAATGAATGGTCTTAAAGTTTTTTGTATGACACATGGTCCAAAATTTGTTCCGTTTGTGTTTTGGAGAGTTTTTCAAACAATCTTCAGCCCAATGAATGTTCTTCAGGTGGTGTAGACGTACATGATCCAAACTTTTCTTTGTTTGAGTTTTGGAGAAATTGGAACACAAAGTTCTGTCCAATGAGATGTCTTCAAGTGGTTTGGATGACAAATGGTCCAAACTTTTCACCGTTTGAGATTTGGAGAGTTCGAATCACAAAGTTCAGTCTAATGAAAGGTCTTCATGTGGTTTCGATGACACATGGTCCAAACTTTTCTCCGTTTGTGTTTTGGAGAGTTTTTAAAACAATGTTCGACACAATGAATGTTCTTCAGGTGTTGTGGACGTACATAATATATAACTGCCCAAAAGGTAGTTATTTAGGCCTCAATTATATAGGGATTTGTGTGTCCTTTATGCTTATTAGGGTTGGTTTTGGATAGATATTACATGATTTAACCCATTTGGAAGAATGGAAGCATTGGAAATTATTTTGTGCAGATTATGCTGCTGAGCGACTGGAGGGAGCAAATTCTATGCTGCAGCAAAGTTGGGAGCAGAAACTGCCACATCACAGCTCATTAGCCAACTTCATGAACCGACTTCTGTTGAGTTATTTTCGTGATAAAGGATCAAGGAGAGCCTTACACGTGTCCTAGTTGACCTAATTCAAGCCTCCCATCCTTCTATAAAAGGAAGTAGCCTTCAAAGTCAAATTCATTCCATGTTTTCCCTTGGAAGCCGAATAGGATAGGGAGATTGAAGATCATCAAGAACACCATCAACCGCAAGCTGATTAAGGAGTTTACCTTCTTTATTAACTTGTAGTTATGGACATGCATACTCAGATTGTAATTCGTATTCCTATGCTTATTATGAACTAAGTAGCTTAAGGTGTTGGTTAGGAATAATGTGATTACTGTGCTTCATCTCTAGTAATATATTGACTGTCGCATTTTGGTTAATTGTTGTGTTTATTCTTATTTTATGCCCGCCTGGCCAGCCGGTATGGATAGCTCTCTCTAGTTTCAGGGATGATTTAGAGAGTTTGTGGCAATTATCCACACTACGATCATTGTGTATTGGTGAACGCCAGTGACTGAGCTAGGGATAGCCAGTTGCCTAGTGCTTGATCGGTCGCTCTTCATTGGGGTTGAAACATATCCCAAAAGATCTGGAGTTCCGGGAGGAATCCGCTAATAATACTGCGAGAAATGCATGATCAATAATATTGCCAGAGCATATCTTAGAACAATCACTAAAGCCTAACCAGCGCCTGTCTTTAATCTGTCTATCTATTTGTTTACTCGTTGTTCTGTCATTTATTTTGCTTCAGCATAATTCTGATAAAACCCAATCATTTTATTATCTTTGAAACCATTAGGAAGTTACGCAAAATAGATAAAGTGGAAGCTCATTCAGACCTTGGATTGATAATATTACTTGCTGCAGACTGTGTATACTTGCACAGGAATTCTAGAGTATTTTATACTATATTTTTACTCACTCTAGGAACCCAACAAGTTTTTGGCGTCGTTGCCGGGGACTTGAATAAGTTTTTATCTGATCTGTTTTGTGTATGCGTTTTAGTGGTTTGGTGCTAGAACTTTTTGATTGTTTCTTTTTTTTTTTGCAGGTGTGATTTGGTGCATGAGCGATCCGCCTGGGGTACGGTTTGAGCTTGATCCAGAAATTGAAAGGACATTTAGGAACAGAAGGAGGGAGCAGCGCAGAAACCAGATGGAGAACGCCCCGCAACTTCCACAGGTTCATGAAGGTCCAGCAGCAGCAAACCCCCAGTCGAATCCGTTGCTGCAGCAAAACCCACTGTTTGAGCAAAATGAGCAGCGAAATAATCAGGCTGAGAATCCTATCTTGATAGCGAACGATAGGACCAGAGCCATTCAAGCATATGCTGTCCCGATGTTTAATGAGTTGAATCCAGGGATTGCATGTCCCCAAATCCAAGCGGCAAATTTTGAAATGAAACCGGTAATGTTTCAGATGTTGCAAACCGTGGGGCAATTCCATGGTTTGTCATCTGAAGATCCTCATTTACATCTTAAGTCTTTTCTAGGAGTTAGTGATTCTTTTGTAATTCAAGGAGTGCCTAGAGATGCTCTTAGATTAACTTTGTTCCCGTATTCTCTTAGAGATGGAGCAAAGTCATGGTTAAACTCTTTTGCTCCAGGATCAATTAGGACGTGGGATGAGTTAGCTGAAAAATTTTTGAGTAAATATTTCCCACCTAATAGAAATGCTAAATTAAGGAGTGAAATAGTAGGGTTTAGGCAACTTGAGGATGAGACTTTTAGTGAGGCTTGGGAGAGGTTTAAGGAGCTTTTACGAAAGTGTCCCCACCATGGGTTACCTCATTGTATTCAAATGGAAACATTTTACAATGGTTTAAATGGAGTAACCCAAGGTATGGTCGATGCTTCGACTGGAGGGGCCCTTTTGGCAAAAACTTTTGATGAAGCCTATGAAATTTTAGAAAGAATATCTATTAATAGTTGTCAGTGGTCGGATGTTAGAGGCACAAATAAAAAGGTTAAAAGTTCATATTTCCTGTTGATTTTATTATTTTAGACTATGAGGCTGATAAAGATGTCCCAATTATTCTAGGTCGTCCATTTTTGGCTACTGGTAGGGCATTAATAGATGTTCAAAAAGGAGAATTAACAATGAGAGTCTGTAATGAGGAAGTAAAATTTAATGTGTTTAAAGCCATGAAATATCCAGACGAGATGGAGGATTGCTCCTTCATTAGGATTCTGGAGAGCACAGTTATTGAGACAGCAATACAGGATTCAGCTGATAAGCATTCGGAAAATCATGGAGAGGTTAGTGTAGAAGATTTTGAAATTTGTTCTTTAGATAAAAAAAATGAAAAAGAATTGTTTAGGTGTGAGGATGTTTTTGAGTCTTTAGATTTAGATCAAAGAAAGGCTCCCCCAATTAAGCCATCCCTGATTGAGGCACCTACGTTAGATTTGAAGCCTTTACCGGATCATCTAAAGTATGTGTATCTTGGGGAAAGTGAGACGTTGCCCATTATTGTTGCATCAGATTTAATTCCGGAGCATGAAGAGGCCTTAATAAAATTGCTGCAGCAATACCGCAAAGCTATAGGGTGGACATTGGCTGATATTCAGGGAATTAGCCCATCTTTTTGTATGCACAAAATCACTCTAGAGGAGGGATCCTTTAGGAGTATTGAGCAACAAAGAAGGCTTAACCCTGCAATGAAAGAGGTTTTTAAAAAGGAGGTAATTAAATGGTTGGATGCTGGGATCATCTATCCAATTGCCGATAGCAATTGGGTAAGCCCTGTCCAATGTGTTCCTAAGAAAGGAGGTGTCACTGTGGTGAGCAATAAAGATAATGAGTTGATCCCCACAAGGACAGTAACTGGCTGGAGGGTTTGCATGGATTATAGAAGGCTTAATAAAGCCACCCGAAAGGATCATTTCCCTCTGCCATTTATCGACCAGATGTTGGATCGATTGGCTGGTCAGGCCTATTACTGTTTCTTGGATGGTTATTCTGGGTATAACCAGATTACTATTGCTCCTGAAGATCAGGAAAAAACCACTTTCACCTGTCCTTATGGGACGTTTGCTTTCAGGAGAATGCCTTTTGGCCTTTGCAATGCTCCAGCAACATTTCAGCGGTGTATGTTAGCAATTTTTTCTGATATGATTGAGTCCACTGTTGAAGTCTTTATGGACGATTTTTCAGTTTTTGGAGGGTCTTTTCAGAGTTGTTTAGAAAATTTAGGAAAGGTGTTAAAAAGATGTGAGGATACCCATCTAGTTCTTAATTGGGAGAAGTGCCACTTCATGGTGAAGGAGGGCATAGTGTTAGGTCATAGGATTTCTAAGAATGGTCTAGAAGTTGATAGAGCAAAAGTTGAGGTTATCGAAAGGCTAGAGCCACCGAATTCAGTGAAGGGAATTCGGAGTTTTTTAGGACATGCTGGATTTTATAGGAGGTTCATAAAGGATTTTTCCAAAATCAGTAAACCTCTTTGTAACTTATTGTGCACTGATCATGTTTTTTACTTTAATGCAGATTGTAGGAAGGCTTTTGAAACATTGAAGGTTGCTTTAATCTCAGCACCCATTCTCTGCTCACCTAATTGGAAGTTGCCATTCGAGGTAATGTGTGATGCGAGTGATGCTGCAGTAGGTGCGATGCTGGGGCAAAAGCAAGGCAAATTTATTCATCCTATATATTATGCAAGCAAGGTTTTAAATGAAGCACAGGTCAACTACACAACTACTGAAAAGGTGTTGTTAGTTATTATGTTTGCTTTTGAAAAATTTCGGCTATATTTGGTTGGATCCAAAGTCACGGTGTTCACGGATCATGCAGCAATAAGGTATTTAATGTCAAAGAAAGATGCAAAGCCTAGATTAATTCGTTGGATTTTACTATTGCAGGAATTTGACTTGGAGATAAAGGACAAGAAGGGATCAGAGAATGTCATTGCAGATCACTTGTCTCGTCTTGATCCATCATCATCTTTGATGGAGCAATCTGCCATTTCCGATTCTTTTCCAAATGAACAGCTTTTTGCTGTTCAGGTAAAGGGAGTCAGGGATGTCCCTTGGTATGCTGATATTGCCAACCTTTTAGTGAAGGGAGTCACCCCTACTGATATGGATTGGAGGCAGAAGAAAAAGTTTAAGCATGATGCAAAATTTTTCTATTGGGATGAGCCATTTATGTATAAGCAATGCTCTTACGGTATTATTCGTAGGTGTGTTTCAGGTGCTGAAGCAAAGGAAATCCTGGAGCAATGTCACTCTTCGCCGTATGGAGGCCATTTCAGTGGTCAGAGGACATCTATGAGGATTTTGCATTGCGAATGTTTCTGGCCTACGTTATTTAAGGATGCCCATTGGTTTTACAAGCAATGTGATGCTTGCCAAAGGAGAGGAAACTTGGGACCTAGAGATGAAATGCCTCTTACTTACATTTTAGAAGTTGAATTATTTGATGTATGGGGTATTGAATTTATGGGGTCATTTCCCCCTTCTAATGGCAATGTTTTTATCTTATTGGCAGTAGATTATGTGTCCAAATAGGTGGAGGCCATTGCATGCCATCAGAGTGATGCCAAGACAGTAGCAAGGTTTCTTCAATCGCACATCTTTGTGCGGTTTGGGACACCTAGGGCTCTAGTGAGTGATGAGGGTACACGTTTTGTTAATAATATCTTAACTAAGCTTTTAGCTAAGTATGGGATTAAGCATAGGATAGCTACCCGTTATCACCCACAAGCAAATGGTCAAGCTGGAATTAGTAATAGGGAAATTAAAGCTATTTTAGAGAAAGTAGTCCATCCATCTAGAAAGGATTGGTCCTTTAGGTTGGATGAGGCTCTTTGGGCTTATAGGACAGCTTATAAGACTCCTCTAGGTATGTCTCCCTATAGGTTAGTATATGGGAAAGCTTGCCATTTACCATTAGAGCTTGAGCATAAAACATTTTGGGCTTTGAAAAAGTTAAATTTTGATCTGAGTCGTGCAGGAGCAATAAGAATGCTGCAGCTTAATGAGTTAGAAGAATTTCGTCAATTTTCTTACGAAAATGCGAAAATGTATAAGGAAAAGACTAAGCTGTGGCATGACAAAAAAATTAAATCTAAGGAGTTTGTCAAGGGTCAAAAAGTTTTGCTTTATAATTCTAGATTAAAATTATTTCCTGGGAAATTAAAATCTAAATGGTCAGGACCGTTTATTGTGATTGAGGTTTTTTCCAATGGAGCAATTACTTTGCAGGATGAAAAAGATGGGAGAGTGTTCAAGGTGAATGGACAGCGTGTGAAAAATTATTGGGGTGAGGAATTTCAGGCGAAATATCCCTCCCTAAGGTTGGTCGATGTTTGAAAGAGCAGGATTTTTGCGGGAGCATTTCACAGAGCAAAATTTTGAGCTCCCAGGATTTGTATTGATTTTATTTTTCGTTGATTTAATTTTAATTGCGGTTAGGCTAGATTTGATTTTGGGAGATTTATTAGATTTTGTCTTTAAATATTTGATTAGATCTTATCTATTTTTTAATTTGATTTGATTTTCGGGTTATTTATTTAAATTATCTTTCAATTATCTTTTAATTAGTTAGATTTTATTAGATTTTATCTAGATTTTATTTTCAGTTATTTGAATTTTAGTTTTAATTCATAGAGATTTTCTCTAATTTATTCGGCTTCTTTTGAAAATAAGAGATTGGGATGATTGGTTAAATTTTAATTTAAAGAAAAAATCTTTGATTTTTCTGTTTTTTTGAAATTCGACTTCCGTATCTAAGATTCTTCAGGACCAGCAGATTGTTGCGGCAAAGATATTGCTGGAGCAAAATATTCCGAGTTAGAAGGGTTTCCGTTGGAATTTATTATTGTTACCGTTAGATTTAGCTTTGAATTCTCGCAGGTAAATGTGTGTGCATCATCTGATGAGGCCACGTGTCGTAGAGCAATTATCCGAAGGCTGCAATGATGACAGCACATTGATTTTTACCATGGGCGTTTGGAATCCACGAATTTACCGTTGATAATTTTTGAAATTCAGGTTTGCATTTTTTAAATTAAAACGGTAATATTAGTTATTGCAGGGCAAATCTTTTCGGTTAGGATTCTCTTTTGTTGGAGCCTTATTTATTTGCAACTGCTGGTAAGTTCTCTCCACTTCGTCTTCTTGATCACATTTTTTGTCGTCTGCGTTCTTTCTTTTTCCTTCCCATTCTCTGTAAACCCTTTGAGTTATCCATGGCCAAAATAAGAGCAAGGAAGGAAAGAGAGAGAGAGTGTGAGGAGGAAGAGATACCCGTGACACCGGAAGTACAGAAAGGAAAAACTAAGAAAAAGAGAACGCCAGAAGAGAAGGAGGCTAAGCGAAGAAGACGACAACAGAGGGTTGAAGAAGAAGAAAGAGCGAGAGAGGAGGAGGTTGTTGCAGAAGAAGAAGAAGACCCAAAAGAATCTGGCAAAACAAATCAAGAAGAGGATGGACAGGAAGTGGCAACTATAGAAGAGGCTCGAGAGGAAATTCAGGCGAAACAGAGTGAGGTTATGCAGACGAAGGCTGTAGAGGAAGAAGACAGAGAGCCAGTTCAGGAGGCTCGTGTGGAGGTTATCATACCTGAACCTCCGAAACGACGCCGCATTAAGCGGAAGGTTGGGCGCATTCCAGTGATCAGGACTGATACCCCATCGCCTCCATCATCAGATTCCGAGAGAGAGAAGGCCGAGCAAGAGGAACGAGAGAAAAAAGAGGCTGAGGAAAGAAGGCGAGAAGAAGCAAAGAAACAGGCAGAGGAGGAACAGTTGCTGAAGCGGAGAGAAGAGAAGGGCAAAAAGATTGCTGAAGCATCAGAGGAGCACGATGAAATAGCAGAGCGACAGGTGCCATACGATCGCTTCGTCAATAATTTTGCTAGAGCAAAATACACTGAGCTCCTGAAAAGGGATTTTCTGTTCGAAAGAGGTTTCAGCGGTGATCTTCCGCCATTTCTAAGGACCGGCAGAGGTGACCACGGCTGGGAGCTATTTTGTGCTAAGCCGGAGGGTGTGAACGCACAGGTGGTGCGCGAATTCTATGCCAACATTGATAAAGAAGAGGGTTTCCTGGTAATTGTCAAAGGAGTCGAGATAGATTGGAGTCCAAATGCGATCAACGCACTGTACCATCTTCAAAACTTCCCCCACGCGGCATTCAATGAAATGGCAGTCGCGCCATCTGAGGAGCAGTTAAGTAATGCTGTGAGGGAGGTAGGAATCGAGGGGGCGCAGTGGCAACTATCTAAGACTCAGAAATGGACATTCCAGTCGGCTTATTTGAAAAAGGAAGCGAACACATGGATGGGTTTCATCAGGCAGAGGTTGCTTCCGACAACGCACGACTCGACAGTATCCAGGGAACGAATTCTTTTGGCTTTTGCTATCTTAAGGTCTCTCAGTATTGACGTAGGAAAAATTATTTGTAATGAAATAGCGTGCTGCTGGAAGAAAAAGGTGGGGAAGCTGTTCTTCCCAAACACAATTACTATGCTATGCAGACAAGCAAGGGTTCCAGTGGAGGAGAGTGATGCAATTCTATTTGATAAAGGGATCATTGATACGCCCAATTTGGCGCGGCTCCAGCGCACGCAGGAGATACGACAAGGTGGGCTTATCTACGACATCAATACGATTCTAGAACAACTGGCACTTTCGGCCAGTAGGCAGGAGTTTGCTGAGAGGCAGACTTTAACCTTCTGAACTATGTTAAGAATCGGAATGCCAGCTTAAAGAGGGCGCTGCAGGAGAATTTTTCAAACCCATACCCTGCCCTTCCCATGTTCCCTGACGATCTGTTGAACCCTTGGATTCCGCCCCCACCTGTTGAAAGAGGAGAAGAGAATGATGATGAAGATCAGGGTCAGGAAGATTGATGGATGGAATGATCTTCAGCGAGCATTATTTTTGTCTTATCATTTTGTTTGCTCGCGCATATCTGACCCCGTTTGCTAAATATGTTTGCTTGTTCCTTTTTAATTTTTCTGCTTTAAAAAAAATATCTTTGCTATGTAATTTCTTTTCTTGTGTTTTTTTCAATGAAATTTCTAGATGTTTCTATTCTATGAGCACTGAGTAACTCTAACTTAACTAATTTTCTTCTGAATTTTTGAAGCTTGGACTGATTACGCTTAATTAGATCAAGGTATTCTGATCTCCAGAAACCTTTTGCTTGAGCATTTCTTCTAGCCTGGACTGTTGCTGCGGCAAGAAGATTTTGACGGTAGTATTGACTTATATGATCCACTTTAAGCTTAATCCTAGTCCCATGTTTAGTTTAAAAAATTCAGATAGAAAAATTTAAGTTTGGGGGTATAATTGTTTAATTAATGATTCATTGGGGACAATGAATAATTCAAGTTTGGGGGACTTTTTGCTACTCCAATTATTTTGCTCGAGCATTCCTCTCCTTCAAAATTAAAATTTGATAGGTTATTGAGTAACCGGGGACATTTGTGATACCCACAGTTTGTCTTCGCGTCAAAAGATGACCTAGGAAATGTAAAAAAATGATGAGAAAAATTATTTTCTGAAAAATTATTTGTTGAAGATTTTGCTGAAAAAATTGACAGAGCAAAAGTTTTGAGGGATGAATGATGATCCAGCAGTTTTCTGTCTTCCAGAACTTAGGTGAGCTTCATCATAAAATGTCGCCATTCTGAGGGGCAAGAGATGGAATAACTAAGGATTTTTTAGCTTTATAATGAGTATTGAGTCTAGTTGGTGATGAGCTTGAGGCAGGGGTATACTTCACCATAAAGTGGGTCATCCCATGCTTAAGAGCTTATGACTGTAAGGCTGCTTTAAGTCTGATAAATAATGAAATAAACCCTTTTAAAAATATGTTTTGAAATGTCTGATAATAGAGCTAGGTTGTGGTGAGTTCTTAGAATTAAGTTGAAAAGTGGTGATTATTTGTCCATGCCGGAGGAATCATTTTGCTGCAGCAAAGCTTGGTTTTGCAGAGTGCTCAGGTAAAGGTTAAAGGTAGTGTTGGACGGTCTGGTTTGATTAAGCTAATTCTTTGTCTTATGTTTTGAAATTCTTGAAGGAAGGTTGGTTAGTATTGCTCGGGACGCGCAATAGTTCAAGTTTGGGGGTATGATAACTGCCCAAAAGGTAGTTATTTAGGCCTCAATTATATAGGGATTTGTGTGTCCTTTATGCTTATTAGGGTTGGTTTTGGATAGATATTACATGATTTAACCCATTTGGAAGAATGGAAGCATTGGAAATTATTTTGTGCAGATTATGCTGCTGAGCGACTGGAGGGAGCAAATTCTATGTTGCAGCAAAGCTGGGAGCAGAAACTGCCACATCACAGCTCGTTAGCCAACTTCATGAATCGACTTCTGTTGAGTTATTTTTGTGATAAAGGATCAAGGAGAGCCTTACACGTGTCCTAGTTGACCTAATTCAAGCCTCTCATCCTTCTATAAAAGGAAGTAGCCGTCAAAGTCAAATTCATTCCATGTTTTCCCTTGGAAGCCGAATAGGATAGGGAGATTGAAGATCATCAAGAACACCATCAACCGCAAGCTGATTAGGGAGTTTACCTTCTTTATTAACTTGTAGTTATGGACATGCATACTCAGATTGTAATTCGTATTCCTATGCTTATTATGAACTAAGTAGCTTAAGGTGTTGGTTAGGAATAATGTGATTACTGTGCTTCATCTCTAGTAATATATTGACTATCGCATTTTGGTTAATTGTTGTGCTTATTCTTATTTTATGCCCGCCTGGCCAGCCGGTATGGATAGCTCTCTCTAGTTTCAGGGATGATTTAGAGAGTGTGTGGCAATTATCCACACTACGATCATTGTGTATTGGTGAACGCCAGTGACTGAGCTAGGGATAGCCAGTTGCCTAGTGCTTGATCGGTCGCTCTTCATTGGGGTTGAAACATATCCCAAAAGATCCGGAGTTCCGGGAGGAATCCGCTAATAATACTACGAGAAATGCATGATCAATAATATTGCCAGAGCATATCTTAGAACAATCACTAAAGCCTAACCAGCGCCTGTCTTTAATCTGTCTATCTATTTGTTTACTCGTTGTTCTGTCATTTATTTTGCTTCAGCATAATTCCGATAAAACCCAATCATTTTATTATCTTTGAAACCATTAGGAAGTTACGCAAAATAGATAAAGTGGAAGCTCATTCAAACCTTGGATTGATAATATTACTTGCTGCAGACTGTGTATACTTGCACAGGAATTCTAGAGTATTTTATACTATATTTTTACTCACTCTAGGAACCCAACAATAATCCAAACTTTGCTCTGTTTGAGTTATGGAGAGTTTGGAACCTAAAGTTCGGTCCAATGAGAGGTCTTTAGGTTGTTTGGACGACACATGGTCCAAACTTTGCACCGTTTGAGTTTTGGAAAGTTTGGAACATAAACTTTGGTCCAATGAGAGGTCTTCAAGTGTTATTGACAACACATGGTCCGAACTTTCCTCCGTTTGAGTTTTGGAGAGTTTTTAAAACAAAGTTCGGCCTAATGAGAGTTCTTTAGGTGGTGTGGACGAACATGGTCCAAACTTTGTTCCGTTTGAGGTTTGGAGAGTTCGAAACACAAAGTTCGGTCCAATGTAAGGTCTTCACATTGTTTGGACGACACATGGTCCAAACTTTTCTCTGTTTGAGTTTTTTAGAGTTTTTAAAGCAAAGTTAGACCCAATGAGAGTTCTTCAGGTGGTGTGGACGAACATGGCCCAAAGTATTCTTTGTTTGAGTTTTGCAGAGTTTGGAACACAAAATTTGGTCCAATGAGAGGTCTTCAAGTGGTTTGGACGACAAATGGTCAAAACTTTTCACCGTTTGTGTTTTGGAGAGTTTGGAACACAAAGTTCGGTCCAATGGGAGGTCTTTAGGTGGTTTGGACGATACATGGTCCAAACTTTGATTCGTTTTAGTTTTGGAGAGTTTGCAACAGAAAGTTCGGTCCAATGAGAGGTCTTTAGGTTCTTTGGATGACAAATGGTCTAAACTTTGCTCCATTTGAGTTTGGGAGAGTTTAGAACACAAAGTTTGGTCCAATGAGAGGTCTTCAAGTGGTTTGGATGACAAATGGAACAAACTTTGCACCGTTTGAGTTTTGGTGAGTTTGGAATACAAAGTTCGCCCCAATGAGAGGTCTTTAGGTGTTTTGGATGACACATGGTCCAAACTTTACTCCGTTTGAGTTTTGGAGAGTTCGGAACACAAAGTTCGGTCTAATGAAAGGTCGTCAAGTGGTTTGGACGACACATGGTCCAAACTTTGTTCCATTTGATTTTTGGAGTGTCTTGGAGTGGATTATGGCACTACACGCGGTAATCATATTCACCGTCTCATGGTTCTCGAACTTCCTTTTCTCTGACAATATTTCCTTCATAAACTTGGCATAGTGTGGCATCTATTCCAAAGCATCAGTAAAAGGAATGTTAATATGGATTTGTTTAAAAATATAAAGAAATTTTGAAAATTCAGCATCCAACTTTTTCTTTTGAAATCTTTGAGGGTAAGAAATTTGATTAGGAACTAAAGGAATAGAATCAGAAAACTTATATGGCACTGGTGTTGCTATCTCTTCCTCTGGTTTGTTTTGATCATCATCCTCATCCAATATCCTCCTAGTGTTGGGCTTTGTTTCTTCTTTTCTTTCAACTTCTTTCAATTGTTTCCCACTTCTGAGAGATATGGCAGGACATTGTTCCTGTGGGTCCATGGCTAAGACATTAGAATATAACTTTCCTAGTTGAATTTGATTCATGAATGCTTCCATCTTACTAATGACAATATCATGTTTTTCTACTCTAGCTTGCATATTTGATACTGCTCCTTGAACATTTAAAATTAAATTCCTAGTTTCATTTATAAAGTTTCCTAACATTTCTTCCAAAGGATTTTTCTTTTCTTGAATTATCTCCTCAGGTTTAGGTTCCACTCTTAGTTCAACTGTAGGTAAACTTGGAATTTTTGATCCTGTGACCTTGTATAGAGCCTTGGTTAGAGCTTCCACTTGCAATTTTAAAGCACTCATCTCATCAATCTCACATGGTTTCTCCTTAGGTTTGGACTCTGGTTGCTCAGACTGCCATTGATAACTTGTCATGGTCAACTCTTCTACTAGGGTTCGAGCATCCTTGACAGTTTTGGCTAAAAAGTTTCATCAAGTCGCAGTGTCAAAAATTGTCTTAAAATCCCTATTTAACCCATTGCAGAAAAGTTGTATCTGAACCCAGTCTGGGTATTCATGTTGTGGGCATTTCCTTAACATGTCCTTATATTTTTCCCAAGCTTCATACAATTGCTCTCCCTCTAATTGTTTAAACATTCCAATTTCAGTCCTAAGCTTGGTAATTTTAGCTAAAGGGAAAATTTTTGTAAAGAAAGCTTTAACTAAATCATTCCAACTATGGATGCTATTTGAGGTTAATGAGTCTAACCAATCTCTAGCCCTATCTTGTAAAGAAAATGGAAATAATTGAAAACAACTGGAATCAGGGCTAACTCCTCATATCTTTATCGTTCCACAGATATCGAAAAACGATCTCAAGTGATTGTGTGGATCCTCTGATGGATAGCCTTTCAAAGCACTTTCTGTTACCATTGGAATGAGACTAGCTTTGAGCTCAAAATTATCGGTAGAGATTGGCTCATAAACTATTCCAGAGTAGTTCAATGGAAATTCAGGTAATAAATTATCTCTGATTGCTTTGTCTTCTTGATCTACCATGATTATTAATTCTCAAGAAACAAATTATCCACCTTATAACTCCACAAATTTTGCCACCACTTTTTAAACTAGAAATTAAAATGCAAAAATAAATTTTTAAATTAAAATCAAATTCTTACTTCTCAATATTAATGGAAAATAACAAATTCCCCGGCAACGGCGCCAAAAACTTGATGACCGCAAACTTCACGGGCCGCAAGTAATATAAAATGGTAGGTAATACCGAGTATCGAATCCTCAAGGAAATTGAATTAAATCCATTAATTTTGAAGAACCATCATGTTTAATTTTATTTAGAAGCTCAACTCTTAATAAAGAACAAACAAGAAATTAAAGAAATCATGCAAATGAATGAAAATATCCTATTAAGGGGACTTGACCTAGGGTGTTAACTAGCTTCTTGGATATGTAGCTCAATTAATTAGATGATTCTAATTACTAATCTTCAATTCCATAAATCTATAAGGAATTTTAGTGAATTTCTTTTTCAAGTTCCTTCACTTCTCATACTAACATAACTAATTTATGTGTCCATTTCCTTAGTTAGTCATAGTATGGCATTAAGCAACTTCATTATCAATTTCTAACAATTATCTTTCACTCTCGTGTTCCAAGCAATCGTTAGTCATGCAATTTGGATCTAGTCTAACTTCTATCCGTCGAGTATCAATTTAAACCAACATAAAAATCAATATGTGATCAAGGTATTTAAAGCATTAAGCATGAATTGCATAGATGAAATATAAAGAACTTCGTTACAATATCAAAGAAATTAAGCTACAATATCCAATTAGCTAGAATAACGACGCT
Organism: Luffa acutangula; assembly: GCA_036850905.1. Classification (NCBI taxonomy): domain Eukaryota; kingdom Viridiplantae; phylum Streptophyta; class Magnoliopsida; order Cucurbitales; family Cucurbitaceae; genus Luffa; species Luffa acutangula. Next base: position 32,275,066 of record CM072088.1, on the reverse strand, counting down.
AGGTCTCAAGATCTACTCACAAATGGAAATAATTTTGCCCAAGTGATCTTGATCCATAGGCCTAACTCAAAATACAATAAGGAATTACAAAGAAGTAAGGAAGAAATAACTGATAAGTTGATCCCAAGCTCCCGTCATGATCATATCGATTCCCGAGCCTTGGAATCTCGATCAATTCCACCTTTTTTTCACAACTCTACTCTTTTTTTTTCATTTTTGAGCTAGGGGAGAACTCCCCAAAATGGGATGATTTGAACCATTGGAAAGGGGACTATTTATAGGGGAAGAGGCGGAACTTTTCTTGCTACAAAAGTGGACAGCGTCGTGACGCTATGTCGTCACCCTTTTCTTGTCGCATAAGTTGGTGCAACGTCGCGATTCTAGAATTTTTCCTCGCTGCTTGCCTAGCGTCACGACGTTCTAGCCCTAGCGTCGCGACGCTAGGCCTTCTAGAAGCTATACACGCAGATATGGCCCTCCTTTCTCCTTTCTTTTGGGCTTTTTGGGCCTCCACTTCAAATATCCTGTTTTCTTTTCTTCAATATTGGCCCAAAGTCTTCTTCTTATACCTAAAATTGGTAAAATTCTTGGTTTTGTCTCACGAGCTTGGTTTTCTACAAAATCAACATAAAAATATATTAAAGCTCACAATTAACGCACAAAACCTGAAGGTGTACATATTACACATGCGGAAGCAATTGAAGATCGAAAGCACTTAAGACATTCAATTTTACTCCTAAAGCATGCATGTTCTAGAAAAGACAGAATAGAGAGTTTAGAAAACACCAACCTTTGTAGCTCACTTATGTTGAACTCCTTGTGGTGTTTGCCTCTCCTATGCTCCTTGGACAACCTCTAGAGTCTTCCCTACTATACTCCGGGCCAAGAACGACTTGTGGGAGTCTATATAAGATAGGGAATGGGAAAGGAATGCTTGAAGCATCAAGCAATGGAGAAGAATGAGAGATGAGAGAACTTTGAGTCCAAATTCCAGCAGCATAACATTAAGGAAAATGGCTCTCTCATATTTGAATATGATTCAAACTCCTTTTAAAGACATTCTCCATGCAAAGCCAAGCCTCAAGACACAAGACACATGGTGTATTTGCAAACACAAGTGGATACTAGGTGTACATTACACAAGACATGCAACAATGCATGAGTGAGTTGTCTTTCCACTTTGAATGATCATGCATTAAGTGGATTTCCAACTAAATCCACTAAATTCAAATTGAAATCAAATTTAAAGTTTGCAAATTATCCCCAATTTCAATTCTAAATTGAAATTGATTGCTTGGTAATTAATTTGAAAATTTTCAAATTAATTTTGATATGATTAATCTAATTAATCTTTGTTATCTTGTGCAATTCCATATATATGATTCCTATAACATATATATAGTATTCAAAACACTTTTAAATACTTCATCTCTCATTTTCTAATTTAATTCATAATTAAATTATTGTGTCAAACACAATTTACGATAATACACTTTTTCCCGATTTTGAACGATTCAAAGCTTCCTATCTTTTGTTCTAGGCTTAATTCCGATATGAGCTAGTAGGGGGGCCTAATGGACCTATAGATCATGGGCTCCAACGATTCGAGGCTAACCGACTAATCTCATTGTCCAAGCTAGCCAACATTCGTTAACTATCGAGACACTCCACTATAGCCCGATAGTTGCACTCCCCTCACTATAGATATATTTCCGTCCACTTGATTTAACAATGATTAGTAAGTCGATCCTTCACAAGTTGTTCGTAGCTATAGCTAGGTCAATAAGCCGTTTTACCCCTATAGTACTTCTAGTTCCTTAAGTCCCACTGATCCTCTAATGAACAATTGGTTTATGGTCCAACCAATAAACCGAGTCCCTCTCGGGCCAATGAGAGGGCGGGATCCCTTTGTTCAAGCCCCGGAGTCAGCACTTAAGGGAACAACCTCTCTACTATCCCTTATTCGGGTAGGAGTGAATTCCTTCTTGCACGACTATGTCCCCAGCTATCTACTCGTTCCTATCCCTGAAATGGGAGGCTTATTGAGTCGGCGATACTGAGCCACTCTCACCTATGCAGATCTAAGGATAAGCCCGAATAAACAGGAGTTCATAGTTAGCTCAGGATTAAGATCGAGTTACCTAGGTCATCACATGAAATAGTAAGTCTCGTCAGTAAACGGTGTTATAAAGCGAGAGCGACTTATTTCTCGGTCCTGGTCTTATGCAAACTCATTGCATAGGACGCCCCCACTCGTATGTCTCTACATGGACGATTTAAGATCACATCGTCTATACCATCTATAAAGTGGGTCGCGTCTCATAGTGTCTCCAGAATAAGGTACCCAACCCTATTCCTATACTATAGACCGTTTTGGCTATTACTCAAGCTTGATCCACTTTTATGTCTCTACATAAAGCTCAAGTGTTCATCTTATAGCCATGGATCTTAGTTTATTGGATTTGAGTTATTATATGTGCAATTTAATTTATTCAGTAATGACTTTTACTGAATCAATCTCGATAACACCTTTATCGAATAAGTATATAATTCGTTTAACATTCACTATCTACGAGTTTTAGGGCACCAATCCCAACAATCTCCCACTTGAACTAAAACTCTAGGTTAGTGGGATGTACTATAATCTATAACAGCAGTGGATGAATAAATACTTGTATTAATAACGGAGTAAAAATACAATAAACTAGGGCATCTAAATACCCAGTATACTAAGGTATCGATATACCGGTTACAATTCTCCCACTTGACCTAGATTATTTCTCGTACATATCTCGCAGACCTAGACCTTCTAGATGACTCTCGAACACTTTAGCCGTGAAAGCCTTCGTGAATGGATCAGCAATGTTATGCTCCGACGCTATCTTCGTGACGATCACGTCTCATCGGTGCACAATCTCCCTAATGAGATGGTATTTCCTTTCGATGTGCTTGCCTCTCTTATGGCTGCGAGGTTCCTTTGAGTTTGCAATTGCGCCGCTATTATCACAATACAAGGTGATAGGCAGATGCATATTTGGAACGACTTCCAAGTCAGTTAGGAACTTCCTGAGCCATACTACCTCTTTTGCTGCTTCGCAAGCCGCTACATATTCGGCCTCCATGGTCGAGTCTGCAATGCATCCTTGCTTGATGTTGCGCCATACTATTGCTCCTCCATTTAGAGTGAATACTGACCCCGATGTAGATTTCCTTGAATCTTTATCAGTTTGAAAGTCAGAATCAGTGTATCCTGTAAGGATCAAATCCTTCGAACCATACACAAGCATATAGTCCCTCGTTCTCCTTAGATATTTGAGGATACTTTTAACGGTTGTCCAGTGATCAAATCCTGGATTGGATTGATATCTACTGACAATCCCTACTGCATAACAAATGTCAGGCCTTGTACACAACATGGCATACATTAGGCTACCTACTGCAGAGGCATAGGGAAAACGTCTCATGTCCTCAACTTCTTGAGGTGTCTGAGGACACTGTTCCTTAGACAAGTTAATTTCGTGCCTGAAAGGTAATAGTCCTTTCTTGGAATTTTGCATTTTATATCTAACCAACAATTTGTCGATATAAGACACTTGAGACAGGGCTAGCGTTTTGTTCTTTCGATTTCGAACAATTTGGATTCCTAGAACAAATTGTGCCTCACCCAAATCTTTCATTTGGAATTGAGTTGCTAACCATAGTTTAATGTCAGTTAGATAACCTACATCATTCCCGATGAGTAGGATATCATCCACATACAGTACTAAGAAAGCTATAGAGCTGTTGATGATCCTTTTGTAAACACAAGGCTCGTCAACATTTTGTTCAAAGCCATAAGATTTGATCGCAGTATCAAATCTCATATTCCAGGATCTAGACGCTTGTTTTAATCCATAAATGGATCGTTTAAGCTTGCAAACTTTTTGCTCTTGATCCTGAGCTATGAACCCCTCTGGCTGAGACATGTAGATACTTTCTTCAAGATTACCGTTCAGAAAGGCAGTCTTGACATCCATTTGCCATATTTCATAATCGTAAAACGTGACAATGGATAAAAGTATCCGGATCGACTTTAACATGGCAACAGGGGAGAAGGTTTCTTCATAGTCAATCCCCTCCCGCTGGGTAAAACCCTTTGCCACAAGTCGTGCCTTAAAGGTATGTACCTTTCCAGCAGCGTCTCGTGTACCTTTGCCACAAGTCGTGCCTTAATCCCCTCCCTAACCAATCCTGTCCATTGATCTAAACCAATTAGATCTGGATCGTCCAATTATTATCAAATAATAATAAATTAAATAATTAATAATTATTTAAATAATAATTAATTATAATTAATTTAATTAAACCAACTTTAATTAAATCAATTATAACATATAGTTTTAATTCAATTAAATCATATTCAATTGAATTAAATAGGCCACATTAATTAAATATCAAATATTTAATTAATTTTATAATTGAATCATATTCAATTTTATCTCTCTCATTTAACCTATAGTTTTAATGTGCATCAAAATTTACATCAATATAAACTATAGTTTAAATTTGATTAAATCACATTTAACCAAATTAAAATTAAATTAATTAATTCCCTAATTAATTAATTCATGAATTAATTAAATATCACATATTTAATTAAATTCATAATTCTCTCATTAATTAATTTTGAATCATATCCAAAATTAATTTTATTATAAAGTTTAATTCATTAATTAAACTTATACTATTATGTATCTCCATACATTATATTAATTGCATCAAAATACAATTAACTTAAATTCCCTTTAATATCAAGACTACATTATCTCAGAACCCGTTATGAGCTAGCAGGTGGACCTAATGGACCTACAGATCAGAAGCTCCAACGATACGAGATTGATCAGCTAAACTCATTAACCGAGTCAATCAACATTCGTTAACTGTGGGTCACTCCACTAAAGACCCACAGCTGCACTCTTCTCACTGTAGAATATTTCTGTGTCCACGGATATCGACCAATGCAGTAAGTCAATCCTTCACGTGTGTTCGTAACACCAGCTGGGTCAAATTACCGTTTTACCCCTGGGTTACCTCTGGATCCTTAAGTACCACTGATCCCTCTAATGAACAACCTGTTTAGGGTCCAACCACTAAACAGAAATTCCTCTCGGGCCAGGAGAGGACAGCGCGCTTTTGTTCAAGCCCCGGAATCAGCCCTTAAGGGAACACACATCTACTTGCCCCAATAGGGGAAGGAGTGAATTCCATCTTGTATTGTCATGTCCCCAGCCCCCCACTCGGTCTTGTCCCCAAGAAGGTAGGCTTATTAAGTGCTCTAATCATGCTCTGATACCAATTGAAGGTGTACATATTACACATGCGGAAGCAATTGAAGATCGAAAACACTTAGGGCCCGTTTGGTTTAAGGTTTTATAGATGCCTGGGAATACATGATGTCTGGGAATACTATGCCTGGGAATAAGATTGCTGGGAATTAAAGATAACTGTGTTTGGTTGTGCATGGGAATGTCATCCGGATTTTATGAGAACAAATTATGTCTGTATTTATTTTTTAGAATTAATTTGGTAAACTTTATGTAATTTTAATAAATTAATCAATAAAATAATCAAAATTAGTTCAAACTATTAATAAAAATTAATGAAATAATAATCATGAAATAATTTTAATGGGATAAACTATGTTAATTTAACAACTTAAAATTATTTAATTAATTGTTTAATAAATATTTTTAACTACAATAATTTAATATATTGTATCCATAAAAATTAATTAGATAACTTTTTAAAAAAAAATTAATTAGATAAATATTTAATAATAATATAATTATATATTTATTATAAGGAAATCCAAAAAAAGTAATTAATGGATTATAAATAATCGATAAGTAATTAATTATAATTATTGAAAAATTAATTTTTATACTAAATTAATTTAAATGATTTTAATTCAATAATTAAATATATTTTCGATAATATTAACTAATTAATTATAATTTTAGTAATATGTAATTACCATCCCTACAATAAAATTGGACTAAATATTTGTTTAAAAGTTCTAAAAAAAGTATTTACTTACAAAAATTGAAATTATTGACAAACTATTATTTAATCTAATTAAATAATATATTATATTATTTTTAATTTAGTATCCATTAGTTAATTAATTAACTATATTCAAAATAAAATTGCATATAAAAATAACAAAGAAGAGATGGGAAAAGAGAAAACCCATGCTTTTGCAAGGGCATAGAAAACCCTTGCTTATGGGCATAAATGATGCCTGGGAATGAGTTATTTCCTGGGCCCACCACAGAAATCTTGAAACAAACAAGGGTATTATAAACCCTTGCCCATTCCCATCTCCAGAAACCTTGTACCAAACGGGCCCTTAAGACATTCAATTTTACTCCTAAAGCATGCATGTTCTAGAAAAGACAGAATAGAGAGTTTAGAAAACACCAACCTTTGTAGCTCACTTATGTTGAACTCCTTGTGGTGTTTGCCTCTCCTATTCTCCTTGGACAACCTCTAGAGTCTTCCCTACTATACTCCGGGCCAAGAACGACTTGTGGGAGTCTATATAAGATAGGGAATGGGAAGGGAATGCTTGAAGCATCAAGCAATGGAGAAGAATGAGAGATGAGAGAACTTTGAGTCCAAATTCCAGCAGCATAACATTAAGGAAAATATCTCTCTCATATTTGAATATGATTCAAACTCCTTTTAAAGACATTCTCCATGCAAAGCCAAGCCTCAAGACACAAGACACATGGTGTATTTGCAAGCTCAAGTGGATACTAGGTGTACATTACACAAGACATGCAACAATGCATGAGTGAGTTGTCTTTCCACTTGGAATGATCATGCATTAAGTGGATTTCCAACTAAATCCACTAAATTCAAATTGAAATCAAATTTCAAGTTTGCAAATTATCCCCAATTTCAATTCTAAATTGAAATTGATTGCTTGGTAATTAATTTGAAAATTTTCAAATTAATTTTGATATGATTAATCTAATTAATCTTTGTTATCTTGTACAATTCCATATATATGATTCCTAATACATATATATAGTATTCAAAACACTTTTAAATACTTCATCTCTCATTTTCTAATTTAATTCATAATTAAATTATTGTGTCAAACACAATTTACGATAATACCCTTTTTCCCGATTTTGAACGATTCAAAGCTTCCTATCTTTTGTTCTAGGCTTAATTCCGATATGAGCTAGTAGGGGGGCCTAATGGACCTATAGATCATGGGCTCCAACGATTCGAGGCTAACCGACTAATCTCATTGTCCAAGCTAGCCAACATTCGTTAACTATCGAGACACTCCACTATAACCCGATAGTTGCACTCCCCTCACTATAGATATATTTCCGTCCACTTGATTTAACCATGATTAGTAAGTCGATCCTTCACAGGTTGTTCGTAGCTATAGCTAGGTCAATAAGCCATTTTACCCCTATAGTACTTCTAGTTCCTTAAGTCCCACTGATCCTCTAATGAACAATTGGTTTATGGTCCAACCAATAAACCGAGTCCCTCTCGGGCCAATGAGAGGGCGGGATCCGATTGTTCAAGCCCCGGAGTCAGCACTTAAGGGAACAACCTCTCTACTATCCCTTATTCGGGTAGGAGTGAATTCCTTCTTGCACGACTATGTCCCCAGCTATCTACTCGTTCCTATCCCTGAAATGGGAGGCTTATTGAGTCGGCGATACTGAGCCACTCTCACCTATGCAGATCTAAGGATAAGCCCGAATAAACAGGAGTTCATAGTTAGCTCAGGATTAAGATCGAGTTACCTAGGTCATCACATGAAATAGTAAGTCTCGTCAGTAAACGGTGTTATAAAGCGAGAGCGACTTATTTCTCGGTCCTGGTCTTATGCAAACTCATTGCATAGGACGCCCCCACTCGCATGGACGATTTAGGATCACATCGTCTATACCATCTATAAAGTGGGTCGCGTCTCATAGTGTCTCCAGAATAAGGTACCCAACCCTATTCCTATACTATAGACCGTTTTGGCTATTACTCAAGCTTGATCCACTTTTATGTCTCTACATAAAGCTCAAGTGTTCATCCTATAGCCATGGATCTTAGTTTATTGGATTTGGGTGATTATATGTGCAATTTAATTTATTCAGTAATGACTTTTACTGAATCAATCTCGATAACACCTTTATCGAATTAGTATATAATTCGTTTAACATTCACTATCTACGAGTTTTAGGGCACCAATCCAAACAAAACTTAGCCAAAATATAAAGGAAAAAGATATCATATTTGCTTGTTATCAAGACCCTGATGAGAGGCATCGTTGTACACATGATATTCCTCACCAAGCATGGGAAGTGATAGAAGTGGAGCTGAAATCAGCCTTTTCTTCAATTCCTGGAAGCTTTGCTCGCATTTCTCTGTCCACACAAACTTCGTATTCTTCTTAGTCAGATTAGTCAATTGAATTGCTATCTAAGAAAATCCTTCCACAAACCGACGATAATATCTGGCAAGACCAAGAAAATTACGAACTTCCGTCACAGTAGTAGGTTGCTCCCACCTAGCCACTGCATCGGTCTTCTATGGATCAACGCATATACCATCTGCAGAAATCACATGACCTAGAAACATCACCTTGTCAAGCCAGAACTCACACTTACTGAACTTAGCGAACAATTTCTTCTCGTGTAATGTTGTCAGCCGAATTCTGAGATGCCTAACATGCTCATCTCGATTATTTGAGTAAATCAGTATGTCATCAATAAACACTATTACAAACTGGTCTAAGAATGGATGAAATATCCTATTCATAAGGTAAACGCTGTTGGAGCATTGATCAACCCAAATGGCATGACTAAAAACTCAAAATGTCCATAACGTGTTCTGAATGCAATATTCGGCACGTCTACTTCTTTTATCTTAAGTTAGTGATATCCTGATCGTAAATCGATCTTGGAGAACACTGTAGCACCCCTTAACTGATCAAACAGGTCGCCAATTCGAGGTAAGGGATACTTGTTCCGTATCGTTATCTGATTCAATCGCCTATAATCAATGCATAATCTCAAAGTACCATCATTCTTTTTAATGAACAACACTGGTACACCCCAAGGCGACACACTAGGCCTTATATAGCCTTTTTCAACTAACTCTTGCAACTGTGCCTTGAACTCTTTTAGCTCTGTAGGTGCCATTCTATATGGAGCTTGTGAGATTGCTGCAGTGACTGGTATCAGGTCGATACTAAACTCTATCTCTCTATAAGGTTGTAATCCCGATAGATCATCAGGAAACAGATCTGGAAGCTTTTGCCCGACAGGTATATCTTCAAGTTTTGACTTTCCAATTCGTGTATCAACCACATTAGCAAAGTAAGCTGCACAACCCTTCCTTAGCAATTTATTGGCCTTTAGTGACAAGATCATACACGATGGACAAATCTTTCTTTCACCCTTAAAGGTAACTTCTACCTCACCAGGTCGTTTAAACACAACCTTCTTATGATAGCAATCAATTGATGCATGATGCATAGCTAAGAAATTCATTCCCAAGATAATATCAAACTCTTGGACTCCCAATGGTATTAAGTCAATAGATATCTGCCTCTCCTCTATTTCAATCATACAATTCCTATAAACGTTACGTGCTACCACTGATTCCCCCACAGGTGTGGCTATCACTAATTCACCAGGAAATAATTCTAGAGTTTTATCTATCACAACAATGAACAAATACGAAATAGATGAATGCGTAGCACCCGGATCAAACAAATACATGAGCATTTTTGTTAAAGATAGTTGAAGTACACATCACAACGTTAGATGACTCTCGTGCCTCCTGTTGTGTCATCACAAAAGCTTTTCCCTGACCATGGGGCCTGCCAACTTGCCCCTTCTGCTTTGACTCGCTTGAATTGCCTTCCTTGCTTTAACTATCACCACCTACTGCAGTAGGCTTCGCTTGCGTACTAGAGGGTCCCTGATTACTAGGAAAAGACAAGGCACCTTGGGACATGTTGTCTCCTTGTTGCAACTATGGACATTCTTTTTTCATATGACCTGTCTGACCACAGTTATTAAGTAGGATATAAGGCTTTAGTTATAAGGGAACTCTCCCGACAAATGGACCGGTACCTGAGTTGAATTAATCATGCTCTTATTAGCATGCAATGTCACTAGGAAATTAAAAAGGGTTTAATTCACCTAGACATTAGAATAAAGACCTTATTTAAAAAGTTAAATGTAAGGCATTAACTTAGATAGATTCATTTAGCTGAAATTTAACTACATGAAATAGACCCTAATCATTAAAATACTCAGTGGGAGGAAAAGTACAAAAACGAGATGTATCATATCGAGTTTTTATTCCCACGTATCTCCAAATAGTTCACACCGTGAGAATCATGCTCGACCTCGTGTCACCCTGGAAGTGACCTCCCTTCGGAAGGTGTTTGTGTGATTCAATACCAAGGTGAATGGAGAGATTGTTTATAGTAAGTGGGAGCAGGAAGTGTGTCAACACATCCTATGGTCTCCTTCATTGGTACGTTATGAAATCTCATACTTCGCCTGTGTGTTGCCAATAGTGTAACCATGTAAACCTGAGACTTTCCTTCGATCATTTTCTCTTGTCATCTATTGTGGTTTCATGGTTGAATTTAAGTTGTTGGGATTTACTAATTTAAAAGAAGAAAGAAATGAAAGTAAACAAAGAAGAAAATGAAATGAACAGAAAATAGGGAAATGAAAATAAAAAAAAAAAGAAAGAAGAAAGTGGGCGGTGCTAGTGCTTTAAAGGCAAACTCCACCACCGTTTAACTCATTTCAGGCCACATTTCTCATCATTTTCCATCCAAAATTCAGAGCATTCGAGGGAGAGAATGAAGGAAGGAGATGAAGAAGGTTTCTAGGGTTTTGAGGTTGAAGAAGATAGGAAATAGCTCAAGCAAAGGCAGCCATAGCAGAATCTTAGTTCAACCTATCTACCTCTGGTTTTTGATTCAGTTTGAGCTACACGGAAGGAACTAAGAGGTGAGGCCTGATTTTCTTTAACGTTAATCCATTTTCCAACAAATTTCATGAAGGAAGCTTGATCTAAATCTAATGATAAGTTAGTGGTTTGTGAAATGGAAAACAGAGCACATGATTTTCGTGCAGACCATGAGGATCTCTGGTTTTCTCTAGTGTTTCGAGTATTCTGGGGTGTACAAGTTAAATCAGAAGCTCTATTTAGTATGGTTGGAAAGATGATTCAATTTCCTATATCTCACATGAAGAATTCGTGAGCCAAAAATGACTTGAAGTAGGTTTAATTTCAGGAGAAAGATAAAGGGTAACAGAGAACCTTGAATCTGTGTTGTATGTGTTTGGGGCGTTTCTGGAAAAATTGGTTTGGAATTTCGTTTTCATTTCGTCCGGTAAGTTGTAGAGTGTTCGAAAATGAAGAGTTTGATATATAGTACATTAATTTTGGTTAAGTATTGAGGAAGTTATGAGTGTTGGAAGTTAGGGTATAGAATATGTAAAATCTGGAAAAGTAGAATGTGAAGTGTGATTTTTTATTCAAGTGTTTAGAATTCATGAGCATGGAAAGACAAAACTACTTATGGTTCTAATGCTCGATTTTTATTTTTTTGACAGGCCAAGAGGAAATAGGTCGAGTCTACAGACCAGGAAACTATCTAAGCCAGTGATGGACAAAACAAATTTTGAAAATTGTTTCTAAACGGTTGTTCATGATTAGATATCTTATATGCTTTTTCCTATGAATGATGCATGATTGCTATTAACGGTTTCAAGCATGAGTTTTGAACTTAGATTTTCTAATGAGGTTTATGTTGGGTTTTATGCCCTAAAACTCGTAGATAGTGAATGATGACAAATTGTTCACTTGTCTCAATATGTTGTTATTGAGGTTTGTACAATAAAGAGTTATTGTTACTAAAATTGCACAATTTGACCCAAATCCAATAAACTAAGATCCTAGGTTGTTTAGATGAAACTTGAATTAGTATGTTGGGACATACGGGGATCAGTGTTCAAGTAACAACCTAAATAGTCTATAGTATAGGGATAAGGGTGGGTACCTTATCCTGGTAACACTATGTGATACGACCCACTTTGTATTCGATACAGATGCAATGATCCAAAGCATCCATGTAGGAGACATGCGAGTGGGGGTATCCTGTGCAATGAGTTTGCATAAGACCGGACCGCGAAATAGTAACCACTAGATGTAACACCGTTAACTAGTTTAGGTTTCTATTTGAATAGGATGACCTAGGTAACTCAATCTCAATCCTGAGTTTGTTATGAACTCCTTTTCAGGTGAGATTGTCCTTAGATCTGTATGGGTGAGAGTGGCTAGTTCGTCGACTCAATAAGCCTACCATTTCAGGGGCAAGACCGAGTGGGGGCTGGGAACATAACATTACAAGATGGAATTCACTCCTTCCCCTATTGGGGTAAGTAGATGTGTGTTCCCTTAAGGGCTGATTCCAGGTCTTGAACAAGGGCGCTCATCCTCTCCTGGCCCGAGAGGAACTACTGTTTATTGATTGGATCATAAACAGATTGTTCATTAGAGGAATCAGTGGTACTTAAGGATGAAGAGGTAACCCAGGGGTAAAACGGTAATTTGACCCAGCTGGCGTTATGAACACTCGTGAAGGATTGACTTACTATTATTGGTCGATATCCGTGGACATAGAAATATTCTACAGTGAGAAGAGTTCAGCTGTGGGTCTTTAGTGGAGTGACCCACAATTAACGAAGGTTGACTAACTTGGTTAATGAGTTTAACCAATTAGTCTCGTATCGTTGGGGCTTCTGATCTGTAGGTCCATTAGGTCCACCTGCTAGCTCGTAAAGGGTTCTGAGGTTAAATAGTCTTTAATAGAATTTGAAGTGTGTTCAAATTCGTTAAGGGAATCATATTGTATATTATACAATTAAGATAATGTATGTAATACATTATAGTATAAGTTTAATTGGTGAATTAAACTTTATGTTATAAAATTAATTTTGGATGTGATTCAAAATTAATTAGTGAGAGAATTATTTGAATTTGATTCAAATAGAAAATTAATTAAATATTTGATATTTAATTAAAGAATTAATTAATTGGATAATTAATTAATTAGTTTAATTTAATTTGATTAAATATGATTTAATTAAATTAATACTATAGTTCATATTTAATGTACATTAGATGCACATTAAAACTATAGATTAAAAGAGAGAGACATGTTTGAATATGATTCAAATATAAAATTAATTGGATATATGATATTTAATTTATTGATTGGTTTAATTTATTTAATTTAGTTAAATATGATTTAATTGAATTAATTAAATAAAAACTATATCTTAAAATTAATTTAATTTAATTTTAGAATTTGATTAAATTAACATTATATTATATAGTTTTGGTAAGTTAATGGTTAAATTAAATTCCCCAGCAGTTATGCTGAGGAATAAGAAGTTCCCAGGTGTGGGGAGTTAATCGTGTAACTCCCCCTCACCCTCGTTCAACCATTAGAGATTCTGCATTCTCAGGGGTGGCTCTCTCTTGCAAGTTTTTCTCTCTAAATTTTTTTGTGGTTAATGATTCCCAAGATCAAAGTTGAGATCCCACAATCTCTACCTCAAGAACTCAAGTTTTGGTAATTTTAGGTGCTCGTTGATGGTTGTGTTCGTTGGGGAGATCGTTGATGAACTGTTCGTTGTGGAGCATTGTGCAATGAAGAAATTCGTTCTTCAACAAGTAAGTCTCCAAATCTCTAAATTGTTTAGAATTGCATGCTTAATCTAGGTTTAATTTGAGAATTGTTCTGAAATTATTGGCCAATATATCGATGTTTTCGTTTTAACCCAATTAAGAACGAAATGATCTGATACACGCTTCCTCTACGTAGGATTTTCATTCCTTCAGTTTATATACGAGCACGTGGTTATTGAATTTATGAAAAGTAGTTGAAACGATATCATTTAATGTAAAGTATGTATTAGCAAGTACTGTTTAATGATTTTCAGTTTTTCACGAGCAACCTGAGTAAGCTTAAGTTTTACGAAGGATAACGATAAGCAGGCATGTTTTAATGTTTTCATGTGATTTTTCTGAGATTTCCATTGACTACATGACTGAGATATTGAGCCCGAGGCTATATGGTACCGTGTGCACACAGGTTATATTCCATTGTTGACGTTGAGTGTACTCCGTGACAACGATGCTGTCGTGAGTGCTAGGTGGGCCCCACTACGACAAAGACGATGGGAGTATTGGGCGGGCCCCACTACACCATAGAGTTAGTAAATGTTGGTTGTACTGTGTGTGCCCTACACAACGTTGATTTGTCATGTTAGTTAAGATGTTTTATATAATTTATATGCCTTGCTGTATTTTTAATAACGTACTTGCGAGCTATTTGAGAAAGTGATAACTGTCCAAAAGGTAGTTATTTAGGTCTCGTTTATATCGGGATTTGTGTGTCTTTTGTGCTTAATAGGGTTGGTTTTAGATAGATATTATATTTTTTAACCCATTTGGAAGAATGAAAGCTTTGGAAATTATTTTATGCAGAATGTGTTGCTGGGCGACTAGAGGGAGCAAATTCTGTGCTGCAGCAAAATTGGGAGCAAAACTGCCACGTCACAGTTTGTTAGCCAAGTTGACAAACCGAATTCTGTTGAGTTCTTCTCGTGATAGAGGAGCAAGGAGAGTCCATTTTGTTTCTGGAGAGCACAGTTATCGAGACAGCAATACAGGATTCAGCTAGTAAGCATTCGGAAGATCATGGAGAGGTTAGTGTAGAGGATTTACAAGTTTGTTTGTTAGAAAGAAAAAATGAAAAAGAATTGTTTAGGTGTGAGGATGTTTTTTGAGTCTTTAGATTTAGATCAAAGGAAGGCTCCTCCAATTAAGTCATCCTTGATTGAGGCACCCACTTTAGATTTGAAGCCCTCGCCGGATCATCTAAAGTATGTGTATGTTGGGGAAGGTGAGACGTTGCCCATTATTGTTGCATCAGGTTTAATGCCGGAGCATGAAGAGGCCTTAATAAAATTGATGCAGCAATACCGCAAGGCTATAGGTTGGACATTGGCTCACATTCAGGGAATTAGCCCATCTTTTTGTATGCATAAAATCACTCTAGAGGAGAGATCCTTT
Source organism: Luffa acutangula (assembly GCA_036850905.1). Taxonomy (NCBI): domain Eukaryota; kingdom Viridiplantae; phylum Streptophyta; class Magnoliopsida; order Cucurbitales; family Cucurbitaceae; genus Luffa; species Luffa acutangula. The sequence continues at coordinate 32,259,886 of CM072088.1, read as the reverse complement.
AGGAGTATTGAGCAACAAAGAAGGCTTAACCCTGCAATGAAAGAGGTTGTTAAAAAGGAGGTGATTAAATGGTTGGATGCTGGCATCATTTATCCAATTGCAGACAGCAATTGGGTGAGCCCTGTCCAATGTGTTCCTAAGAAATGAGGTGTCACTATGGTAAGTAATAAAGACAATGAGTTGATCCCAACCAGGACAGTAACTGGCTCGAGGGTTTGCATGGTCTACCGGAGGCTTAATAAAGCTACCCGTAAGGACCATTTCCCTCTACCATTTGTTGACCAGATGTTGGATAGATTGGCTGGTCAGGCCTACTATTGTTTCTTAGATGGTTATTCTGGGTATAACCAGATTACTATTGCTCCCGAGGATCAGGAAAAAACCACTTTTACCTGTCCTTATGGGATGTTTGCTTTCAGGTGAATGCCTTTTGGCCTTTGCAATGCTCCAACAACATTTCAGCGGTGTATGTTAGCAATTTATGATATGATTGAGTCTACTGTTGAGGTATTTATGGACGATTTTTCAGTTTTTGGAGGATCTTTTCAGAGTTGTTTAGATAATTTAAGTAAGGTATTAAAAAGATGTGAGGATACCCATCTAGTTCTTAATTGGGAAAAATGTCACTTCATGGTGAAGGAGGGCATAGTGTTAGGTCATAGGATTTCTAAGAGTAGGCTAGAAGTTGATAGAGCAAAAATAGAGGTGATTGAAAGATTAGAACCACCGAGTTCAGTGAAGGGAATTCAGAGTTTTTTAGGTCATGCTGGATTTTATAGGAGGTTCATTAAAGATTTTTCCAAAATCAGTAAACCTCTTTGTAACTTATTGTGTACTGATCATGTTTTTTACTTTAATGCAGATTGTAGGAAGACTTTTGAAACTTTAAAAGCTGCTTTAATCTCAGCACCCATTCTTTGTGCACCTGATTGGAATTTACCATTTGAGGTAATGTGTGATGTAAGTGATGCTGCGTCCGTGCTATGCTGAGGCAAAAGCAGGGCAAGTTTATCCATCCTATATATTATGCAAGCAAGGTTTTAAATGAGGCACAAGTCAAATATACAACTACTGAAAAGGAGTTGTTAGCTGTTGTGTTCGCTTTTGAGAAATTCCGGCCATATTTTGTTGGATCCAAAGTCACAGTGTTCACGGATCATGCAGCAATAAAGTATTTTATGTCTAAGAAAGATGCAAAGCCTAGACTAATTCGTTGAGTTTTATTATTGTAGGAGTTCGACTTAGAGATAAGGGATAAGAAGGGATCAGAAAATGTCATTGCAGATCACTTGTCTCGTCTTGATCCATCATCATCTTTGCTGAAGCAAACTGCCATTTCAGATGCTTTTCTGGATGAACAACTTTTTGCTGTTGAGGTAAGGGTAGTCAGGGATGCCCCTTGGTATGCTGAAATTGCCAACTTTTGGGTAAATGGAGTCTCTCCTATTGACATGGACTGGAGGCAGGAGAAAAAGTTTAAGCATGATGCAAAGTTTTTCTATTGGGATGAGCCATTTATGTATAAGCAATGCTCTGACGGTATTATTCGTAGGCGTGTTTCAGGTGATGAAGCAAAGGAAATCCTTGAGCAATGTCACTCTTCGTCGTATGGAGGTCATTTCAGCGGTCAGAGGACAGCTATGAGGATTCTGCATTGTGGATTCTTCTGGCCTACCTTATTCAAGGATGCTCATTGGTTTTACAAGCAATGTGATGTTTGCCAAAGGAGAGGAAACTTAGGGCCTAGAGATGAAATGCCTCTTACTTACATTTTAGAAGTTGAATTATACGATGTATGAGGTATTGATTTTATGGGGCCATTTCCCCCTTCTAATGGCAATGTTTTTATCTTATTGGTAGTTGATTACGTATCCAAGTGGGTTGAGGCCATCACATGCCATTAGAGTGATGTCAAGACAGTAGCAAAGTTTCTTCAATCGCACATCTTTGCGCGGTTTGGGACACCTAGAGCTCTAGTGAGTGATGAGGGTACACATTTTGTTAATAATATCTTAACTAGCTTTTAGCTAAATATGAGATTAAGCATAGGATAGCTACCCCTCATCACCCACAAGCAAATGGTCAAGTGGAAATTAGTAATAGGGAAATTAGAGCTATTCTTGAAAAACTAGTCCATCAATCTAGAAAGAGGAGTGGTCTTTTAGGTTGGATGAGGCTCTTTGGGCTTATAGGACAACCTATAAGACTCCTCTACGTATGTCTCCCTATAGGTTAGTATATGGGAAAGCTTGTCATTTACCATTAGAGTTAGAGCATAAAACGTTTTGGGCTTTGAAAAAGTTAAATTTTGATCTGAGTCGTGCAGGAGCAATGAGAATGCTGCAGCTTAATGAATTGGGGGAATTTCGCCAATTTTCGTATGAGAATTCGAAAATGTATAAAGAAAAGACTAAGTTGTGGCATGACAAGAAAATTAAATCTAAAGAGTTTGTCAAAGGTTAGAAAGTTTTGCTTTATAATTCTATATTAAAATTATTTCCTGGGAAACTAAAATCTAAATGGTCAGGGCCATTTATTGTGATTGAGGTTTTTCACCATGGAGCAATTACTTTGCACGATGAAAAAGATGGGAGAGTGTTCAAAGTGAATGGTCAGCGTGTGAAACATTATTGGGGAGAGGAGTTTCAGTCGAAATATCCTTCCCTAAGGTTGGTTGATGATTGAAGGAGCAAGATTTTTGTGGGAGCATTTCGCAGAGAAAAATTTTGAGCTCCCAGTGTTGTTTTTATTTTTGTTGATTTGATTTGATTTTGAGTATTTAGTTTGTTTAATTTGTTTTAAGTAGATTTTAGTTTTGAATATTCTTATTGGTTGTTTATATTTTATCTATTTCGCTTTGAATTTTATTTGATTTTGTTGGATTTTATTTTCGGTTTATTTATTTAAATTTTCTTTGAATTGTCTTTTAATTAGATTTTATTTTAGTCGTTTAAATTCTGTTTAGAGTCGGTTTAATAAAGATTTTCCTAATTAATTCGACTTCGAAAATAATAATAAAAAAAGGAAGAATTTGATTTGAGCGGTTGAATTTAAATTTCCTGATTTGATTTCCTATTTTAAATTTGAAATCCGTATATAAGATTCTTCAGGATTTGTTTTGCTCAGACGGTTGTTACGGCAACTTTATGGCTGAAGCAAATCTCTCGTCCGAATAGGAAGGGTTTGGTTGGGAGTTAATTATCTTTTACCGTTTGGATTTTAAATTTTCTATTGCAAGGTAAATTTGCATGTGTTATCTGATGAAGCCAAGTGTCACATGGAGATGATCCAAGGGCTTTCAGGTTGGGCAACACATAAATATTTATTAGGGGCGATTGGAATCCACGATTTTACCGTTGCTGGTTTCGAATTTTCAGGTTGCATGCGATTAAACGGTAATATAATTTAATGTGGCGCAAATCTTTTCAGTTGGGATTTGATTTTTGCTGAAGCCTTATTTATTTGAAGATGGTGACAAGAGCGAGGAAAGAAAGAGAGAATGAGGAGGAGGAGGTGTCGATTACCCCTGAAGTGCAAAAAGGGAAAACAGAGAAGAAAAAGACGCCAGAAGAGAAAAAAGCTAAACGAAGAAGAAGACAAAAGAAGGTTGCGGAACAAGAAGAGGTCCAGGAGGCAACAGAGGATGTTACTGCCTCAGTACAAGGAAGAGATCCACAAAAAAATGAGGTACGAAATCTAGAAGAGGTGGAATCGGTAGTCGCAGATACGAAGAAATTTCAAGAAGAGAATGCTGAGGAGATTCAAGAACAGCAGGTTGACGAGGTGCGAGACGAGCAGGCAAAAGTAGTGCAAGAAAAAGGGAATGAACATGCGCAAGAGGCTCGTGTTGAGGTCATCATGCCCAAAACACCGAAACGACGCCGCATAAAGTGAAAGGTTGGGCGCATTCAGGTGATTCGAACTGATACCCCATCACCACCGTCGTCTGATTCTGAGAAAGAGAAGGAAGAACGAGAGAAAAAAGCAGCTGAGGACAAAGAGATAGAGGAAGCAGCGGAAGAGAATTTGAGAAAGCTTAGAGATGACAGAGGCAAAGGAATTGCTGAAGCATCGGATGAACCTGTGGAAGGACCTTTTATCCGCTTCATCAATGACCTTGCTCAAGCAAAATACCAAGAGATGCTACGAAGGGATTTCTTATTCGAAAGAGGGTTTGGTGACGATCTACCCCATTTCTTAAGAGCAGGGATTGCGAATCTTGGGTGGAGTCAGTTCTGTGCGAAGCCGGACCCAGTGAATTCGAATATTGTTCGAGAATTTTATGCGAATATTGATAATGCAGAGGAATTTCAGGCCATAGTTCGAGGAGTACCTGTTGACTGGAGCCTAGGGGCTATCAACTCGTTATTCAATCTCCAGGACTTCCCACACACGGGTCTTAATGAGATGGTCGAGGCACCATCCAGTGATCAGTTAAATGCGGCAGTCTGGGAGGTTGGAATTGATGGGGCTCAGTGAAGGCTATCTAAGACAGAGAAACACACGTTTCAAGCTGCCTATCTAGAGAGGGAAGCCAATACTTGGTTGGGTTTCATCAAGCTGCGTTTGCTGCCGACTACGATGTCTCTTTTCCCATGGAGCTAACTGCTCTGATACCAAGTTGTCACACCCCCTCCCGGACCACCTGCTAGCTTAGCCCGAAAGACGGCGTGAAGCCAACAGACATCGTCACCTCTAACGATCCCTGTTGACCCTACTGAAATATTGAACCTGGTAAACATACTAATCATAGATATAAAACATTCTACATGAAACACAACACAACGGAATCCACGGAAACCTTTTAACAAACACGAGGTGCCGTCCTGACATAACTTGGTTCGGATAATAACCTGATATAGATATCACAACCAAAAACATCTACAACTAGGGTTTATACAACCACGACCTCGAGGACTATATTATCCAATCCTTACAAAACATTTACAATATGGACAGACTCAATAAACAACTCCACCCACGTACTGGAGCTTGTTCTGGAACTTTCAGCAGACGTTGGCAGTGTATCAGGCACAGGGAGCTCGATCTCTACCTGAAAAGTTGAAAACATTTTGAAAGAATGAGCTACGAAGCCCAGTGAGTGACTAAATTTAAAACTCTAAATCCGGAAGTCAAAATACGTGATAAACCTTTAAACGTATAAATATGCTCAATCAAAGCGTTTAACATAAACGTGTAATGAATAAGGCTTTCTAAAATATCTCGCAAGTTCGTCATAAAAAATCTAGCAAGGCATATGAAATACATGAAACGTTTTAACTAACATGACCGATCTACGTTGTGTAGGGCACGCCCAGTACAACCAACATTTACTAATCCTACGATGTAGTGGGGCCCGCCCAGCACTCCCATCGTCTTTGTCGTAGTGGGGCCCGCCCAACACTCACGACAGCATCGTTGTCACGGAGTACACTCAACGTCGACAACGGAATATAACTTGTGTGCACACAGTACCATATAGCCTCGGGCTCAATACCTCAGTCATGTAGTCAATAGAAATCTCAGAAAATCACATAAAAACATTAAAACATGCCTGCTTATCGTTATCTTTCGTAAAAGTTAAGCTTACTCAGCTTTCTCCTGAAAAACTGAAAATCGTTTAAAAGTACTTGCTAATACATACTTTACCTTAAAAGATATCGTTTCAACTACTTTTCATAAATCATTAACCACGTGCTAGTATATATACCTCATTAGAAAATCTAAGCTCAAAATTCACGCTTGAAACCGTTTATAAAAACCATGTATCATTCATAGAAAAACATGTAAAACATATAATCATGATCGAACAACCGTTTAAGAACATTTTCGAAATTTGTTTTGTCACTCACTGTCTTAATTAGTTCCCTGGTTTGTAGACTCGACCTATTTCCTCTTGGCCTGTTAAACAACCAAAACCGAGCATTAGAACCATAGATGGTCTTATTCATGCATGCTCATGAATTTTAGACACTTGAATTAAGAACTACATTCACATTCTACTTTTCCAGATTTTCCAGATTCTATACCCTAACTTCCAACACCCATAACTTCCTCAATACTTAACCCAAATTAATGAAATACACATCAAACTCTTCATTTTCGAACACTCTACAACTTACCGGAAGAAATGAAAACGAGATTCTCAAACAATTTGTCCAGAAACGCCCCGAACACAGACAATACAGAATTCGAGGTTCTCTACTACTCTTTATCTATCTCCTGCAATTAACCCTACTTAAAGTCATTTTTGGCTCACAAAATCTTCATGAAAGGTGTAGGAAATTGAATAAGCTTTCCAACCATACCCAATAGAGCTTCGGATTCGACTTGTGCACTCCAGAATACTCAAAACATCAGAGAACACCAGAGATCCTCCTGGTTTGCTCGAAAATCCTGTGCTCTGTTTTCCATTCCAAAATCCATTAACTTCTCAAACGATTTAGCTCAAGCTTCCTTCATGAAATTTGTTAGAAAATGAACTCACGTTCAAGAAAATCAAACCTTACCTCTTAGTTCCTTCTGTGTAGCTCAAACCGAACAAAACACCAGAGGTTGATAGGTTGAACTCAGATTCTGCTATGGCTGGCTTTGCATGAGCTTTTCTTTATCTTATTCAACCTCAAAACCACGAAATTCTTCTTCCTCTTCTTCCTTCACTCTCTCCCTCAAGTTCTCTGAAATTGGAAAGGAAAATGATGGAGGAATGAACTGAAAATGGGCTGAAAAGTGAGCTTGTCGGTGGTTTGTGTCTTGCTGTCATTTCCCATCTTCTTTCTTTTCTTTTTTTTTTTCACTTTTGTTCTTTTTTTTTTTGCTGATTTATTTTTTTTTTTATTTTCCTTCCATTTTCCTTTTCCTTTTCCTTTTCTTTTCTTTCCTTTCTTCTTTTAACTTAGTAATCCCAACCAACAATAGATGACAAGAAAAAATGATCCTAGAGAAATCTCGGGTTTACAGGAAAGCTCAAACCTATTGGACCTATGCTAAAAGGAGAGATGACACACTCAGGAGGGCCTTGCAATCCAATTTCTCCAAACCATATCAGGCCTTCCCGGTGTTTCCCGATGATTTATTTAATCCTTGGATACTTCCCCCACCTTTTGAAAGAGAAGAGGAGGATGATGAAGAGCAGGGTCAGGAAGACTGACTGATGTGATGATTTGGAGCGAGCATTACTTTTGTTTTTCCATTTTTGTTTGCTCGCGCATGTTTGACCCTGCTTGCTGTTATGTTTGTTTGTTTCTTTTTAATTTTTCTGCTTCTAAAAAAATATATCTCTGCTTATGTAATTTCTTTTCATGTTTTTAATGAAATTTCCTAGATGTTTCTGTTCTATGAGTACTGAGTAACTCTAACTTAATTGATTTCTTCTAAAATTTTGAAGCTGGGACTGGTTAAGCTTAATTAGATAAAGGTATTCTGATCTCCAGAAACCTTTTTCTTGAGAATTTCTTCTAGCCTGGTCTGTTGCTGCGGCAAAGAAGATTTTGGAGGTAGTGTCGACTTTTATGATCAACTTTAAGCTTAGTTCTAGTCCCACGCTTAGATTGAAAATTCAGATAGAAAAATTTAAGTTTGGGGGTATAATTGCAAAATTGATAATTCATTGGGGACAATGAATAATTCAAGTTTGGGGGACTTTTTGCTACTCCAATTGTTTTGCGCGAGCATTCCTCTCATTCATTTAAAATTTTGTTAGGTTATTGAGTAACCGGGGACATTTGTGATACCCACAGTTTGTCTTCGCGTCAAAAGATAACCTAGGAAATGTGAAAAAATACATTATTTGCTGAAACAAATTGATTGTTGAGAATTTTGCTGAGAAAATTCATAGAGCAAAAGTTTTGAAGGATGAATGGTGATCCAGCAATTTTTCTGTCTCCTAGAACTTAGGTGAGCTTCATCATAAAATGTTGCCATTCTGAGGGGCAAAGGATAGAATAACTAAGGACTTGTGAGCTTTACAAAGAGTAGTTAGCCTAGTTGGTGATGAGTTTGTGGCAAGGGTATACTGCACCATAAAGTGGGTCATCCCATACTTAAGAGCTTATGACTGTAGGGTTGCTTTAAGTCTGAAAAACAAAAATATAAACCCCTTGAAAATGTGTTTTGAATATAGAGCTAGGCTGTGGCAAGTTCTTAGAATTGAGTTAAAAAGTGGTGATTATTTTTCCATGCCGGAAGAATTATTTTGCTGCAGCAGAGCTTGGTTTTGCAGAGTGCTCAAGTAAAGGTTGAAGGTAGTGATGGATTGTCTTGTTTGATTAAGCTATTTTTTGTCTAATGTTTTAAATTCTTAAGAAAAGGTTGGTTAGCATTGCTCGGGACGCACAATAGTTCAAGTTTGGGGGTGTGATAACTGTCCAAAAGGTAGTTATTTAGGCCTCGTTTATATAGGGATTTGTGTGTCTTTTGTGCTTAATAGGGTTGGTTTTAGATAGATATTATATGTTTTAACCCATTTGGAAGAATGAAAGCTTTGAAAATTATTTATGCAGAATGTGTTGCTGGGCGACTGGAGGGAACAAATTCTGTGCTGCAGCAAAACTGGGAGGAAAACTGCCACGTCACAGTTTGTTAGCCAAGTTCACAAACCAAATTCTGTTGAGTTATTCTCGTGATAGAGGAGCAAGGAGAGCAATCCACATGTCTAGGTTGACCTAAGTCAAGCCTCCTAACCTTCTATAAAAGGAAGTAGCCGCCCAAGTCAAAGTCATTCCACTTTTGGGGAAGAGACCATTCTCATTTCCATTTTGGGAGCCGAATAGAGAGAAGATTGGAGACCATCTAGAAGACCATCGATTGCAAGCTGTTCGAGGGAATTAATCTTTTCTTGTTTATCTTGTAGTCATGGACATGCCTACTCAGATTGTAGCTTGTGTTTCCATGCATCTTATGAAATAAGTAGCCTAGGCGTTGGTTAGGAACAATGTGATTGTCGTGCTTCATTTCTAGTAATAAATATTGATTAATGCATCTTGATTAATTGTTGAGTTCATTTATATTTTGTTCCCGCCTGGCCAGCCGGTATGAATACCTCTCTCTAGTTTCAAGTATGATTTAGGGAGTGTGTGGCGATTAATCACAATAGATCATTGTGTATTGGTGAACGCCAGTGACTGAGCTAGGGATAGCCAGTTGCCTAGTGCTTGATCGGTAGTACTTCATTTGGGTTGAAACACATTCCAAAAGATCTGGAGTTCCGGGAGGAATCTGCTAATAAGACTGCGAGAGTTTTGCATGATCAATAATATTGCTAGAGCATCTTTTAAATCAATTACTAAATCCTGACCAACGCCTGTTTCTAATCTGTCTGCCTATTATTATTTTCTGTTTTGTCATTTCTTTTGCTTCAACATTATTCTTATAAAAACCAATCATTTTGACTATCTTTGAAATCATTAAAGAGTTATACAAAATAGATAAAGTGGAAGCTAGTTCAGGCCTTGGATTGATAATACTTATTACTTGTTGCAGACTGTGTATACTTCCACAGAGTTCTAGAGTCTTTTATACCATATTTTTACTCACTCTAGGAACCCAATAGAAAGCTTTTATCATTACACGTTTATGTTAAACGCTTTGATTGAATAGATTTATTCGTCTAAAGGTTTATCACGTGTTCTGATTTGTAAATCTACAGTTTTTCAAAGTTAGTCACTCACTGGGCTTCGTAGCTCATTCATTAAAAATGTTTTCCCACTTTTCAGGTAGAGATCGAGCTCTCGATGCCTGATACACTGCCAACGTCTGGTGAAAGTTCCAGATCAAACTCCAGTACGTGGGTGGAGTTGTATATTGAGTCTGTTTATATTGTAAATGTTTTGTAAGGATTGGATTATTTAGGTTCTAGGGGTCGTGGTTGTATAAACCCCACTTGTATATGTTTTTGGTTGTGATATCTATATCAAGTTATTTTCCAAACCGAGTTATGTCAGGGCTGCACCTCGTGTATGTTAAAAGGTTTTCAGGGATGCCACTGTGTTGTGTTTCATGTAGAATATTTTATATCTAAGATTAGTATGTTTATCAGGTTCAGGATTCAGCAGGGTCAACAGGTATCGTTAGAGGAGGACGATGTCTCTTGGCTTCACGCCATCTCCCTAACTAAGCTAGCAGGTAGTTTGGGAGGGGGTGTGACAAACCATCCCTTCAGAGGGATTAAGTATGGGGTAGCAGGGCGAACTCCGTAACGGATAGGGTTTCGTAGGTTTTGCTCCAACATTGTCTTTCTTGATCGTAGCTTGTTGGGGCAGACCTCTGGAATCTGAAAGATGGTGGGTTACACTTACAGTGTTAATAATTTCTAGACCAAACAACGATAACTATATGCTAACTTTATAAAGTGTTATTCTGGTGTTAGAGTTTGGTCGAGAACGTCTCGGTTCAAAGGAGGAGTAGCTGATCACCCCTCGATGGCTGTTGCTCTAAACCTTTGAAGTATCGTTGCAAAAGAATTAAGATTCATAGGACGCTTAATTGCTTTTGCTAAATTCATTGGATTAGTAAAAGTATTAAAACATTAGACAACCAATTTAAAGTTTGTTTGTTTATTTTCAACAATAAGTATAGGTTCTTTATAATGCCTTTTTAATACGCCAAATTCGTTACTAAACAAACTTTAAACACTAGATCGTGGTAAGTGATATGGAAACGGTCTTGAAATGTAATATGTCATCAAGATGTTATCTCTATTTCATTCTCGCAATGATCATGATAAATATAACATATAAAACTGCCTAGCTAAAAAGAACATATCCAAGACTAGAAATATGATTTATTTGTCCTGAAAACGTGCTCAGTGATAAGTGACAAAAATATACATATTTTTCCCCTTATTCTTAGCTTATTTCTTGTGAAACTTGTATGTTTTTGGTCAAAATTACTATTCCCGAGCCTAAAAAGTGTAAAAGTTGGTAAGTTAGGTCTTTGAGAGTCATGTGTGTCAAATTATACATATTTGTGCTTAAAAGAACTCATTTTTGTGTGAATTTGACTTAGTTTTTGTGTTTTGCAGAAAACAGAGGAAAATAGAGAAATGTTGTTGAAATGCGATTGCATTTCCGTCAAGGCAAAATGCTGTCCAAATGCGACAACATTTCTGCCAAGGCAAAAATGAAATGCGACCACATTTCTAGGCAGAAACAGAAAAGTCTGAGTCCGCCACGGGTCGTTTTAAACGAGCTTTTCATGCAACAAACTGGCTGTTTTGACTCCGAAACTGACTGGGCTACCTACCAACATCATTTTCGTGACTCCTCAACCACTTCTCACACTATAAAAGGCCTCGATTCTAAGGGAAACACAAGCACAACTCACTTGGAAGAAAAGGGTGGTGACAGAACCCTGGCTCGACACCAATGAGTAGGGATGCCCGAGGTCCTTCTTAGATGACCAAATTCTAACCCGAGAGAGAGTTAGACATCAAACCTTGTGGTTTGTAGAGAGTTTCACTGATCCCCATCTTGTAAAAGTGAGAGAGTGGAGTGTCTTAGCGAACTCTAGAAGGATTGTGTAACAAAAAAACCCATAATATTTAGCTATCTCTTTTTATCCCAGCTCTTAAATCTTTTCATTATCTTGTATTATTTTCATCATTATTTCAATGAAAATGTGTTCATTTGCTTTTTATCCCATCATGAGTAGCTGATGACATGCATAAATGTCATCATTTTCCTATTAATTTTAGCTAGTTTTGTGTATGAATTGTGTGCTTTAATGCAATTTTATGTTTAAATTTTAGAAAATCGAGTCAAAGAAGAAAAACCAGAATTTTGAGAGATTTTGGATGATTTTGGAGGCTTTTGGAGCAATTTGGAGAATTACATTGAAGACCCAAATCCAAAAAGCCAAGAAGAATGAGTTTGAAGCCCAAATTCATGAATTTCAAGTCTTAAATTATCAAGTTGGGTCAAGAAAAGAATCCAAAGTCTATTACAAGAAGCATTTGGGCCAATAGAAAGTTGGAGGCCCAAAAATGGAGTCAAAATCGGGCCATTATTGAAGATTCAGGGCCTAGCGTTGAGACGCTAAGCCTGGAGCGTCCCGACGCAGGCGTAGAGAGTTCTGGAATCGCTACAGCGTCGCGACGCTGTCCAGATAGCGTCTCGACGCTGCGACGTCTTGGAGCCCAAGAAAAGATGACGTCAAAGCGTTGCGACGCTGTGACGTAGCGTCGCGACGCTACGCCTGCTGAGAGCCTATAAAATGAGCCTTTTGCAATGAAGTTTGTGTGTCAATTTGTGGGTTTTCACCCCATTCTAGAATCCACACTAAAATTGGGGATTTTTGGGAGAGTTTTGGAGCTTTATTGAAGATCTTTGGAGCTCAAGATCGAAGGAGGTCGGCGCGGGATCGAGGAGATCGACACTTTTATGAGCATTTCTCTTCCCTTTTCCTTTATGTTTTAGTTTCTAGAATTGTTGTGATTAGGAATTATTGAATTTTATTAATTATGAGTAGTAAATTCCTAAATTCTATGAGATTGATTTAGATGTTGAACCTTTTGCTTGATTAATGAATTAAATTGGTTTAATTGTCATTATTGTTCATTTGTGCATTTTGTCCGTAATGCTATTAATCAACTGATCACTGATTAAATGAATCGTTACCAAGTGGAAACTTGACGGAGAAAAGCTTAGACTAGAACTGAATGCATGACTGACGTTTATTTACCTAGGTGACACGAGACAAGATAAATAACGTTAGAGGTTGTACTGAAGGGTCGCAATGCCATGTCAAGTAAATAAAGATGAGACGGAAAGGAGATTCTTTATTGAAAGGTATGAGATAGGAGGAGATCGACAGGAGAGTCCTTGTCATTAGGCTTCTAGACTCATAAATCAAATGATTAGTTAATCCATATTAGTTAATTGATTAAGCATTAAAGGTCCAATTGTCGAAATCAACAACTCTAGAATTATCCCTCCAAATTGTGTCTTCATTTATCTTTTGCTTTCTAGATTAGCTTTTTATTATTCTTTTCGACATTAGATTCTGTTCTCTAAATAAAGCTAAGCAAGATTATTCGCGGTAATTAATTGAATAAATCCAATACCCGTGGAGACGATACTCTATACTTAAAATCACTATATTACTTGTGACAACCTGTACGCCTGCAGTATTAAAAATCATGCATCAAGTTTTTGGCGCCGTTGCCGGGGATTGGCTAATTTCATTCAATTAATATTGTGAAGAAATTGCTTGCTTTAATTTAGAGGTTTATTTTGCTTTCTTTATTTTTATCCTGGTCCATTGTTCTTGTTGTGCATTTAATTGGTGTTTGCATCTGACTGAAAGCCTGATTATTGTTGATTTAATTGTTTTAAATGACTTTTAATAGTTTTGGGTGGCCCTTTAGGGAATCTATGCTCGAAGAACCAACACCATCATCCAACTTTTTCTATTCAAATTATCCCCCTTTAGAAGAAAAATATCCCTAGAAAATTTGCTTAAAGAATTTATAGAGGATAATAAAATCACAAAATTAGCTCTAGAATTCAGAGGGTTGTTGTAGCCAAGAATGGGAGGAGAGTGAAGTGCAGCCCGCTTCCTTAGAAAAACAGTCTTCCTTAGAGAGCTTGCTTGAAGATTTTATTGAAGAGACTAGAGCCATGAATGTAGAATTAGAAAAAACTATGGAGCGACTCCAGACCCAAAAGGATGATAGGGAAGTAGTATCCACTTCCATAGAGTGTCTAGTGAGTCATGTGGCCACTGATTCATTAGCACCCATTCAGGAGCGTAATTTTTTCGATTTGGCTAAAAATGAGCATATAGGGGTGAGTTGTATAGATAGTGAAGAAGAATTGGATGATTTTAGCACCCACCAAGAACAAGATTGTGAGAAAGAAAAAGAAAATGAGCCTATAGTGTTTGAGGAGTTTCTTGAGGTAGAGTTTAAGGTTGAAAGACCTTTGTCTGTTTTATCATCTCCATCCTCTCTTAATAATGAGTGTTCTTTTTCTTGTTCTCACGAGTCAGAGTCAGAGTCTTTTTATTTTAATCTTTCTCCTTTTATGCTTTTATTAAAAGAAAATCTAAAAAATATTTCTGCTTCACAGTCCCATGAAAAGCTAGTAAGCTTACTAGCAATAGTTTGCTTCATCGATTCAAGGAAGAAGGGCCCGAAGAAATATGAGAATTTTATGTACCTTGAAAGCCCACACAAACTCGTCTAGCTAAGAGACGTTAAACAAGCGCTTCTTGGGAGGCAACCCAAGTTTATTTTTTCGTTAATTTTCTTTTCTTTGTTTTTCAGTTTTTTTTTTTTTTTTTTTTTTTTTTGTAGTTAGAGCATGTTGATCTTTCGTTCCCGTTGATCAATTTTTGAAGGAGCTCGAGACCACATTTTCTTCCAAAAACAACCCCAATGATGTTGAAGGCTGACATCCATGGTTTCTCTCGCACTCCAGGGCAGTATTGGTCTCCCTATATTTTTTTAAATTGTCCTTATGCATGCTTAATTAGTCTAAATAATTGATACATTGAGGACAATGTATGATTTAAGTTTGGGGGGGAGGCTTTGCTGTTCTGATCTGAGTGCAAATTTTTCATGATGATTGTATTGTATCTGTTTTGATGAGGACGGTCTATGATATGATCTAGATAATGAATTTTGTTCATTTTTTGTGAAATATGAAAGCATGTTCAAGATTCATGTAAATTTAAATTTTTTTCTTTGATTTCCTTGCACATGTTGAGCACTTAGTCTACTTATATGGTTTTGAATGCTTAGAACTGAATTATATTATCTAGATGCTTGTTGTCACTCCGATAGGCTTAAGATCTGATTTGAAAGATGAACTGCATGAGAGTCTGTAATGTTTTACTTGGGAGAAAAATCATGTTTATTAGCCTGCAAAGAAAAGAGGAAAAGAAAGAAAAAAAATGAAAAAAGAAAAGTGTGAAGAAAAAATATGAAAAAAAAAATTATCAAAAAAAAAAAGAATGCTCCACTTTCTTGAGAGCGTTAGTAACCATGGGCATTCATGACACCCATCATTTGCCTTTGCATGAAAGCGCTGGAAAGAAATGAGCATGCCTCGACAACCTGAAAGATGAGGCGCTCGTAGTTGGATGCTTTCATCACCAATGTTGGCAAGCCAAAACGAAGGCGCTACATCTAAAAGGATTCTAAAAAAAAAAAAGCAAGTTTCGGGGAGGTATTCCTCGTTGCTTCAGGCACCTTAGTGGGATAATGCTTTCTTGATTGTTGGAAAGCTGGATAATTAGAGTTTAGGGCCAGTGTAGGGGGAAAATGAACTGAGGATTGTATAAAGCTTTTCTAGGCTAGTAAAGACCTAATAAGGAAGCTCGCACACACACACGCAAGGGATGAAGAGTTTAAATTTATATTTAGTGATGAATGAATGTGTTTTAATATTTCCTTTAATTGTTATAGTTCATTATTTTGATCATTGAACTTAGAGTCGTGCATTTGCAATAGTTGATTCATATAAATGGTTTTAGCTTTGCTCGGGACTAGCAAAGATTTAAGTTTGGGGGTGTGATGACATGCATAAATGTCATCATTTTCCTATTAATTTTAGCTAGTTTTGTGTATGAATTGTGTGCTTTAATGCAATTTTATGTTTAAATTTCAGAAAACCGAGTCAAAGAAGAAAAACCGGAATTTTGAGAGATTTTGGATGATTTTGGAGGCTTTTGGAGCAATTTGGAGAATTACATTGAAGACCCAAATCCAAAAAGCCAAGAAGAATGAGTTAGAAGCCCAAATTCATGAATTTCAAGTCTTAAATTATTAAGTTGGGTCAAGAAAAGAGTCCAAAGTCAATTACAAGAAGCATTTGGGCCAAAAGAAAGTTGGAGGCCCAAAAATGGAGTCAAAATCGAGCCATTATTGAAGATTCAGGGCCTAGCGTCGAGACGTTAAGCCTGGAGCGTCCCGACGCAGGTAGCCACATGGAGAGCTCTGGAATCGCGACAGAGTCGTGACGCTGTCCAGATAGCGTCTCGACGCTGCGACATCTTGGAGCCCAAGAAAAGATTACGTCACAGCGTCGACGCTGTGACGTAGCGTTGCGACGCTACGCCTGCTGGGAGCCTTTTGCAATGAAGTTTCTGTGCCAATTTGTGGGTTTTCACCACATTCTAGAATCCACACTAAAATTGGGGATTTTTGGGAGAGTTTTGGAGCTTTGTTGAAGATCTTTGGAGCTCGGAATCGATGGAGGTCGGCGCGGGATCCAGGAGATCGACACTTTTATGAGCATTTCTCTTCCCTTTTCCTTTATGTTTTAGTTTCTAGAATTGTTGTGATTAGGTGATAACTGCCCAAAAGGTAGTTATTTAGGCCTCGATTGTATAGGGATTTGTGTGTCCTTTATGCTTATTAGGGTTGGTTTTCGATAGATATTACATGATTTAACCCATTTGGAAGAATGGAAGCATTGGAAATTATTTTGTGCAGATTATGCTGCTGAGCGACTGGAGGGAGCAAATTCTATGCTGCAGCAAAACTGGGAGCAGAAACTGCCACATCACAGCTCGTTAGCTAACTTCATGAACCGACTTCTGTTGAGTTATTTTCGGGATAAAGGAGCAAGGAGAGCCCTACACGTGTCCAAGTTGACCTAATTCAAGTCTCCTGTCCTTCTATAAAAGGAAGTAGCCGTCAAAGTCAAATTCATTCCATGTTTTCCCTTGGAAGCCAAATAGTATAGGGAGATTGAAGATCATCAAGAACACCATCTACCGCAAGCTGATTAGGGAGTTTATTTTCTTTATTAACTTGTGGTTATGGACATGCATACTCAGATTGTAATTCGTATTCCTATGCCTATTATGAACTAAGTAGCTTAGGGTGTTGGTTAGGAATAATGTGATTACTGTGCTTCATCTCTAGTAATAAATTGACTATCGCATTTTGGTTAATTGTTGTGCTTATTCTTATTTTATGCCTGCCTGGCCAGCCGGTGTGAATAGCTCTCTCTAGTTTCAGGGATGATTTAGAGAGTGTGTGGCAATTATCCACACTACGATCATTGTGTAGAGGGTCAAAAAGTTGTGGCATGACAAGAAAATTAAATCTAAAGAGTTTGTAAAGGGTCAAAAAGTTTTGCTTTATAATTCTAGATTAAAACTATTTCCTGGAAAATTAAAATCTAAATGGTCAGGACCATTTATCGTGATTGAGGTTTTTCCCAATGGAGCAATAACTTTGCAGGATGAAAAAGATGGGAGAGTGTTCAAGGTGAATGGACAGCGTGTGAAGCATTATTGGGGTGAGGAGTTTCGGTCGAAATATCCTTCCCTAAGGTTAGTTGATGATTGAGAGAGCAGGACTTTTGCGGGAGCATTTCACAGAGCAACATTTTGAGCTCCCAAAGTTTGTATTAATTTTATTTTTCGCTGATTTGATTTTAATTTCGGTTAGGTTAGATTTGATTTTGCATGATTTATTAAATGTTATCTTTAAAATATTAGTTTTTTTGGTAGTTTAGATTTTATCTATTTCGTTTTGAACTTGATTTGATTTTAGGATTATTTATTTAGATTATTTTTAGGATTATCTTTTCATTAATTAGATTTTGTTTTATGTGGATTTTATTTTCAGTTATTTGAATTTTGTTAGTTAATAAAGATTTTCTCTAATTGATTCGGTTTTAAGAATAAAAAAATTAAGTTTGATTTGATCGGTTAAGTTCAAGTTGAATTTAAAAGATTTGATTTTCCTATTTTGAAATTTAAATTCCGTATCTAAGATTCGGCAGGTTCAGAAGATTGTTGCAGCAAAGATGCTGCTGGAGCAAATTTCTCGTACGAATAGGAAGGATTTTATTGTGAGTAATTATTTTTACCGTTGGGATTTTTGAATTTCTATGGGTAGGTGAATTGCAGGGATGCTGCCACATGTCGTGCAGGGATAATCCAACGGTTTAGCCATTGACAACATGCCGTTATTTCCCATAGATGAGTGAAATTCCACGATTTTACCGTTAGGGATTTGAATTGCAAAGTAAATATGAACTGTAAAACCATTTATTACGGAGCAAATCCTTTCGGTTAGGATTTCAAATTGCTGGAGGCTTATTTATTTGCAGACTTTGGTACGTTTCTCCTCACTTCGTCTTCTTGATTCTATCTTGCCATCTACATTCTTTCTTTCTCCTTTTCATTCTCTGCAAAACCCTTTGAGTTATCCATGGCCAAAATAAGAGCGAGGAAAGAAAGAGAGAGAGAAAGTGAAGAGGAAATATCCATTACCCCCGAAGTTCTGAAAGTAAAAACTAAGAAGAAAAGAACACCAGAGGAGAAAGAAGCTAAAAGAAGAAGGCGACAACAGAGGGCGGAAGAACAGGAAAAAGTGACAGAGCATGAGGCTGCTGCAGTGGTTGAAGAAAACCTGGAAGAACTGCAAGAACAGACCCCAGGAGAGGCTGATCAGAGACTTGCAGATACAGATACGGCTCGAGAGGAAAATGTTGAGGAAAATCAAGAAGAGCAGGCTGAGATGGTGAGAGATGAGCAGGTAGACGCAGTGTCTGAAAGAGGAAACGAGCAGGACCAAGAAGTTCGTGTTGAGGTAATCATGCCCGAACCGCCGAAACGCCGCCGCATAAAAAGAGAGGCCGGTCGTATTCAGGTGATTCGGACTGATACCCCATCACCACCATCATCAGATTCTGAGAGAGAAAAGGCAGAGCGAGAGGAAAGAGAGAAGAAAGAAGCTGAGGACAAAGAAAGAGACGAAACGGATAAGAAGACTGAGGAAGAGCAGTTGCTCAAGTGCAGGGCAGAGAAGGGCAAAAATGTTGCTGAAGCATCGGAAGAACACGAGGCGATAGAAGAACAACAGGTTCCATTTGATCGCTTCGTCAACAATTTTGCCAGAGCAAAATACGCTGAGCTTCTTAAAAGGGATTTCTTGTTCAAGCGCGGTTTCAGTGGTGATCTTCCACAGTTTCTGAGGACCGGTATTGCAGACCACGGCTGGGAGCTGTTTTGTGCGAAGCCGGAATCTGTAAATGCACAGGTGGTGCGTGAATTTTATGCTAACATTGTCAAGGAGGATGGTTTCCAGGTAATTGTCAGAGGAGTCGAGGTGGATTGGAGTCCAAGTGCTATCAATGCACTGTACAACGTTCAAAACTTCCCCCATGCGGCATATAATGAGATGGCTGTGGCGCCATCTGATGAGCAACTAAGTGAGGCTGTAAGGGAGGTAGGAATTGAAGGGGCACAGTGGCAGTTATCCAAGACTCAGAAGAGGACATTCCAGTCGGCTTATTTGAAAAGGGAAGCGAACACATGGATGGGATTTATTAGACAGAAGATGCTTCCAACAACACATGACTCGACAATCTCCAGGGAACGGGTTCTCCTAGCTTTTGCCATCTTACGGTCTCTCAGTATTAATGTAGGGAGGATCATTGCGAATGAGATTTCTGGATGTTGGAAAAAGAAGGTGGGGAAACTATTCTTTCCAAACACAATCACGATGTTGTGCAGAAGAGCAGGGGTTCCGGTGGATGAGGGAGATGTGATCCTGTTTGATAAGGGGATCATAGACACGCCCAATTTGGCACGGCTCCAGCGTGTGCAGGAGGTACGTCAAGGTGGGCTTATCCATGGCATCAACTCGATTCTAGAACAACTGGCACTTTCGGCCAGTAGGCAGGAGTTTGCTGAAAGGCAAACTTTAACCTTCTGGATCTATGTTAAGAATCGGGATGCCATCTTGAAGAAGGCGCTGCAAGAGAATTTTTCAAAACCTTATCCAGCCCTTCCAGCATTCCCTGACGATCTGTTGAACCCCTGGATTCCGCCCCCACCTGTTGAAAGAGGAGAAGAGGATGATGAAAATGAACCGGGCCAAGAGGACTGAAGGATGAAGTGGCCATGGGCGAGCATAATTTTTGTTCTTAAATTTTTGATTACTCGTGCATTTTCTAACCTCCTTTTCTATTATTGTTATGTTTGCTTTTCTTTTTACTTTTCTGCTGCTTTAAAAAAAATATATCTGATGTGTAATTTCTTTTTAATGAAATTTCTTGATGTTCCGTTCCATGAGCACTAAGCAACTCTAACTTAACTAATTTTTCTCTGAATTTTTGAAGCTTGGACTGATTACGCTTAATTAGATCAAGGTATTCTGATCTCCAGAAACCTTTTGCTTGAGCATTTCTTCTAGCCTGGACTGTTGCTGCGGCAAAGAAGATTTTGAAGGTAGTATTGACTTATATGATCCACTTTAAGCTTAATCTAAGTCCCATGTTTAGTTTACAAATTCAGATAGAAAAATTTAAGTTTGGGGGTATACTTGCTTATTTAATTATTCATTGGGGACAATGAATAATTCAAGTTTGGGGGACTTTTTGCTACTCCAATTATTTTGCTCGAGCATTCCTCTTCTTCAAATTAAAATTTGCTAGGTTATTGAGTAACCGGGGACATTTGTGATACCCATAGGTTGTCTTCGCGTAAAAAGATGACCTAGGAAATGTGAAAAAATGAGAAATATGAGAAAAAAATTATTTGCTGAAAAATTGTTTGTTTGCTGAAAAATTGTTTGTTGAAGATTTTGCTGAAAAAATTGATGGAGCAAAAGTTTTGAAGGATGAATGATGATCCAACAGTTTTTTTGTCTCCCATAACTTAGGTGAGCTTCATCACAAAATGTCGCCATTCTGAGGGGCAAGAGATGGAATAACTAAGGATTTTTGAGCTTTATAATGAGTATTGAGCCTAGTTGGTGATGAGCTTGAGGCAAGGGTATACTGCATCATAAAGTGGGTCATCCCATGCTTAAGAGTTTATGACTGTAAGGCTGCGTTAAGTCTAATAAACAATGATATAAACCCATTTAAAAATATGTTTTGAAATGTCTGATAATAGAGCTAAGCTGTGGAGAGTTCTTAGAATTGAGTTGAAAGTGGTGATTATTTGTCCCTGCTGAAGGAATCATTTTGCTGCAGCAGAGCTTGGTTTTGCAGAGTGCTCAGGTAAAGGTTAAAGGTAGTGTTGGACTGTCTGGTTTGATTAAGCTATTCTTTGTCTAATATTCTGAATTCTTGAAGGAAGGTGAGTTAGTATTGCTCGGGACGCGCAATAATTTAAGTTTGGGGGTATGATAACTGCCCAAAAGGTAGTTATTTAGGCCTCGATTGTATAGGGATTTGTGTGTCCTTTATGCTTATTAGGGTTGGTTTTGGATAGATATTACATGATTTAACCCATTTGGAAGAATGGAAGCATTGAAAATTATTTTGTGCAGATTATGCTGCTGAGCGACTGGAGGGAGCAAATTCTATGCTGCAGCAAAACTGGGAGCAGAAACTGCCACATCACAGCTCGTTAGCCAACTTCATGAACCGACTTCTGTTGAGTTATTTTCGGGATAAAGGAGCAAGGAGAGCCCTACACGTGTCCAAGTTGACCTAATTCAAGTCTCCTGTCCTTCTATAAAAGGAAGTAGCCGTCAAAGTCAAATTCATTCCATGTTTTCCCTTGGAAGCTGAATAGTATAGGGAGATTGAAGATCATCAAGAACACCATCTACCGCAAGCTGATTAGGGAGTTTATTTTCTTTATTAACTTGTGGTTATGGACATGCATACTCAGATTGTAATTCGTATTCCTATGCCTATTATGAACTAAGTAGCTTAGGGTGTTGGTTAGGAATAATGTGATTACTGTGCTTCATCTCTAGTAATAAATTGACTACCGCATTTTGGTTAATTGTTGTGCTTATTCTTATTTTATGCCCGCCTGGCCAGCCGGTGTGAATAGCTCTCTCTAGTTTCAGGGATGATTTAGAGAGTGTGTGGCAATTATCCACACTACGATCATTGTGTATTGGTGAACGCCAGTGACTGAGCTAGGGATAGCCAGTTGCCTTGTGCTTGATCGGTCGTACTTCATTGGGTTTGAAACAAATCCCAAAAGATCCGGAGTTCCGGGAGGAATCCGCTAATAATACTGCGAGAAATGCATGATCAATAATATTGCTGGAGCATATTTTAGAATAATCACTAAACCTAACCAACGCCTGCCTTTAATCTGTCTATCTATTTGTTTACTTATTGTTTTGTCATTTATTTTGCTTCAGCATAATGCCGATAAAACCCAATCATTTTATTATTCTTGAAACCATTAAAAAGTTACACAAAAATAGGTAGAGTGGAAACTCATTCAGGGCTCGGATTGATAATATTACTTGCTGTAGACTGTGTATACTTGCACAGGAATTCTAAAGTATTTTATACTATATTTTTACTAACTCTAGGAACCTGACAAGTTTTTGGCGCCGTTGCTGGGGACTTGAATAAGTTTTTATCTGATCTGTTTTGTGTATGTGTTTTAGTGGTTTAGTGCTAGAACTTTTTGATTGTTTCTTTTGTTTTTGCAGGTGTGATTTTGGTGTATGAGCGATCCGCCTGGGGTACGGTTTGAGCTTGATCCATAAATTGAAAGGACATTTAGGAACAGAAGGAGGGAGCAGCGCAGAAACCAGATGGAGAACGCCCCGCAACTTCCACAGGTTCATGAAGGTCTAGCAGCAGCAAACCCTTAGCAGAATCCGTTGTTGCAGCAAAACCCACTGTTTGAGCAAAATGAGCAGCGAAATAATCAGGCTGAGAATCCTATCTTGATAGCGAACGATAGGACCAGAGCCATTCGAGCGTATGCTGTCCCGATGTTTAATGAGTTGAATCCAGGGATTGCACGTCTCCAAATCCAAGCGGCGAATTTTGAAATGAAACCGGTAATGTTTCAGATGTTGCAAACCGTGGGGCAATTCCATGGTTTGTCATCTGAAGACCCTCATTTACATCTTAAGTCTTTTCTAGGAGTTAATGATTCTTTTGTAATTCAAGGAGTGCCTAGAGATGCTCTTAGATTAACTTTGTTCCCGTATTCTCTTAGAGATGGAACAAAGTCATGGTTAAACTCTTTTTCTCCAGGATCAATTAGGACGTGGGATGAGTTAGCTGAAAATTTTTTGAGTAAATATTTCCCACCTAATACAAATGCTAAATTAAGGAGTGAAATAGTAGGGTTTAGGCAACTTGACGATGAGACTTTTAGTGAGGCTTGGGAGAGGTTTAAGGAGCTTTTACGAAAGTGTCCCCACCATGGGTTACATCATTGTATTCAAATGGAAACATTTTACAATGGTTTAAATGGAGTAACCCAAGGTATGATCGATGCTTCGGCTGGAGGGGCCCTTTTGGCAAAAACTTTTGATGAAGCCTATGAAATTTTAGAAAGAATATCTATTAATAGTTGTCAGTGGTCGGATGTTAGAGGCACAAATAAAAAGGTTAAGAGTGTATTAGAGGTTGATTGTGTGTCCACCATTAGGGCTGATCTTGCAATGATTGCTAACGCTCTTAAGAATGTGACAGTGATTAGTCATCAACAGCCACCAGCTATGGAGCCTGCAACAGTGGTGAACCAAGTCACGGACGAAGCATGTGTCTATTGCGGTGAAGACCACAACTACAAGTTTTGCCCCAGCAATCCAACTTCTGTGTTTTTTGTAGGTAATCAGAGGAACAACCCTTATTCTAACTTCTATAATCCAGGTTGGCGCAACCACCCCAACTTCTCATGGGGAGGTCAAGGAAATAACGTACAAGCGCAACAAAAGATGAACCAGCCGGGATTTGCTAAAGCGCAGGTAATGCCCCAGCAAAGTAAGTAGGCTTTACCCCAGCAAAATTCGAGAAATTCTCTCGAGGCGATGATGAAAGAATTTATGGCTCGCACAGATGCTGCAATTCAAAGTAATCAAGCTTCGATGAGGGCCCTGGAATTGCAAGTGGGTCAACTAGCTAATGAGCTCAAGGCAAGGCCTCAAGGGGAACTTCCATCAGATATTGAACACCCTAGAAGGGAAGGTAAGGAGCAGGTAAAGGCAGTTACTCTTAGGAGTGGTAAGCCATTAGAAGAAAGAATTGAGCCTAGTAAAACCCAGGTTATAGATAAAAATGGTGATAGAAATAATAATGTTGTTGTCAAGGAAGAGTTGGAGTCTGGTCAGGGTGCTGGAGGCAGCAATAAAAATGCTGGAGCATCTGGTTCTGTGCCAGATGTAGAACCACCATATGTGCCGCCCCCACCTTATGTA
The DNA here is from genome assembly GCA_036850905.1 of Luffa acutangula. Taxonomy (NCBI): domain Eukaryota; kingdom Viridiplantae; phylum Streptophyta; class Magnoliopsida; order Cucurbitales; family Cucurbitaceae; genus Luffa; species Luffa acutangula. The sequence goes on along the minus strand of CM072088.1, from coordinate 32,235,786 downwards.
CCACCTCTACCTTTTCCACAAAGGCAAAAGCCTAAGAATCAGGATGATCAATTTAAAAAGTTTTTAGAGATTCTTAAGCAGTTGCATATAAATATCCCTTTAGTAGAAGCTATAGAGCAAATGCCTAATTATGCTAAATTTCTTAAGGATATTTTGACTAAAAAGAAAAGGTTAGGTGAGTTTGAAACTGTATCTCTTACTGAGGAGTGTAGTGCTATTCTTAAGAATGGGCTACCCCCCAAGGCTAAGGATCTAGGGTCATTTACTATATCTGTGTCTATAGGTGGAAAAGAATTAGGTAGAGCACTCTGTGATTTGGGTGCGAGCATTAACCTTATGCCTCTTTCGGTCTATCGAAAGTTAGGTATTGGTGAAGCTAGACCTACCACAGTTACACTCCAACTAGCTGATAGGTCTACCACGTATCCAGAGGGTAAGATTGAGGATGTCTTAGTAAAAGTGGATAAATTCATATTTCCTGTTGATTTTATTATTTTAGACTATGAAGCTGATAAAGATGTCCCAATTATTTTAGGTCGTCCATTTTTGGCTACTGGTAGGGCATTAATAGATGTTCAAAAAGGAGAATTAACAATGAGAGTCTGTAATGAGGAAGTGAAATTTAATGTCTTTAAAGCCATGAAATATCCAGACGAAATGGAGGATTGCTCCTTCATTAGGATTCTGGAGAGCACAGTCATTGAGACAACAATTCAGGATTCAGCTTATAAGCTTTAAGAAAAGCATGGAGAGGTTAGTGTAGAAGATTTTGAATTTTGTTTTTTAGATAGAAAAAATGAAAAAGAATTGTTTAGGTGTGAGGATGTTTTTGAGTCTTTAGATTTAGATCAAAGAAAGGCTCCCCCAATTAAACCATCCCTGATTGAGGCACCTACTCTAGATTTGAAGCCTTTACCAGATCATCTAAAGTATGTGTATCTTGGGGAAAGTGAGACGTTGCCCATTATTGTTGCATCAGATTTAATGCCGGAGCATGAGGAGGCCTTAATAAAATTGCTGCAGCAATACCGCAAAGCTATAGGTTGGACATTGGCTGATATTCAGGGAATTAGCCCATCTTTTTGTATGTTCAAAATCACTCTAGAGGAGGGATCCTTTAGGAGTATTGAGCAACAAAGAAGGCTTAACCCTGCAATGAAAGAGGTTGTTAAAAAGGAGGTAATTAAATGGCTGGATGCTGGGATCATCTATCCAATTTCCGATAGCAATTGGGTAAGCCCTGTCCAATGTGTTCCTAAGAAAGGAGGTGTCACTGTGGTGAGCAATAAAGATAATGAGTTGATCCCCACAATTACAGTAACTGGCTGGAGGGTTTGTATGGATTACAGAAGGCTTAATAAAGCCACCCGAAAGGATCATTTCCCTCTACCATTTATCGACCAGATGTTGGATCGATTGGCTGGTCAGGCCTATTACTGCTTCTTAGATGGTTATTCTGGGTATAACCAGATTACTATTGTTCCTGAAGATCAGGAAAAAACCACTTTCACCTGCCCTTATGGGACATTCGCTTTTAGGAGAATGCCTTTTGGCCTTTGCAATGCTCCAGCAACATTTCAGCGGTGTATGTTAGCAATTTTTTCTGATATGATTGAGTCCACTGTTGAGGTCTTTATGGACGATTTTTCAGTTTTTGGAGGGTCTTTTCAGAGTTGTTTAGATAATTTAGGTAAGGTGTTAAAAAGATGTGAGGATAGCCATCTAGTTCTTAATTGGGAGAAGTGCCACTTCATGGTGAAGGAAGGCATAGTGTTAGGTCATAGGATTTCTAAGAATGGTCTAGAAGTTGATAGAGCAAAAGTTGAGGTTATTGAAAGGCTAGAGCCACCGAATTCAGTGAAGGGAATTCAGAGTTTTTTAGGACATGCTGGATTTTATAGGAGCTTCATGAAGGATGTTTCCAAAATCAGTAAACCTCTTTGTAACTTATTGTGCACTGATCATGTTTTTGACTTTAATGCAGATTGTAGGAAGGCTTTTGAAACGTTGAAGGCTGCTTTAATCTCAGCACCCATTCTCTGCGCACCTAATTGGAATTTACCATTCGAGGTAATGTGTGATGCGAGTGATGCTGCAGTAGGTGCAATGCTGGGGCAGAAGCATGGTAAATTTATTCATCCTATATATTATGCAAGCAAGGTTTTAAATGAGGCACAGGTCAACTACACAACTACTGAAAAGGAGTTGTTAGCTGTTGTTTTTGCTTTTGAGAAATTCCGGCCATATTTGGTTGGATCCAAAGTCACGGTGTTCACGGATCATGCAGCAATAAGGTATTTAATGTCAAAGAAAGATGCAAAGCCTAGACTGATTCGTTGGATTTTATTACTGCAGGAATTCGACTTGGAAATTAAGGACAAGAAGGGATCAGAGAATGTCATTGCAGATCATTTGTCTCGTCTTGATCCATCATCATCTTTGCTGGAGCAATCTGCCATTTCCGATTCTTTTCCAGATGAACAGCTTTTTGCTGTTCAGGTAAAGGTAGTCAGGGATGTCCCTTGGTATGCTGATATCGCAAACTTTTTAGTAAAGGGAGTCACTCCTATTGACATGGATTGGAGGCAGAAGAAAAAGTTAAAGCATGATGCGAAAATTTTCTTTTGGGATGAGCCATTTATGTATAAGCAATGCTCTGATGGTATTATTCGTAGGTGTGTTTCAGGTGCTGAAGCAAAGGAAATCCTGGAGCAATGTCACTCTTCGCCGTATGGAGGTCATTTCAGCGGTCAGAGGACGGCTATGAGGATTTTGCATTGCAGATTTTTCTGGCCTACGTTATTCAAGGATGCCCACTGGTTCTACAAGCAATGTGACGCTTGTCAAAGGAGAGGAAACTTGGGGCCTAGAGATGAAATGCCTCTTACTTACATTTTAGAAGTTGAACTATTCGATGTATGGGGTATTGATTTTATGGGGCCATTTCCCCCTTCTATTGGCAATGTTTTTATCTTATTGGCAGTGGATTACGTGTCCAAATGGGTGGAGGCCATTGCATGCCATCAGAGTGATGCCAAGACAGTAGCAAGGTTTCTTCAATCGCACATCTTTGCGCGGTTTGGGACACCTAGGGCTCTAGTGAGTGATGAGGGTACACATTTTGTTAATAATATCTTAACTAAGCTTTTAGCTAAGTATGAGATTAAGCATAGGATAGCTACCCCTTATCACCCACAAGCGAATGGTCAAGCTGAAATTAGTAATAGGGAAATTAAAGCTATTTTAGAGAAAGTAGTCCATCCATTTAGAAATGATTGGTCCTTTAGGTTGGATGAGGCTCTTTGGGCTTATAGGACAGCTTATAAGACTCCTCTAGGTATGTCTCCCTATAGGTTAGTATATGGGAAAGCTTGCCATTTACCATTGGAGCTAGAGCATAAGACGTTTTGGGCTTTGAAAAAGTTAAATTTTGATCTGAGTCGCGCAGGAGCAATAAGAATGCTGCAGCTTAATGAGTTAGAGGAATTTCGCCAATTTTCTTATGAGAATGCGAAAATGTATAAAGAAAAGACTAAGTTGTGGCATGACAAGAGAATAAAATCTAAAGAGTTTGTCAAGGGTCAAAAAGTTTTGCTTTATAACTCTAGATTGAAATTATTTCCTGGAAAATTAAAATCTAGATGGTCAGGACCGTTTATTGTGATTGAAGTTTTTCCCCATGGAGCAATTACTTTGCAGGATGAAAAAGATGGGAGATTGTTCAAAGTGAATGGGCAGCGTGTGAAGCATTATTGGGGTGAGAAGTTTCAGTCGAAATATCCTTCCCTAAGGTTGGTTGATGATTGAGAGAGCAGGATTTTTGCGGGAGCATTTCACAGAGCAAAATTTTGAGCTCCCAGGATTTGTATTGATTTTATTTTTCGTTGATTTAATTTTAATTGCGGTTAGGCTAGATTTGATTTTGGGAGATTTATTAGATTTTGTCTTTAAATATTTGATTAGATCTTATCTATTTTTGAATTTGATTTGATTTTCGGGTTATTTATTTAAATTATCTTTCAATTATCTTTTAATTAGTTAGATTTTATTAGATTTTATCTAGATTTTATTTTCAGTTATTTGAATTCTAGTTTTAATTAATAGAGATTTTCTCTAATTTATTCGGCTTCTTTTGAGAATAAAAGATTAAATTTGATTTGATCAGATAAATTTGAAAATTTTAATTTTGAAATTCAAATAACATATCCAAGATTCTTCAGATTGTTGCAGCAAGATTATGGCTGGAGCAAAATATTCCGAATTAAAAGGGTTTCTGTTGGAATTTATTATTTTTACCGTTGGATTTGGTTTTGAATTCTCGCAGGTAAATGTGCGTGCATCATCTGATGAGGCCACGTGTCGCAGAGCAATTATCCGAAGGCTTCAATGATGACAGCACATTGATTTTTACCATGGGCGTTTGGAATCCACGAATTTACCGTTGATAATCTTTGAATTTCAGGTTTGCATTTTTAAATTTAAACGGTAATATAATTAATGTGGAAAATCTTTTTCGTTAGGATTTGAACTTGCTGGAGCCTTATTTATTCACAAACGCTGGTAAGCTTCTCCCACTTCGTCTTCTTAATCCCATTTTTTGCCATCTGCATTCTTTTTTCTCTGTCGAAACCGTTCATACCTCCATGGCTAAGACTAGAGCTAGGAAAGAGAGGGAGAGTGAAAAAGAGGAGGTACCGGTCACACCGGAAGTGCAAAAAGGGAAAACTAAGAAGAAAAGAACGCGAGAAGAGAAGGAGGCGAAGCGAAGACGGAGGCAGCAGAGGGCTGCGGAACAAGAAGTCATCCAAGAAACAGAGGCTGTTCAGAATCTTGAGACAGAACCGATAGTTTCTGCTACGGTTCAGGAATGGAATACTGAGAAGGAACATGAGACAGAGGTCGAAAGACAAGTCGCAGGTATGCCTGAAAAAGAGAAAACACCAGAGCCGGTGCAGGAAGCTCATGTTGAAATCATTATGCCTGAACTGCCCAAGCACCGCCGCATCAAGAGGAAGGCGGGTCGCGTGAGGGTGATTCGGAACACTCCATCACCTCCGACGTCGGACTCTGAGGAAGAAAAAAGGGAAGCTGAGAATAAGGAAAAAGTAGAAGAGACAAGAAAGGCAGAAGAAGAGCGCTTGCGCAAACAGAGAGAAAGCAAGGGCAAAGGAATTGCCGAAGCATCGGGAGAAATTGAGGAGCCGAGGGCACCATTCATTCGCTTCGTCAACGATCTTGCTCGAGCAAAATACCAGGAGGTGCTGAAACGAGACTTCTTGTTCGAACGAGGATTTGGCAGTGATTTGCCCAGGTTCTTGGAGTCTGGAATAGTGAACCTCGGATGGAGACAATTTTGTGCGAAACCAGAACCTGTCAATTCCAACATTGTTCGAGAATTTTATGCCAATCTTGACATTAAGAATGATTTTGAGGTTATCGTTCGAGGAGTGCCTGTGCAGTGGAGTCCTGAGGCCATTAATGAATTGTTCGATCTTCAGGATTTTCCGCATGCCGTTTTTAATGAGATGGTGGTTGCACCATCTACTGATCAACTGAGTGCGGCTGTCCGGGAGGTAGGCATTGAGGGGGCTCAATGGAGGGTGTCGCAGACGCGGAAGCATACGTTTCAAGCTGCTTATTTAAAGAGTGAAGCCAACACTTGGATGGGTTTCATCAGGTTACGCTTCCTGCCGACAACACACGACTCCACAGTATCTCGGGACAGGGTATTGCTTGCCTTTGCCATTCTTCGCTCGATGAGTATTGATGTAGGAAAAATTATTTCTTATGAGATTGTTGATTGCTGGAAAAAGAAGGTGGGGAAGCTGTTCTTTCCAAACACTATCACAATGTTATGCAGCAAGGCAGGAGTGCCCACGGTTCCAGAAGATATGATCATGACTGATAAAGGAATCATTGACACACCTAATCTGGCGCGGCTTCAGCGTACGTAAGAGGCTCGCCAGGGAGGGCTGGTGTATGGCGTTAATCAGATCCTAGAGCATCTGACAGTGTTGACCAGTAGGTTAGAATTTGCTGAAAGGCAGATTCAGACCTATTTGACTTATGCTAAAAGGAGAGATGATGCGCTCAGGGGGGCCTTGCAAACCAATTTCTCAAGACCATATAAGGCCTTTCCAGTGTTTCCCGATGATTTGTTTAATCTTTGGATACCACCCCCTCCTGTTGAACGAGAAGAGGATGTTGATGAAGAGCAGGGTCAGGAAGATTGATGGATGGAATGATCTTCAGCGAGCATTATTTTTATTCTTATCATTTTGTTTGCTCGCGCATATCTGACCCCGTTTGCTAAATATGTTTGCTTGTTCCTTTTTAATTTTTCTGCTTTAAAAATATATCGCTGCTATGTAATTTCTTTTCTTATGTTTTTAAATGAAATTTCTAGATGTTTCTATTCCATGAGCACTGAGTAACTGTAACTTAACTAATTTTGTTCTGAATTTTTGAAGCTTGGACTGATTACGCTTAATTAGATTAAGGTATTCTGATCTCCAGAAACCTTTTGCTTGAGCATTTCTTCTAGCCTGGACTGTTGCTGCGGCAAAGAAGATTTTGACGGTAGTATTGACTTATATGATTCACTTTAAGCTTAATCCTAGTCCCATGTTTAGTTTAAAAATTCGGTTAGAAAAATTTAAGTTTGGGGGTATAATTTGCAAAATTAATGATTCATTGGGGACAATGAATAATTCAAGTTTGGGGGACTTTTTGCTACTCCAATTATTTTGCTCGAGCATTCCTCTCCTTCAAAATTTAAATTTGCTAGGTTATTGAGTAACCGGGGACATTTGTGATACCCACAATTTGTCTTCGCGTCAAAAGATGACCTAGGAAATGTGAAAAAATGAGGAATATGAGAAAAAATTATTTGCTGAAAAATTATTTGTTGAAAATTTTGCTGAAAACATTGACAGAGCAAAAGTTTTGAAGGATGAATGATGATCCAGCTGTTTTTTTGTCGCCCAGAACTTAGGTGAGCTTCATCACAAAATGTCGCCATTCTGAGGGGCAAGAGATGGAATAACTAAGGATTTTTTAGCTTTATAATGAGTATTGAGCCTAGTTGGTGATGAGCTTGAGGCAAGGGTATACTGCACCATAAAGTGAGTCATCCCATGCTTAAGAGCTTATGACCGTAAGGCTGCTTTGAGTCTGATAAATAATGATATAAACCCCGTTAAAAAATATGTTTTGAAATGTCTGATAATAGAGCTAAGCTGTGGTGAGTTCTTAGAATTAAGTTGAAAAGTGGTGATTATTTGTCCCTGCTGAAGGAATCATTTTGCTGCAGCAGAGCTTGGTTTTGCAGAGTGCTCAGGTAAAGGTTAAAGGTAGTGTTGGACTGTCTGGTTTGATTAAGCTAATTCTTTGTCTAATGTTTTGAAATTCTTGAAGGAAGGTTGGTTAGTATTGCTCGGGACGCGCAATAGTTCAAGTTTGGGTGTATGATAACTGCCCAAAAGGTAGTTATTTAGGCCTCATTTATATAAGGATTTATGTGTCTTTAATGCTTAATAGGGTTGGTTTTAGAGAGATATTACATGATTTAACCCATTTGGAAGAATGGAAGCATTGGAAATTATTTTGTGCAGATTATGCTGCTGAGCGACTGGAGGGAGCGAATTCTATGCTGCAGCAAAACTGAGAGCAGAAACTGCCACATCACAGCTCGTTAGCGAACTTCATGAACCGACTTCTGTTGAGTTATTTTCGGGATAAAGGAGCAAGGAGAGCCCTACACGTGTCCAAGTTGACCTAATTCAAGTCTCATTTCCTTCTTTAAAAGGAAGTAGCCGTCCAAGTCAAATTCATTCCATGTTTTCCCTTGGAAGCCGAATAGTATAGGGAGATTGAAGATCATCAAGAACACCATCTACCGCAAGCTGATTAGGGAGTTTATTTTCTTTATTAACTTGTGGTTATGGACATGCATACTCAGATTGTAATTCGTATTCCTATGCCTATTATGAACTAAGTAGCTTAGGGTGTTGGTTAGGAATAATGTGATTACTGTGCTTCATCTCTAGTAAAAAATTGACTATCGCATTTTGGTTAATTGTTGTGCTTATTCTTATTTTATGCCCGCCTGGCCAGCCGGTGTGAATAGCTCTCTCTAGTTTCAGGGATGATTTAGAGAGTGTGTGGCAATTATCCACACTACGATCATTGTGTATTGGTGAACGCCAGTGATTGAGCTAGGGATAGCCAGTTGCCTAGTGCTTGATCGGTCGTACTTCATTGGGTTTGAAACATATCCCAAAAGATCCGGAGTTCCGGGAGGAATCCGCTAATAATACTGCGAGAAATGCATGATCAATAATATTGCTAGAGCATATCTTAAAACAATCACTAAAACCTAACCAGCGCCTGTCTTTAATCTGTCTATCTATTTGTTTACTCGTTGTTCTGTCATTTATTTTGCTCCAGCATAATTATGATAAAACCAAATCATTTTACTATTCTTGAAACCATTGGAAAGTTACACAAAAATAGGTAGAGTGGAAACTAATTCAGGGCTCGGATTGATAATAATACTTGCTGCAGACTGTGTATACTTGCACAGGAATTCTAGAGTATTTTATACTATATTTTTACTCACTCTAGGAACCCAACTGTTATCAATACTGACATTAAAAAGTTAGCTAGCAATGCAATTCTAAATAATATATTTGGAGAGAATCGATATGTTCTTAGAATCCAAAATGTTCAGAATCACAAGAACATAGATCGCTAGCTCTGTCTCAAGTATCTTATATGGACAAATCTGTTGGCTAGATATAAGATTAGAATTCCGAGAAAGGTTGTTTACCTTTCAAATGTGGAATTCATTTGTAATAGGAATAATACCTAAGAAACCTCAAGAGGTTGAGGAATTTAGATGAAATTTTCGTACCTCGACAATCAATTGTCAGGCTTGGCATATGGTATGCAATAGGAATAGACAATCGATAAAAATTCAGTCCAAGGTAAGGTTGTTGGACAACAGTTATCCTCAAGTATGGTATTGAGGGTTTATAGGCTCGTGTATGGTATTGAGGATCTGATCCTTACAGGATACACTAATTCTAATTAGCACACCGATCAGAATTCATGGAAATCGAAATCGCCATCAGAATTTATCCTTAACAGGGAGCTATATGATGGTGTAGCATCGAGTAAGGATGTATCACAGACTTCATCTTGAAGGCCAAGTAAGTGGCTACTTATAAAGAACGCTCAGAAGTCTGTAGGACTTAGGTAGTTAATTTGGAAAGCTGTTCAAAATATGAGGCAAGTGTATAGAATGAAAACATACATCTCATCTCAGAGATTATCTATAGAGGAGACGTGATTGTCATGAGGATATCCTCAAAAGTTAAATATTGCTGAAACATTTGCGAAGGCCCTCATGGCTAAAAGTGTTCGAGGGACATCTAGATGGTCTAGGTCTACAAGTTATAAACAACCCACTAGAGTTTTAGTCCAAGTGGGAGATTGTTGGGGTTTATGTCCTAAAACTCGTCGATAGTGAATGTAACAAAGTTATATATAAAACATTATTAGAATAGTTTATATTCTGGTTGTCGTAAGATTAGTTTATCTATGTTTTTATTACCTCAAATCCAATAAACTAGAATCCATGGCTATGATATGAAACACTCGAACTATATGCAGTGACCTAAAAATGGATCAAGGTTCAAGTACATAGCCTAAAACGGAAAATAGCAAAGGGATAAGACTGGGTACTTTATCCTAGGAAAAACTATGTGACGCAACCCACTTTGTTTTAATACAAATTATGTGATCCGATGTCGTTCATGTAGAGACATGTGAGTGGAGGCGTCCTATGCAAAAAAGTTTGTATAAGACCGGACTGCGAAATAAGTCACTTTCACTTTATAACGCCGTTTACTGTGAAACTGACTATTTCAAGCGATGACCTAGGTAACTCGATCTTAATCCTAAGCTAACTATGAACTCCTATTTATTCGGGATTATCCTTTGATTTGCATGGGTGAGAGTGACTCAACAACGACACTCAACAACCTACCACTTTGGGGATAAGACCGAGTAGATAGCTGGGGACATAGTCCAACAAGATAGAATTCACTCCTACCCGTCTTTAGAGATAGTAGTCATGTGCAATTTGCTCACCGCAAGTGTACGGGTCAAGTAATAATATAGTGAAAATAATTTCAAATGTCGTCCTCTGGATTGAGTTTCTAACAGATTTAATTACCGGAAATACTTTTGACCAATTTTATTTAGGGAACACACCTTAATGACAAAGAATGCAAAATTAGACGCAAAACTAAAAGAATGTGACAATTTAATGATGACAACGGTCTTAGGGATTTGATTTCACCAATTGGAATTATGGATTAATTCATGGATTAATGACATGCTATGACTCATAAATCTTGGAATACTAAAATCACACATATCCCTCCCGAGCATACATGATTCTCCCGCATGCAATGAACCCGATATCCCTATCTAAATTCATTAAACATGCAAGGCATTAAGGTTATCCTTTTTAACGATTTCTAGAATTAACTATTATCTCCCAATCTCTAGCTAAATCCTAGTTATGCATAATGAGTTCTAAGCTAAATCCTCTCTCCCAAGTTAGATTTAGACAGAGTCAACATTCAATTCATGGCCGGTAAATTGAAACCGTTAAACATACATGATGCATAAATGAAATCAATAGCAACAATCCATAAATTCAATCCATAAAGTGCCCAACGGCTACATTAATCCCTAATATTCGAAACTTAGCTACTCATACAAAGCGTTACGATATAGCAGAAGTCTACAATAGCCATTAAAACTACGAAAGTAAGGGAAAAGAGAAATAAACGCTAAGTAGGCCGAGACCGCACGTCCCCGTTACGATCCCCACGAACAAAGCTTTGATTCCCGCTTTTTCTCCACTTGGTTCCACTTCCACACCCCCAATTTTCTCTGTTTTACGACTCCAAAATCACCAAAAGAAGTCCCCCAAATTGACCTAATCGCAAAATATAAATAGGCTAAAAAATCGTCAAAGTGTCGCGACGCTGTCACCCTTCTGTAGATTCGGTGAATGGAAACCGAGAGCGTCGAGACGCTAGGGTCACAGCGTCGAGATGCTGTGACCTTTTTCCGCGTGATCACCGAAGGAAAGTCTGAGTGTCGAGACGCCCTGGTTGGAGGGTCTCGACGCTGGTCAATGCTTTTGCCTTATTTCATATGCTTCGAACTCGATTCTTTTCGATTCTTTAGCCTATTTTCATGTCCCGAACAAACGATTAGCTCCAATACTTATTTCCTACAAATACAACACAAAAATGCATATTTTTGGCCATTTAAGTATAAAAGACTAGCTAAATTAATTAGGGAAAACTAGCTAGCTATGCTCGCTATCAAACACCCCCAAACTTAAACATTTGCCAGTCCTCGAGCAAGCTAAAAATCAAGCATACAATGGAACAATGGATGCAACAAACATGACTCATTCCTCAAGGCTCAAAAGTCAATAATCAAGCAACCAAGAGACATGCACATAAGGACCAATGAGGGAGACAAATCAAAAGTTTTCCAAAATTAACTTGCACAAGCGAGATCTAACTTAATTAGACTAGACTCTACTAGCCCGGGATTGGATTACTTAACTCTCAACTCATTTTTCCTCAACACTAGCACTAAGGATTCACTAACGAGTCAATGAAACAAATTAGTTTTTTTCATCCATACTTAGGTGCTTATAATTGAAAATTACAGCATGCATTTATATGTGGCACTAGCTTTCACACACCTATTGCAGGGACCCATAACCCGAGTTTTACTCTTTGGTTGGCCTAACTGTTCACAACAGGGGTAGCTCTTTTTGCCTAAACTTTATTAAACATTGCATTGTGCGCATAAGTCATGACTTTTTTTCTTCCAAATTGTAGCAACAAGAATGATTGTTCTTTATGAGCAAGATAATCATATATTCTTTTTTTCCTCCTAGGCAAGATTAAACATGCTAATTTGCAAAAAAAATAACTCTTTAGCTCTTCCCTACACCTATCGAGGTGACAACAAGTATATGAACCTAATAATTCCCTCATAAGCATTCAAATCAAAATCCAGCCAAGAAAAATACTTTACTCTGATAGCGAGCATAGCTAGCTATTTTTCCCTATTTAATGTAGCTAGTCTTTTATGATTTATTCGCCATTTTATTGCACTTAATTGTTTATTTTATAGGAAAGTGTTGATTAGAGCTTAAGCGTTGAATTGGAGTCAATCGGGTGTTCGGGACGCGAAAATATACCAAAGAACGAAAAAGATTCAAGTTACAAGGAGCCAAGAGAGGGCAATCTGCATATCAGCGTCGAGACGCCACTCTTGGAGCGTCTCGACGCTGCCTTTCCTTAATTAATTTGGGTGGCAGAGTCACAGCGTCGAGACGCTGTGACATGAGCGTCCCGACGCTCTCGATTTTCCCATAATGAAAACGCGCGGCAGGACATAGCGTCGAGACGCTATGTCGACAGCTTCTCGACGCTATCGGCAGAATTTCATATATATATTTCTTTTCATGCTACGGATTAGGGGATGCCAAATTGAGAGATTTTAGCCCTAATTTCGACTAGAGACCTACCAGGAGCTGAAGCAAGGACGAGGACCGGGAATCTCACTTGGTGGCGCAGAGATCAAGACGGGGACGTGTCGGGTTCGACGACATTAAGTGTTTCCTTTCCTTTTCCTTATCTCTAGCTAGATTTAATGGCTTTTTCATGTTTAGTTGAGCTTGTAACGTTATGTATGAGTAGCTAAGCTTGTGGCTTAGGGATTGATGTAGTCGTTTTAGCTTATGGATTGATTTATGGTATGAGTTGTGCAATTGATGTTATGTTTGCAATCTTAATTTCATGCTTTCAATTAATTGGCCATTAGTTGAATGATTTAAGTGTTGAATCTTGCTCGGGAGAGGGGATTTAGCGTTGACTTTATTAAGGTTGCATGACTAAAGTTTATATTCTAAGCTCGTGACGGTTTTTATATTAACTTTAGAATTGGTCAAAAGAACTCAATGCCTTGCATGTTAATAAACTTAGATAGGGATATCAAGTTGGTTAATTTGCATGAGAATCAATTATACTCGGGAGAGGTAGTTGTGATTAAAGGTTCTTAGGCTCATAATTCCATTGTGCATGATAACTTATTCTCTAAAATCAATCCTAGACTAAATTGGCGAAATCAATTCCCTAAGTGTTCTTTCAATTGAATCTCCACTGTTTATTTGCTTTGATCTAGATTCTTATCATTCACTACTTTGTGTGTCCCTAAATAAAATTGAGCGAGATTATTCACAATACTTGATTTAGCTTAAAAATCCAATCCAGAGGACGACACTCGTTTTTACGATCACTTTATTATTACTTGACCCGTGCGCTTGCGGTAGGAAAATTCCACATCAAGTTTTTGGCGCCGTTGCCGGGGATTGGCACATTTAGTTAGATTAATATTATGAAAAAAATTGTTCGGTCTTAATTTAGGGTGTATTTTTAATTTTCTAGGTTGATTGCCTTTTTTTTTCTCTTATTTGTTTTTTTTCCATATTTATTTTTCTAGTTTAGTTTTTCTTTTAGTTGTGTAATCTCTTCCTTTTTATTTTTTTTGTTATTTTTCTTTAATCTCCTTTTCTCTTTAGTTAGATATTTTCCTTGTTAGTAATTTGCCTTAATTGTAATTTTCCATATTTGTTTCTTGTTTTCCTTAATTAGATAGTATTTTCCTTTTCTAGATTATATTTTTCATATTTAAATTAGTTGTTCCCATTTCTTGATTTCTTTCCTTATTTGTTTTCTTTCCTTTTTAGGATAGTTTAGGTTGTTTATGCGAAGAAATAGAGATTTGATTTTGGCCCCTTTGGATCCCGAGATCGAGAGAACAATTCATAGACTTCAAAGGGAAAATAGAGAAAAATCCACCTGAGGAGCCTAGGCCTATTAGAGATTATTTTCAACCTGTGTTTCAGGGGCAGCAATCGGGGATTGTCTATGCCCCGATGCCAACAACTTTGAGCTAAAGACTAGTCTCATTCAGATGGCTCGAGATTGTGCTTATAGAGGATCGCCCACCGAGGATCCAAATTCTCATCTAAAATCATTTTTGGACATTTGTGGGACAGTAAAAATTAATGGAGTTTCTGAGGATGCCATTCGCTTACGCTTGTTTCCTTTTTCTTTGCAGGATAAAGCACGAGATTGGTTGTAGTCTATTCCCCCTGGGAGCAACACCACCTGGGATGCTTTGGTCCAGGCCTTTCTGAAGAAATTTTTCCCTCCTGCAAAGACGGTCAAGCTGAGGACCGAGATTGGGACGTTCCAACAACAATATGATGAGCAGCTGTTCGAGGCTTGGGAGCGAATTAAAGAGTTACTGAGGAAGTGCCCTCAGCATGGATACCCCAACTGGCTTCAGGTTCAGTTATTCTATAATGGCTTAACTCCTAGCACAAAAAGATTGTTGATGCAGCTGCAGGTGGGACTCTGTTGTCCAAGACTGTGGAAAATGCTCGTATACTTCTAGAGGACATGGCCACCAACAGCTATCAGTGGCCATCTGAGCGGTCTGCACCTAAAAAGATTGTTGTTGGAGTGTTTGAGGTTGACAAGGTGAGTGCACTCCAGGCCCAAATGACCTCCCTTGCTAATGCCTTTCTAAAATTTTCAGGTACAGGGAGTGCACAATCAATTGAATCAGCTGCTGCTTTAGCATCTAGATCTCAGGAGGAGACCATCGAGCAGGTTCAGTACGTATCAAATTTTAACTCTAGGGGATATAATAATAATTCTACACCTACACATTATCACCCTAACAATAGGAACCATGAAAGTTTCTCTTATGCTAATACAATGTTCTTAATCCTCTTGGTTTTGCCCCTCAAACTCAAGAAAATAAAAAATTAAAAGATCTTGTTGGAGCTTTCATTGCAGAGTCTAGTAACAGGACAACCAAATTGGAGGAGGCAGTCATTGCCATCAACACAACAGTGAATGGCCACAGTGCAACCATCAAGAACATTGAGACTCAGTTGGGACAGTAGGTAAGTGTTGTAAGCACCATGAGTAAAGGTAAGGCCCCAGTTGAGCAGGAGAAAACCCAGATGGAGTATTGTAAGGCAATCACTGTGCACTAGGAGAAAGTTGAAGAGGAGCCTGAGTCTGAGGATTATGACACGCCCACTAGGGAAGCTGAGGAGGACACATCATCTGATGAAGCTGAAAAGCCTGAACTTGAGCCTCCTATTCCTTCTCCCACCTTGATGGTCCTCAAAGACAAGAAAAAGAAAAAGAAGAAAAAGAACAATCAGGTTCAGTTTGATAAATTTATGAATGCTTTTATGAGCCTGAACATTAATATTCCTTTTGCAGAGGCACTAGAGATGCCCCAGTATAACAGGTTCATGAAGGAATGTTTAGCAAAGAAGCGAAAGGAAAAGAAGGTTGACACCGTATATCTTGCTTCCACATGTAGCACCAGAGTTCAACAGAAGGTACCTGAAAAAGTAGCAGATCCAGGGAGTTTTTCTATTCCTTGTAGCTTTGGTACTTATTCTTTTAGAGCATTATGTGATTTATGTGCTAGCATTAATATTATTCCTCTATCTCTGTGCAAAAAGTTAGATATAGGTGAGATTAAATCTACTCCTGTTAGGCTCCAATTGGTTGATCAGTCTGTGGTTAGACCAGTTGGCATTATAAAAAATGTTTTAATCAGAGTAGGTAGATTTTTCCTCCCTATTGATTTATATGTTATGGATATGGTGGAAAATCCTTCAATGCCTGTCATACTAGGAAGACCATTCATCGCTACTGGGCCAGTGATTATTGATATTGAGCGTAGGGAGCTCACTGTTAGAGTCCGAAATGAAAAAGAAATATTTAAAGCAGTTGAAGACTCTAAGGGACACTCTGAAGTGCTTGTCATGGGCTACAAGAAAGGTGCAAGCAAGAGCACCTCTGTTAGATTCATAGAAAAGAAGCCTCCTTGATGCACGATCAACATGTCGAGCTAATGACGTTAAACAAGCGCTTATGGGAGGAAACCCAAGTAAGTTTAGTTGTGCTTTTTTGTTTGCTTTTGATTTATTGTTTGTTTTTGTGTTGTAGGTCTTGGTTCCAGTTTCTCCTTTGCTTTCAAGCTTCCATGAGAAAGGTCATCACCATTCCAAGGTAGTATTATTCACTCCTTCCATTCTTTCTTTGTTCTCATGCTTGATTATGTCTTATTTTCTTTATACATTGAGGACAATGCATGTTTTAAGTTTGGGGGTAGAATAACATGTTTGTGGAACCCTTGAGCATCTGAGTTCGGGCTATAGTTTTGAGCTTTCTTTGAATTGAGCATATGGTTGTTTCCTGGATGCTATTTTTACATGACTATGATTTCCTAGGAGGGGCTTTCTTGTCAATTTTCAAGCTTTCGATGAGTTGTAAGCATGAGTGCCCAAAAAGGGAGACTTTTTAAACTTTTTCTAGGAGATGTCTTGCATGAGTAGAGTATTTGTCTTGGCTAGATTTGGATTTGAATGCTTAGGAGCGAATTATTAGGTTCATATGTTTGTTGTCACCTCGATAGGTGTAGGGAAGAGCTAAAGAGTTAATTTTTTGCAAATTAGCATGTTTGATCCTGCTTAGGAGGAAAGAAAAGAACATATGCTTCTCATGATCATGAAAGAAAAATCATTCTTGTGATTACTTTTGAAAAAAAAAAAATTATGCCATGGCTTGTGCACATTATGCAATGAGTAATAAGGTTTTAGGCAAAAAGAGCTACCCTTGTTGTGATCAGTTAGGCCAACCAGAGAAAACTCAGGTTAAGGGTCCCTGCAATAGGTGTGTGAAAGCTAGTGCCACATGTACATGCTTAATTTAACTGTCAATTATAAGCACCTAAGTATGGAGGAAAACAAACTAATTTGTTCCATTAACTCATTAGTTAAACCTTAGTGCCAGTGTAGAGGGAAGATGAGTTGAGAGTTTAATAATCCAATCCCGGGCTAGTAGAGTCTGATCTCATTGAGTTAGATCTCGCTTGTGCAAGTTAATTTTGGAAAAATTTTAATTTGCCTCCCTCATTGGTCCTTATGTGCATGTCTCTTGCTTGCTTGACTATTGACTTTTGAGCCTTGAGGATTGAGTCATGTTTGTTGCATCCATTCTTCCACTGTATGCTTGATTTTTAGTTTTCTCTGATAGCGAGCATAGCTAGCTATTTTTCCCTATTTAATGTAGCTAGTCTTTTATGATTTATTCACCATTTTATTGCACTTAATTGTTTATTTTATAGGAAAGTGTTGATTAGAGCTTAAGCGTGGAAGTGGAGTCAATCGGGTGTTCGGGGACGCGAAAATATACCAAAGAACCAAAAAGATTCAAGTTACAAGGAGCCAAGAGAGGGCAATCTTCATATCAGCGTCGAGATGCCACTCTTGGAGCGACTCGACGCTGCCTTTCCTTAATAAATTTGGGCAGAAGAGTCACAGCGTCGAGACGCTGTGACATGAGCGTCCTGATAGCGAGCATAGCTAGCTATTTTTATCTGATTAATTAAGCTAGTCTTTTACAATTATTTGCCCAAATTTATGCATTTTTATGTTTTATTTGTAGGAAGTATGTGCTTGAAGCTTAATTCAGCAATTGGAGTCAAATGGAGCTTCCAATCTTAAAAAAAAAAAAAACATAGCGTCGCGACGCTAGTACCAGCGTCGCGACGCTATCGACAAATTTTCCAAAAACGCGGCATCGTGACAGCGTCGCGACGCTGTCGCCAGATTTTCTATAAATTCATATTTTCATGCTACGGCCAAGGGGAGCCCAATTGGTTAGATTTTAGCCCTAATTTCGACTAGAGACCTTTGGTGGGAGCTAAAGCAAGGCCAAGGAACAGGAATCAAGTGAGAAGACGTGGAGATCGTGATGGGGACGTGCCGTTTTCGACGGATTCGAGTTTCCTTTCTCTTTCCCTTAACTCTTGTAGTTTTTATGACTTTTCTTTCAATTAGTGTTTGTAGTTTAAAGACTATGAATTGCTAGTTGTTTGTCTTAGGGATTGATGTAGTTGTTTTAGTTTATTAGATTGATTTGTGGTATGAATATGCATTTATTTTACCTATGTAATTATGGTTAAATGCTTTCAATTACTTGATCACTAGTTGAATGATTTGAGTGTTGAATCTTGCTCGGGAGAGGGGATTTGGCCTAAGACTTACTTTATTTAATTGCATGACTAAAGTAGAAATTCTAAGTTTGTGACGGGATTTGGAATAACTTTAGAAGTTGCTTGAAGAACTAAACTCAAAGCCTTGCATGTTAATGAACTTAGATAGGGATATCAAGTTGGTTGCATGCATGAGAACCAATTATGCTCGGGAGAGATAGTTGTGATAAAAGGTTCCTAGACTTGGTAGAATAATTGGATGCTAAATTCATCCCATTAATTAATCCTCAATCTTAATCAATGAAATCAATTCCCTAAGAATCTTTCCATTTGAGTCTCCACTTTTATTTTATGCTTTTTGTCTTTATATTTATCTTTATCATTGAGTTTTGCTCCCTAAATAAAATTGAACAAAAGTATTCGCGATACTTAATTTGCTAGAAAACCAATCTAGAGGACGACACTCGTTTTACACGAAAACACTACATTATTACTTGACCCGTACACTTGCGGTAAGCAAATTGCACATCACGTCCCGACGCTCTCGGTTTTTCCATAATGAAAACGTGCGGCAGGACATAGCGTCGAGACGCTATGTCAACAGCGTCTCGACGCTATCAGCAGAATTTCATATATATATTTCTTTTCATGCTACGGATTAGGGGAGGCCAAATTGAGAGATTTTAGCCCTAATTTCGACTAGAGACCTACTGTGGGAGCTGAAGCAAGGACGAGGACCGAGAATCTCACTTGGTGGCACGGAGATCGAGACGGGGACGTGCTAGGTTCGACGACATTAAGTGTTTCCTTTCCTTTTCATTATCTCTAGCTTGATTTAAATGCTTTTTCATGTTTAGTTGAGCTTGTAACGTTATGTATGAGTAGCTAAACTTGTGGCTTAGGGATTGATGTAGTCGTTTTAGCTTATGGATTGATTTATGGTATGAGTTGTGCAATGGATGTTATGTTTGAAATCTTAATTTCATGCTTTCAATTAATTGGCCATTAGTTGAATGATTTAAGTGTTGAATCTTGCTCGGGAGAAGGGATTTAGCATAGGCTTTATTAAGGTTGCATGACTAAAGTTTAGATTCTAAGCTCGTGACGGTTTTTAGGTTAACTTTAGAATTGGTCAAAAGAACTCAATGCCTTGCATGTTAATAAACTTAGATAGGGATATCAAATTGGTTAATTTGCATGAGAATCAATTATACTCGGGAGAGGTAATTGTGATTAAAGGTTCTTAGGCTCATAATTCCATTGTGCATGATAACTTATTCCCTAAAATCAATCCTAGACTAAATTGGCGAAATCAATTCCCTAAGTGTTCTTTCAATTGAATCTCCACTGTTTATTTGCTTTGATCTAGATTCTTATCATTCACTACTTTGTGTTCCCTAAATAAAATTGAGCGAGATTATTCACAATACTTGATTTAGCTTAAAAATCCAATCCAGAGGACGACACTCGTTTTTACGATCACTTTATTATTACTTGACCCGTGCGCTTGCGGTAGGAAAATTCCACATCATACACATGCTAGACATCTCCTAGAAAAAAGTTTAAAAAGCCTCCCTTTTTGGGCACTCAGGCTTACAACTCATCGAGAGCTTGAAAATTGACAAGAAAGCCTATCCTAGGAAATCATAGTCATGCAAAAATATCATCCAGAAAACAACCATATACTCAATTCAAAGAAAGCTCAAAACTATAGCCCGAACTCAAATGCTCAAGGACTCCACAAACATGATATTCCACCCCCAAAGTTAAACATGCATTGCCCACAATGTATAAAGAAAATAAGGCATAATCAAGCATGAGAACAACAAAAGAGTAGGAGGAGTGAAAAATACTGTCCTAGAATGACGATGTCCTCTTTTATGGAAGTTGCAAGCAAAGGAGAAACTGGAACCAAGACCTACAAAACAAAAAACAACAAATCAAACTCAAAAAGAAAAACAAAAATGAACTTACTTTGGTTGCCTCCCATAAGCGCTTCTTTAACGTCATTAGCTCGACGTGTTGACTGAATAGGCATCAAGGTGGTCTAATGTCAGGTATTCCATCAACAGTGTTCTTCCTAGCACCTTTCCTGTACCCCACTAACATGGTCTCTGATGTGTTCTTAGGGTCCTCAAAAGCTTTTAGGATCTCCTTCTCCTGTTGGACTCTAATGATTAGCTCCATGCGCTCAATATCAATTATAACCCTGCCTGTAGCAAGGAATGGTCTCCCTAATATAATAGGCATGACAGGATTCTCTTTAATATCTAAAACAAAGAAATCAACAGGAAGGAAAAATCTACCTACTTTGATAAGCATATTCTCAACAATCCCATCTGGACTAACCACAGACTGGTCAACCAACAAGAGCCTAACAGTAGTAGATTTTATCTCTCTTATATTAAGCTTTCTGCACAATGATAATGGAATGATATTTATGCTAGCTCCTAGATCACATAATGCTCTACATGAATAAGTACCAAAATTACAAGGAATAGTAAAACTCCCTGGATCAGACAATTTCTCTAGCACTTTTTGCTGAACACGAGCACTGCATGTCGATGCAAGGTATACAGTCTCCATCTACTTCTCCTTTTTCTTTTTGTTGAGCCATTCCTTCATGAACTTCTTGTAGTGAGGCCTCTGCTCCAATGCATCTGCAAAAGGAATATAAACAGTCAAACCTGTAAAAGCATCAAGAAACTTATCAAACTGAGCCTTAGATTTTTTTTCTTTTTCCTATTTTTTTACTTAGGAACTAAAGCAATAGGAGAAGGGATAGAGGGTTCAGGTATAAGCTTTTCAGCTTCGTTTGAGATGGTGCCCTCCTAAGCTTCTCCAGTGAGTTCCTTTGGTTTAGTAGTCTCATCTTCCTCAGCTATGTGCAATTCCTCCTCGTGATGCACAGTGACGGCTTTGCAGTACTCCAATGGAGACTTCTCTTGTTCAGCTGAGGCTTTACCTTTATTCATGGTCTTGACAACACTTACCAGTTGTCTGAACTGAGTCTTTATGTTCTTGATGGCTGTAGAATGACCATTGACAGTGGTGTTTATGGCAATCACGGCCTCCTCAAGCTTGCTGGTCCTGTTACTTGTTTATGCAATAAAAGTTCCAACAAGATCCTCTAAAGATTTTTTACTTTCTTGACTTTGAGGAGTAAAGCCAGGAGGATTTAACACATTTTTATTATTAGCATATGAAAAATTCTCATGATTTCTATTGCTAGGGTGATAATGTGTAGGTGTAGAATTATTATTGTATCCCCTAGAATTATAATTTGAAACATACTGAACATGCTCAAGATTTTCCTCCTAAGTCTGGGATGCAAGGGCAGCTGCAGACTCGATCGATTGAGCACTCCTTGTACCTGAAAATTTTAGAAATGCATTAGCAAGGGAAGACATATGGACTTGAAGTGCACTTACGTTGTCAATCTCGAACACTCCAACAACAATCTTTTTCAGTTTCGACCGCTCAGGTGGCCACTGATAGCTATTGGTGGTCATTTCCTCTAGCAAAGTCCTAGCATTCTCAACGGTTTTGGACAACAGTCCCACGTGCAGCTGCATCAATAATAGTTTTTGTATTAGGAGTTAAGCCATTATAAAATAATTGAACCTTGAGCCAGTAGGGATAACCATGCTTAGGACACTTCCTCAGCAGCTCTTTAAATCGCTCCCAAGCCTCGAACAACTGCTCATCAAACTGCTGCTGGAACGTCCCAATCCCGGTCCTCAGCTTGACCGTCTTAGTAGGAGGAAAGAACTTCTTCAAGAATGCCTGGACCAAAGCATCCCAAGTGGTAATGCTTCAAGGTGGAATCGATTGTAACCAGTCACGAGCTTTATCCTGCAAGGAAAAAGAAAATAAACGTAAGCCAATGACATCTTCAGAAACATCATTTAACTTTACCGTCCCGCCTGTCTAGGAAGGATTTCAGGTGAGAATTTTGATCATTGGTGGGCGATCCTCTGTAGGCACAGTCTCGAGCCATCTGAATGAGATCGTTTTTAGCTCGAAATTATTAGCATCAATCGGGGCATAGACGATCCCCGATTATTGCTCCTGAAAGACTGGCTGAAAGTAGTCTCTAATAGGCTTCGACTCCTCGGGTTAGGATTGGCCATTTGGATAAGATTTGCTTGGTTTTCCCTTCGAAGTCTATTAAAAGTTCTTTCCATCTCTAGGTCAAAGGGAACTAAGGCCAACTCCCTAACCTTTTGCATGCACCAACTATTATAACCTAAAAAAGGAAAATAAAAGAAAATGAAATAAAACAGATTAGGAAATAAACTAGAAAAGGAAATACTAAATCTAAAATAGGAAAATATAATCTACACAAGGAAAAGATAATCAAATAAGGAATGCAAAATAAAATATGGCAAAAACAAATAAGGAAACTACCAAATAAGGAAATATTAATCTAATAAGGATAAAACTAAAAAGGAAAAATCTATCTATGGAAAAATTCAAACAAATATGGAAAAATCTAAATAAGGAAAAGAAAAACAATAAAGGAAAAATTCAATC
Source organism: Luffa acutangula (assembly GCA_036850905.1). Taxonomy (NCBI): domain Eukaryota; kingdom Viridiplantae; phylum Streptophyta; class Magnoliopsida; order Cucurbitales; family Cucurbitaceae; genus Luffa; species Luffa acutangula. The sequence continues at coordinate 32,213,049 of CM072088.1, read as the reverse complement.
TACCTAAAAACAAAAATAACAAAAATAACATAAAAATAAAATACACCCTAAACTAAGACCGGACAATTTTTTCTACGATATTAAATTGACTAAATATGCACATCCCCGACAACGACGCCAAAAACTTGATGTGCAATTTGCTCACCACAAGTGTACGGGTCAAGTAATAATATAGTGAAAATAATTTCGAATGTCATCCTCTGGATTGGGTTTCTAGCCAATTTAATTACCAGAAATACTTTAAACCAATTTTATTTAGGGAACACACCTTAATGACAAAGAATGCAATTGCTCCTCGGTGAACCGCCAAGAGAATTAGGATCGTTTACAATAGAGTGAGAAAGTAGGAGAGTGAGGAAATATTTCAAACTTTAGAAGAAAGCTCAAATTTTTCTGATGCCCTTTGAATACAATATGGAAGTCTTTTATAGACTCCAGATTTGAAATTACAATTGAAAATAGAAAATTAAAAGATAAGAATCAATCTGACAGGACAAGACCTCTGACTGGATTGATATGACAAAAGATGCAATAATAAAAGTAAAAGATTACAAGATTATAAATCATACGGAAAGTGAAAGATTCTTCACACTATTCACATGCACGCTTGTACTACATACAATAATTGTACACTATTCTCACACTCCTCCACCATTTTTTGTCATATCCTTGTCTAATTGTAGTCCTTATCTGATAGGTTGGAATATTACGTCAAATCACTGTTTTAGGCGTGAAGGCAAGGTATGCTGACCAACAGATTTGATGCACATCTTGTGTCTTATAATCGGGACCACACACCGCAACAGTCCTTCCCATCAGTCCTTTATAGTGAGTCTTCATAATTTTCTTGAGCTAGGAGATTCGGACATTAACTTTATGTGCTGAGATGGAGTTTTTATTATAATTTACAACTGATTTTAATGTACACACACACTTTTTTTTTTCAGATTAGATTCACATGGGTTGTGAATCTAGGAAAGGATCATTGAGGTCATATTCATCTTCTTCGTCTTCAATGTCAGAATTATGATGAGAAGATGAAGATGCTATTGAAGTTGCTTGATTCAGAACCTTTTGAAAATCTGCCACAGAAGTAGTTTGGGCCAAAGCAGCTATTAGCTTTGATTTTGAATTTAGGAATTCAACATTCTTCTTTTTTGATAGGTCTTGAAGGTAGCCATTATCGGCGATAGATTTTGAATCTACGAGAACGAATTCATCATATTTTCTTGTTTTGAGCAAGGATTTTGGAATGAAATAGAATCCTTGAGGATAAATTTTTTGAATAATTTCAATAATTGAAGACCCGTCGAGTTCGGGTTCAACTATTGGTTCTGCTAATTGAAGAGACTTTTCAAAGTAGTTTTTGATCTCTGGTTTTGGAACAAACCTTTTGGGAGGCTGAACAACATCCGCAAAAGTTGTAGGGATAGAAGATCCCTGTTGAGATGAAGACTGGGTAGGTGGAGACACAGTAGGTCTCATTGATGGAACGGTAGGGGGCCGTACAAGAGAGGCTGATGGCCTCAGTGGTGGAGTTAAAGACTCCATTGAATCTCTGATTTGAAGGGATGCACTTCTGGTTCTTGGACGGTTCACAGGAGTGAAGCCAAGATCCATGGCATATTGATCTGCACTCATAGGAGCTAGAGATTTTGAAGATGAAGCTGGGCTTTTGCCCTTTGCGGAAGATGAAGAGGCTTTGCCTCGTTGATCACTCATTTTTAGAAATAGAGAGAGAAAAAGTTTTTCTTGTAAGGAATTCCCTGGAGAGGTAATCAGCATGGGGGTTTTGAACACCTTTTATAGGCAAAATTTGAAAATCAAAGCATGACAAGATACCTTGCCACCTTGCAAAGATTTGTTTTGAAATAAGATTTTTTACATCTTTTTCTAAAACGAATTTAGATGCTCTTGAATCAGTTTTAATAGTAAAGCTTTTATTGATTAAATCTCCTTGAAACTTTTGAACACCCAAAACTGTGGCTAAAATTTCTTTTTTGACTATTGAATAATTTTTCTGAGTACTATTCCAAACTCCAGAATGAAATTTGATTATTGATTCGTTCTTATCAATACATTGTTTGAAGATTCCTCCATATCCGTTATCGGATGCGACAGATTCCACTATGAGGTTTGCTTTTGGATTGATAAGGCTTAAACAGGGAATTGATTTGACTAAAGTTTTGATAGACTTGACTGCCTCTGTGTGCTTATTAGACCACGGGGTAGGATTCTTTTTTAATCTCTCATAAAGAGGTTTTCAAATAGTTCTTAGATTTTGAATAAATCGGATACATAATTGAGGCAACCTAAAAATTGTTGTAATTGAGTTTTGTCTAGAATTTGATCAGGAAAATTTGAAGCAAATTTGATTAATCTTTGAATAGGTTTTATTAAACATAAATGAATATCAAATCCTAGAAATCTAATTTGAGTTTGAAATAGTTTTATCTTTGGAAGTGATACCACTAAGCCATTTCGTTTAACAACATCTAAAAATATATTGAGATGTTTAAAATGTTGGTCTATATTTTGAGAAAATATTAATACATCATAAATATAAACAATTGAAAATTCTTGAAAGGGATTGAAAATATCATTCATAATTTTTTGAAATTCTGATGGAGCATTTTTTAAACCATATGGCATAACGTTCCATTCATATTGGCCAAAAGGAACATTGAAAGCGGTTTTGTAACGATCTTTTTCAGAAATTTGAATTTGCGAAAATCCTGACTTGATGTAAAATTTTTAGAAAATTTTAGAATTTTTAATTCTTCTTAATAAATCTTGTTTGTTCGGAATTGGATATCTTATCAGTTCCAAAACTTTATTAAGAGGTTTGTAATTAATGACTAACCTTGGAACACCTCGCTCCTTCTCTGCTTGGTTATTGACATAAAATGCTGCACATGACCAAGGGCTTTTTGAAGATCTGATGAGTCCTTTCTGCAAAAGATCATCTATTTCCTTTTTGCAATTAGTTAGCAAATCGGAATTCATTTGTATTGGTCTAGCCTTTGTTGGAATCTTATCTTCATCAAAGTTTTTGATATAAGGAAGATTGACAATATGCTGTTTCCGTTTCCAAAAAGTATTTGGAAGATTTGAACAAACTTCTTTTTCTATTTTTGATTTAAAGTAAGTTATTTTATCTTGTATTGATTTTCTTTTTAATTCTTCTTCTATCCTTTTGTAAGAAATTTCATCTTTTAAAATTTTTATTTGTTTTTCTTTACTTTCTATGACATTTATTGAATTTTGAATTGTTTCTTGTTGTAGATTATGGATTTCATGGCGGGTTATTGGACTCGTAAATTTAAATATTATTTCTTGACCTAGAACGTCAGAGATTATTCCTTCTTCTGAAATTGTTATTGGATATAATTGAGTGAGGAATGATGTACCTAGGATCAATTCTTGTCCTAAATCTTTGACTAAAAGAAAAGAGTTTACAAAGCAAACTCCTTCATTGCAAACATGGACTTTTGATAATTTACAATTGATCATGAGTTGATCATTCTTAGCACCACGAAGAGATTCAGAAGTTTTTTCGAAGTATATTGAAGGTATTAATCCTTCTCGAATACAATTTTGATCGGCACCTGAATCAATTAGTGCATGGAGCGTAATTGTAAAATCATGGATCTTTAGTGTTACTAAAGAATACCATTTTTGGAATTGTATACTTGAAATAGCTCCAACGAAAGATTCCTCCTCTTCGTTGGGAACTGTCTCTACTTCTGATTTGATTTGAGATATTTCTTGACGGAGATGAAAAATTTCTTGATCAGTATTTCTTTTGAGTTCTGAGACTTCTCTTTTTAGAGTATTGATCTCAACTTGAAGATCTTGAATAGTGACTGGTCTAGGGTCTTCGAATTTTTTGACTACGTTCTTCCATTCATAAGGCTGGAAGTTACTTGATTCTTCTTGTTCTCTTTTTTCAAGAATTGAATTTTTAAGGCTATACAAGATTGATTTTTGGAGCTCTACATTGTCTATTTTGTCGAGGACATTGAGAAGAGTTTCTTGATCTTTTGTTAGGACACATATGCACCCTAAATAAACTCTTTTGCCCTCATTTTCTTATTCCTCGTAGTCACTACTAGAATATGAATCAGTTTCTTCTTGTAATTCAAGAATTTGACCTTCATCGAAGCTATAATCAGATTGAATAATGTTTAGAAGTTGTTGCTTCGTATTGTCATCTATTTCTAATTCATTGATCTTCTTTTTCATAGGACACTTATTTGCATAATGTCCATAAGATCTACATTTATAGCATTGGATGTTTCTCTTAGAGCTTCCTCCTTTGTAAAAGGGTCGTATTTTATTGCAAGAATTATACGGCTTTCTATAATTCTTCTTTCGGAACTGCCTATATGGTCTATAGTTTTGTCACTCTTGATATTTTCTATACCTTTTGATGGATGATTTTCTGATTGTGGATGGTGGACGAATTTTCCCACATCCATATTGATCGCAAAAAATTCCTAACTCTGCTCTTTTGGATCCAAAAGATTTATTAAGCTTTGACTAAACCTTTGATTCGTTGCAAAGACGGAGACCTTCGCTTATTATAAAAGGAAGTTAGGTTTCCATAGGTTAGAGTGTCCCAAGGAATCTTCCCGTCGTATTTTGTATTTAAATCGATTTTGACTCTTTCAGCAAAATAGCTAGGAAGGCCCTTAATAAATTGTTAAATCCAGATTGAAGAAGAGCAGTCAGCTCTAATAAGGACTTTGCGTAAAAACATATCTTTGTACCATATGAAATCTCCTAGTGTTGGACATTTGAGATTTAAAAGGATATCTGCCGATCTGGCTTGGTATTGAGCTGGATCACCTACAAAGGCATTTGTAAGGGTGTATACGATGGTATTTACAGCGTCTTCTATGCTTTCTTCCCTTTCTACAGTTTGAGGTAATTGGCCTTCGAGTTTGATTGTTTGTTTTTTCTTTTCAATGGTTTTGTGGGTTAAAATATACTGACGATCGCTATCGGTCAGATATTTATCCCACCATTGTTTCAATTGCCCCGTAAATCCTGCAACAAGTAGTTGGGCTATTTCATGATCCCTCTTTCCTCTTTGTCGATAAACGTTTGAGGCTATAAACATTTCATTGAGCACATTGAGGATAAGATAATCGGATTTGCCATCTATATTCCATTCATGGAAGGCTAATCCGTCATAAACAGCTTGAGTCATTTGTGTTTTTTCTTCAAATTGGACATCCAGGAAAGAAGGTTGTAGATACCAATTTCGCATCATTACCTGTTTTGACGCTTTTGATCTTGTTCCTATTTTTAGGACTTCATTTGGTGGCTCAATAACTTCTTCTTCCAAGGAAAGATTTATTGTTTTTTGAATAAATTCATCAATAATAGAATCATTGATGACGTTGATTGTAGGGGCTGTCTATGAAGTTGATGGTTTTGAAATATGAAGGCTGCTTAGCTTTTCTTCAATTAAAGCTAAGGTTTCTTCTTCTTTAGACATAATTTTAATTTTGCTATCAATTACAGAATTGACTCGTCTACGGGTTTGAATAACGAAATTGACTCATCTACGGGAGGTATAAAGATTCCTCCGTTCGAAGATGAAGTAATGGAAGGTTTTGATATTCTTCCTTCAATCTTTTCTACTTGGTTAACTATGGTAGATTCTTTATATCCTTAAGAGTAGGTATGTTCTTTTCGTCCTTTTCACTGATATTACCTTTCAATGGACTAGCTTTGACCTTCTCACCATAAATTGTATCAAACTCGATCTCCTCTAGAGGAGGATGAGTAGAATGAATACTCCCTCTTTGAGTGGTTTTCCAGAATTCTTGAAGCATGTTGATTTCGTTTTCAGATTCTTTCATCCAAGTGAAGAATGAGATATTTCTTTCGGTCTCTTCCATGAATGAATACCATCTTGATCTTATCTCAGATATTTAATCTTTGTTGTAATTTTGGATAAAGGTTTTCCTTCTTGCCTTATTCTTTAGGGAAAAAAAATCCTCTTTTAAAGTTTCTTTATTGATTGAGAATCCTTCTATAAGGACATTTATTTGACTGGCAAACACAGATCGGTTATCCATGTCTGTCTGTGTGGGTGATTGTGGTTGATTTTTTCGTATTGAACATTTGTCACATTTTGTTCTATATAGACAGATTTTACTCTTAATGAGTTAGATCTATCCATATAGTATTTTGATTCGATTTCTGAAGTTGTTCCAGATGTGCTAGGTCGAGAAGACATGAAGTCTTTAACCTTTGAGGTCTCTGGTTCTTCAGAAAATTGAACTTCTACTGATTCATCTGGATATTCCACAATTTGTGCTAGGTTTGAATTTTTCTTTGGTGGAGTGAAGGCTTCCGTAAGTCTCCATGTTGGATTTCTAGTAATTTGTTCCCATGATAAACTTTTAGGAACTGTGATTGATGATCTATTGAGATTTGCTTCTAAGAGAACTGTAGATCCTTTAGGTGAAGATCTCAAGGCTCTAGGAGAGATGTTAGTATTCATTAGTTTGTAGTATATTCTAAAAATCATTACAGCAGAATGAGTTTGTTCTTGAATATTGAGATTTTGTGAATAAACATCGGCTATTAGAGAAGATAGGATGTTTGGATCTTTTAATGAAAGCGTAAAATTTGGATAACAATTAAAGAAAATAGGTCCTCCTTCAAGATTAGAAGGGAATTTGAGAATTTTAAATGTCTCTTGTCTCTTAAAGAGTCAAGTATTGGAATATCTAAACCGAGTTTGAATAAAGGTTTGATTGCTAATTGAACTAATCCTATGTGAAGATAGTTAAATTCTTCACGATGTTGAAGGATTAACTTTTTTGAAAAAAGGTTTATTGTTTCACGATCATTGTTAATTGGAATGTTTTTCTTAGATATTTTGACACAGTTTCTTTGAGAAAAATTGAAGGTACTATGGTAATAAATTGACTTTGGGTCTACCTTTGGAATGCTCCATTGATGAAGTTTATCTTCAATTTTTGCTATTGACAATTGATAGCGAGCATAGCTAGCTATTTTTCTCTGATTAATTAAGCTAGTCTTTTATAATTATTTGCCCAAATTTATGCATTTTTATGTTTTATTTGTAGGAAGTACGTGTTTGAAGCTTAATTCAGCAATTGGACTCAAATGGAGTTTTCTACCTAAAAAAAAAATATATATATATATATATCATAGCGTCGCGACGCTATAGAAAAATTTTCCAAAATTGCGGATCGCGACAGCGTCGCGACGCTACGACGAAATTTTGCTATTTAAGAATCCTTTCAGCTAGGTTTTTGGGGAATTCGTTTTGGGACTTTTTGGAGCGGTAAAAGAGGACAGAATTAAGACTTTGGAGGCTGAAACAAAGGGAGAAAAGTGGAAATCAACCCATTGTTCGTGGGGATCGTGATGGGGACGTCGGACTCGGCCTACATTGAGTTTTCTTTTCCCTTTCCTTTTCTTTAGCTAGACTTTATGGCTTTATTATGTTTAGTTGAGCTTGTAATTAGATTCATGAGTAGCTAAACTCATAGCTTAGGGATTGATGTAGTTGATTAAGTTTATGGATTGAATTTATGGTTTAAGTTGTGCAATGTTATTATGTTTGTAATCTTGATTTAATGCTTTCAATTAATTGGCCATTAGTTGAATGATTTAAGTTTCGAGTCTAGCTCGGGAGAGGGGACTTGATTTAGACTTACTCAAGATTGCATGACTAAAGTTTAGTTTCTAATTCGTGACGGTTTTAGATTAACTTTAGAATTGGTTAAAAGATCTCATTGCCTTGCATGATTAATAAACTTAGATAGGGATATCAAGTTGGTTAATTTGCATGAGAATCAATTATACTCGGGAGAGGTAGTTGTGATTAAAGGGTCTTTGGCTCATAATTTCATCGTGCATAATAACTTACTCCTTAAAATCAATCCTAAACTAAATTGGCGAAATCAATTCCCTAACACACTTTCTACGTGTTTTGATTTAGTTTTCTTATTATTCAATCATCACTTTTTGATCCCTAAATAAAATTTGGCAAGAAAATTCACAATACTTGATTTGCTTAAAAATCCAATCCAGAGGACGACATTCGAATTACATTCACTATATTATTACTTGACCCGTGCGCTTGCGATGGGAAAAGTTCACATCAAGTTTTTGGCGCCGTTGCCGGGGATTGACACATTTAGTTAGATTGATATTGTGAAAAAATTGCTTGATCTTAATTTAGGGTGTATTTTTACCTTTTTAGGTTGATTGCATTTTTTTCCTTATTTGTTTTTCTTTCCATATTTGTTTTTCTAGCTTAGTTTTTCTTTTAATTGTGTAATCTTTTCCTTATTTGTTTCTTGTTATTCCTTTTTAGATTAGTTTTTCCTTATTTGTTAGTTTCCTTATTTGTGTTTTGCCATATTTATTTTTGCATTCCATATTAGGTTATTTTCTTTCCTTTTTCTAGATTATATTTTCCATATTTAGATTAGTTGTTTTCTTTTCTTTGTTTCTTTCCATAATTGTTTTTTTTCCTTTTTAGGGTAGATTTGTTTTTGTATGCGTAGTAGTAGAGAAGTGATACCGTTGGATCCCGAGATTGAAAGAACAATTCATAGGCTTTGAAGGGAAAATAGAGAAATTATTCAAATGGCTGACCAAAATCCACCTGAGGAGCCTAGGCCTATAAGAGATTACTTTCAGCCCGTGTTTCAGGGGCAACAATCGGGGATTGTCTATGCCCCGATTAATGCCAACAACTTTGAGCTGAAGGCCGGTCTCATTCAGATGGCTCGAGACTGTGGATATAGAGGATCGCCCACCGAGGATCCAAATTCTCATCTTAAATCATTTCTGGATATTTGTGGGACGGTAAAAATTAATGGAGTGTCTGAGGATGCTATTCGCTTACGTTTATTTCCTTTTTCTTTGCAGGATAAAGCACGAGATTGGTTGCAGTCTATTCCCCCTGGGAGCATCACCACTTGGGATTCTTTGGTCCAGGCCTTTTTGAAGAAATTTTTCCCTCCTGCAAAGACGGTCAAGCTGAGTACCGAAATTGGGATATTCCAATAACAATATGATGAGAATTTTTCGAGGCGTGGGAGCGATTCAAAGAGTTGTTGAGGAAGTGTCCTCAGCATGGTTACCCCGACTGGCTCCAGGAACAATTGTTTTATAATGGTTTAACTCCTAGTACGAAAACGATTGTTGATGCAGCTGCAGGTGGGACTCTATTGTCCAAGACCGTGGAAAATGCTCGCATACTTCTAGAGGATATGGCCACCAACAGCTATCAGTGGCCATCTGAGCCGTCTACACCTAAAAAGATTGTTGCTGGAGTGTTTGAGGTTGATAAAGAAAGTGCACTCCAGGCCCAGATGACTTCCCTCGCTAATGCTTTTATGAAATTTTCAAGTACAGGGAGTGCACAGTCAATTGAATCAGCTGCTGCTTTGGCATCTAGACCTCAGGAGGAGACCATTGAACAGGTTCAGTATATATCAAATTCTAATTTTAGGGGATATAATAATAATGTTACACCTACACATTATCACCCTAACAATAGGAACCATGAAAATTTCTCTTATGCAAATACGAAGAATATTCTTAACCCCCTGGTTTTGCCCCTCAAACTCAAGAAAATAAAAAGTTAGAAGATCTTGTTGGAGCTTTCATTGCAGAGTCTAGTAACAGGACAACCAAATTAGAGGAGGCAGTCATTGGCATCAACACCACAGTGAATGGCCACAGTGCTGCCATCAAGAACATTGAGACTCAGCTGGGACAGTTGGTGAATGTTGTGAGCACCATGAATAAAGGTAAGGCCCCAGCTGAGCAAGAGAAAACCCAGATGGAGTACTGTAAGGCAATCACTGTGCACCAGGAGGAAGCTGAAGAGGAGCCTAAGTCTGAAGATTATGACACGCCTACAGGGAAGCTGAGGAGGACACATCATCAGATGAGGCTGAAAAGCCTAACCCTGAGCCTCCTATTCCTTCTCCCACACTGATGGTTCCCAAGGAAAAGAAAAATAAAAAGAAGAAAAAGAACAATCAGGTTCAGTTTGATAAATTTATGAATGCTTTTATGAATTTGAACATTAATATTCCTTTTGCAGAGGCATTAGAGATGCCCCAATACAACAGGTTCATGAAGGAGTGGTTAGCAAAGAAGCGAAAGGAAAAGAAGCTTGACAGTGTATATCTTGCTTCCACATGCAGCACCAGAGTACAACAGAAGGTACCTGAAAAAGTAGCAGATCCAGGGAGTTTTTCTGTTCCTTGTAGTTTTGGTACATATTCTTTCAGAGCATTATGTGATTTAGGTGCTAGCATTAATCTTATTCCTTTGTCCTTGTGTAAAAAGTTAGACATAGGTGAGATTAAATCTACTCCTGTAAAGCATCAATTGGCTGATCAATCTGTGGTGAGACCAGTTGGCATTGTAGAAAATGTTTTAATCAGAGTAGGTAAATTTTTCCTCCCTATTGACTTGTATGTTCTGGACATGATAGAAAATCCTTCAATGCCTGTCATATTAGGAAGACCATTCCTCGCTACTGGGCGAGTGATTATTGATATTAAGCGCAGGGAGCTCACTATTAGAGTCAGGAATGAAAAAGAAACTTTTAAAGCAGTTGAAGACTCTAAAGATGAAGTGCTTTTTATGGGCTACAGGAAAGGTGCAAGAAAGAACACCTCTGTTGGATTCACATAAAGGAAGCCTCCTTGAAGCACGATCAACACGTCGAGCTAATGACATTAAACAAGCGCTTATGGGAGGCAACCCAAGTAAGTTTAGTGTGTTTTCTTTTTGGTTTTTGATTTATTTTTTTGTTTTTCTTTTGTAGGTCTTGTTTTCTTTCTCTCCTTTGCTTTCAAGCTTTCAAGATTCCAAGCTTTCAGTCAAGAAGTCATCATTATTCCAGGTCAGTATTGTTCACTCCTTTCATTCTTTTATTGTTCTCATGCTTGTTTGTGCCTTATTTTCTTTATACATTGAGGACAATGCATGTTTTAAGTTTGGGGGTGGATTAGCATGTTTGTGGAGCCCTTGAGCATCTGAGTTCGGGCTATAGTTTTGAGCTTTCTTTGAATTATGCATATGGTTGTTGTCTGGATGTATTTTTGCATGATTATGATGTCCTAGGATAGACTTTCTTGTCAATTTTCAAGCTTGTGATGAGTTGTAAGCATGAGTGCCCAAAAAGGGAGACTTTTTAAAATTTTTCTAGGAGATGGATTGCATGAGTAGACTATTTGTCTTGGCTAGATTTGGATTTGAATGCTTAGGAGCGAATTATTGGGTTCATATGCTTGTTGTCACCTCGATAGGTGTAGGGTAGAGCTAAAGAGTTAATTTTTTGCAAATTAGCATGTTTGATCTTGCTTAGGAGAAAAGAGAAGAATATCTGCTTATCATGTTCATAATGAAAAATCATTCTTGTTGTTACTGTTGAAAAAGAAAAAAGAAAAAAGTCATGACTTATGCTCGCAATATGCAATGGTTAATAAAGATTAAGGCAAAAAGAGCTACCCCTGTTGTGATCAGTTAGGCCAACCAGAGAAAACTCAGGTTAAGGGTCCCTGCAATGGGTGTGTGAAAGCTAGTGCCACATATACATGCTTAATTCAATTGTTAATTAAAAGCACCTAAGTATGGAGATAAACAAACTAATTTGTTCCATTAACACATTAGTGAAACCTTAGTGCCACTGTAGAGGGAAGATGAGCTGAGAGTTTAATAAATCAATTCCGGGCTAGCAGAGTCTGATCTTGTTGAGTTAGATCTCGCTTGTGCAAGTTAATTTTGGAAAAATTTTAATTTGTCTCCCTCATTGGTCCTTATGTGCATGTCTCATGCTTGCTTGACTATTGACTTTTGAGCCTTGAGGATTGAGTTATGATTATTGCATCCATTCTTCTACTGTATGTTTGATTTGTAGTTTGCTCGAGGACTAGCAAAAGCTTAAGTTTGGGGGTATTTGATAGCGAGCATAGCTAGCTATTTTTCTCTGATTAATTAAGCTAGTCTTTTATAATTATTTGCCCAAATTTATGCATTTTTATGTTTTATTTGTAGGAAGTACGTGTTTGAAGCTTAATTCAACAATTGGAGTCAAATGGAGTTTTCTACCTAAAAAAAAAAAAAAAAATCATAGCGTCGCGACGCTATAGAAAAATTTTCCAAAATTGCGGATCGCGACAGCGTCGCGACGCTACGACGAAATTTTGCTATTTAAGAATCCTTTCAGCTAGGTTTTTGGGGAATTCGTTTTGGGACTTTTTGGAGCGGTAAAAGAGGACAAAATTAAGACTTTGGAGGCTGAAACAAAGGGAGAAAAGTGGAAATCAACCCATTGTTCGTGGGGATCGTGATGGGGACGTCGGACTCGGCCTACATTGAGTTTTCTTTTCCCTTTCCTTTTCTTTAGCTAGACTTTATGGCTTTATTATGTTTAGTTGAGCTTGTAATTAGATTCATGCGTAGCTAAACTCATAGCTTAGGGATTGATGTAGTTGATTAAGTTTATGGATTGAATTTATGGTTTAAGTTGTGCAATGTTATTATGTTTGTAATCTTGATTTAATGCTTTCAATTAATTGGCCATTAGTTGAATGATTTAAGTTTCGAGTCTAGCTCGGGAGAGGGGATTTGATTTAGACTTACTCAAGATTGCATGACTAAAGTTTAGTTTCTAATTCGTGACGGTTTTAGATTAACTTTAGAATTGGTTAAAAGATCTCATTGCCTTGCATGATTAATAAACTTAGATAGGGATATCAAGTTGGTTAATTTGCATGAGAATCAATTATACTCGGGAGAGGTAGTTGTGATTAAAGGGTCTTTGGCTCATAATTTCATTGTGCATAATAACTTACTCCTTAAAATCAATCCTAAACTAAATCGGCGAAATCAATTCCCTAAGTAGTTTTCCCAATTCAAATTCCACACTTTCTACGTGTTTTGATTTAGTTTTCTTATTATTCAATCATCACTTTTTGATCCCTAAATAAAATTTGGCAAGAAAATTCACAATAGTTGATTTGCTTAAAAATCCAATCCAGAGGACGACATTCGAATTACATTCACTATATTATTACTTGACCCGTGCGCTTGCAGTAGGAAAAGTTCACATAAAAAATTCTTGATTAGTAGTGTTTGATATTTTTGAATCTAAATCACCTTTGTGATAATCATGATCATCAGAAATTGAAACAGCTTTCCATTTGACCCTGGTACTCAACATTCTTTTCAAGAGCTTGGACATAATTATCTTCTTTCGATCATAATCCAATATAAGGAAACTACCAAATAAGGGAATATTAATCTAATAAGGATAAAACTAAAAAGGAAAAATCTATCTATGGAAAAACTCAAACAAATATGGAAAAATCTAAATAAGGAAAAGAAAAAAAATAAAGGAAAAATGCAATCTACCTAAAAACAAAAATAACAAAAATAACAAAAAAAATAAAATACACCCTAAACTAAGACCGAACATTTTTTTCTACGATATTAAATTGACTAAATATGCCAATCCCCGACAACGACGCCAAAAACTTGATGTGCAATTTGCTCACCGCAAGTGTACGGGTCAAGTAATAATATAGTGAAAATAATTTTGAATGTCGTCCTCTAGATTGAGTTTCTAGCCAATTTAATTACCAGAAATAATTTTAACCAATTTTATTTAGGGAACACACCTTAATCACAAAGAATGCAAAATTAGACACAAAACTAAAAGAATGTTACAATCTAATGATGACATCGGTCTTAGGGATTTGATTTCACCAATTGGGATTATGGATTAATTCATGGATTAATGACATGCTATGATTCATAAATCTCAGAATAATAAAATCACATATATCTCCCGAGCATACATGATTCTCCCACATGCAATGAACCCGATATCCGTATCTGAATTCATTAAACATGTGATTGGTTGTCAGAGTGATTGGTTTAGTAGTCGTAGATTTAAATCAATCCAAGTATAAATTGACTAAATCAAGTAGTACCTGATGAGTCAAGGGTCGAATCCACAGGGAAGTGAAACAAAAGTGGTAAAAAATATTCACTTATTTAATCTCTCAATGCGCGACGTTAGTTTTAGAGAGTAAAAAGTGATTGGTATAGTTTAAACAATAATTAATTTGCAGGAAGAAAAATGAATGAAAACTGAGGAAAAGGAGTTCAATGCGAAAAGTATCAAGGCTGTTGCGGTTGCAACCTCATGCATTTATAAGAGACTTGTAGCACTAACTTTGGTTAATTGATCCATTAGTGCCTAAGTGAGAAAAAATCATTAAGTTTCCCTTCCGGTATTCCTTATGCCTTTAGCAATAAACTATCAATTGATTATTTGACTAGTTTATGCGTGAAGTTTAGTTCTCTTAATACTTACAAGGGATTGAGTTAGTCACAACGCAATCAAAGCTCAAGCATGCAATATCTTTTAGCGGTAATAATTTAATGCTACCAAGACTACATGACATGCGCTAACTTGTTCTACTTAGAGAGATCCATATGCATTACCTGTCAAGAATTTATCATACTGTTACCGCATCCGGCTGGCCAAGCGGGAATTAGCAATGAAAAGATTAACGCAACTAAGTAGAAAGCAATCAATGTTTCAATTAAACCAAAATATGCGCTTCCAGGTTGTACTTATCGCCGCATGAGGCGCTTGCGCTAAGCCTTGAAGAGGAGAGTTAACTCATATCAGCAGAGCAAGACATTATGAAATAAAATATTACACACAAGTTTGCTCCAATTTTGTAGTTCTCTCTAACTTCTTCGTGATTTCCTTCTACTTCTCCTCTATTTTCTTCGTTCTCCTTAGGCTTCTATTTATAGGCGAGGAAGATAACTTCATCAAGTTATAGCCACTTGCTTGATCATCATTAGGCAACTTGCGCCTTTCTAATCTCCTTTTTCGCCCACTTGCTCTAGCTACGCCGGCGCTGTCTTTTAATCCATCCTTTTTTTGTCTCTTGATCATTTTGGAATGTGTGCCTGCGCTGAGAAGATACTTAAAACAGCTAGATTAACTTGCTTTAGCGCTCTGTATTTTATAATTTCTTATCCCATACCTAAATACAACTTGTTGTTTATAACAAAACACTTTTCTTCTTCTTTATGCGCTAAGATAACGCATCGGAGGTTCTTTTAGCCTTCTTTTAGCCTTAATTTAGAGGATAAATAACTTGAATTTCGCAAGCTATCAAACCCCCAAACTTAAACTATTGCTTGTCCCCAAGCAATGCCTATTATCTACTTTGTGAGAATTACTCAACTCTCTATTGCTTGCGATCTTGGCATCCTCTTTTCTCTTTTTCTTGCACGCATTACTACAATAGATTTGACTTTTGTCAAATTTCCTTCATTGCTTAAGGCAGGTTCCTTGCGCTTAGATTCTTCCTTGCGAAAACTCAGCCACTTTTCCCTGTCCTGGGCGCATACATATATCCTTCAATTTTTTTTTTTTTAACCAGAAAGCAGATGGACATCAAAACGCATACTTTCGCTTTGGCTTACCCACATTTGTGATGAAAGGTATCCAACTATGGGTATTACATTTTTTTACTGCCCTCAACGCTCATAGGTTGCTTTTGTCTTCGCGTAGTGGCAAACTATGGGTGTCATAAATACCCCTGGCTACAAACATGCCGCATACCTAGAGGAACACATTCATTATTTAAATTTATGCGCCGACTCCCCCAAACTTAAACATGGGCAATGTCCCCATTGTCCCCCAAACTTACTGTGGAGCGCATGGACAGAAGAAAATAGTGGTTGAGTTGCGGCAAGTCGAAAATGCGAAGGAATTTGCCTGACGCTCTGAGGAAATTAAGACAAAGGTTAAATCAAAGTGAGGAAAATGTGGACAAGAAAAGTCAGAAGGTCAGATGCGTTGATTAAAACAAAGGAGTTAACGTAAAGAATTTGATAGATAAAAAGACATTAAAATGTAAGACAGAGAAAAAGTGATATGAGATAATCAGTGAGATATATATATATGTATTGCGATGACAAAATTATAAATACGGCGCATACATTTAAACACAAGAAAAAGAGAAAAAAAGATAATTAGTTCTCTTCCTGCGGTTGCGGCGGTGGTGGCGGTGGCGATCTGGGAAACCTTGGAACTTGCGGAATTCTTGGTGGGCGCATTTGAGAAGGGTCTGTATCAGAGGGTCTTTGCGCTGTAGTTGGCCGCGCAAACAGATTTGGTGCGATAGGCAGGCAGTGGAAGGAATTTGTCCAATGCGTTAAGAAGAGGAGCAAAGCGTTTACCCTTTGCGACAGCTCCTCTTGTTGCTTTTGCAGCAACTCTTGTTGCTGACACAGCTTTTCTTGCTGCAGACGCAAGGGTTCCGTGACTTCTTTGAACATTTGTCGCAGCTCTGAAAAAATTAAGGCTGTGTCAACATCAAGTGGTCGAGCAGCTACATCTTCGCCTGTTGGTGCAGTAGTGGAGTCTCGTGCTACCGGAGTTGGCTCAGGGATCTCATTATTGCGAGGAGGGCTGGGCAGAGATTCTTTAAAAACTTCCTCTACTCGCACGTCTTCGAAGAGTGGTGGGGGCTGAGCAACTGGAGAGGGCGGTGGTGGTGGTAAAGAACTTTGTGATTGGGCGCAAATAGTGCTTTCATGCGCTGGGGAACTTCTTTGAGGATCTTGTGCGATTGGACGAGGATGTCGTCCTGCGGTTAGCTTGCTCCTTTTCTTCTTTTGCGTTTCAAGCACTGGTTCGTTGGGTTGTGCTGCGGGGGCTACAAGTCTGTGGATGCTTCCTTGCAAACGCCTATTTCGCGTGCCTGTGACACGCGTCCACCACTGTTCGTCGAAATCTTTCCGCATTGTTCTTATTTCTTCATCAGCTGCGGGCACGAGATTTGATGCGCGACATAAGGAAGTGATGAGGCCAAGATAGAATAACGCACCTCTTGGCTTTGCAGCGGTCTGGCGCAGTGATTTGATGAGGACTTTACCCAAGTCGATTGGGGTACCCTTCATTATACAGTAGACCAAGATCACTCGTTGAAGGCTTAAGGTTGCGTCATGCGTTGTGGGCATGATGCGATTTTTTATCATGTGCATCCAAAGTGTGGCCTCGAAGTCGAGCAACTGCGATTTGAGGGTCCTCTTTGCGTCATGGCCATCCCACTTAGCCCTAGGTCTGGCTACCGCAAGAAGTACAGCGCTCAGAAAGTCTTCGTCAAGGCAATCAAGGAGCCGATTTCTTTCTGCGTTGGGGATGTCCTGGAGCTCATAGACACTGTTGATATACGCCGAGGAGAATGCGATGGCGTGGCCGCGAACCAGGACCTCATCAATTTCTTCTTGCCATTGCGCGTGGTAAAAATCGTGGACAAGCGCAGGGCATAGGATCTTGGGTTCTCGCAGACTGTTTCCCACTTGCGCTGGGAAATTTGATCAGTCATCGCCTGCGGCAGGGGGCAACTAAATCCTCGTTCTTCTTGAAATTTCCCCCAATCTTTGGCCTCTGCTTTTTTGCTGCGGTGGGTGTTTTTCTTTTTCTGCTTTGGGCCGCCACATTTTGCTCGCACGGCTCTCTGATGACTACCCTTGTAGGTTGGATGTTGCGGCGACGAGTGAGGGGGATTTCATCTTCAGAATCGGACATCTCCATGGCTGCGGCAATGGTGGCCAAGTTGTGCGCAGCGATGTCTGCGGCAAGTGTAGTTTCCGCATTGCTTGGTCCTTCTCCTCTAGTTGCTGCACTTGTTTCTGCCGCAGCACGCTCCCACTCTTCTCTTTGGCAAATTTCATCGCCTTCTTCGCCTAGCTCTTGTAGCAGGTCGTTCCATGCGGCGACTTGCTCTTCCGAGAACTGCGGTAATGAGGAAGAAGATGGAGGGAAAGGGGTGGAAATGGTGTTAGTCGGGGAGAAAGAAGGGGAAGGGTCGGTGGTTTGGGTTAAGGTAGTGGAAGGGTTTGTGGATGGAAGGAGGGCAACCGACGGGAATGGTGATGGGATGGGAGTTAGGTTTCGAGGGGCGGGTATGTTTGGGGTTGCCTGAAGGGTGACAGGTTGGATGGAGAAGGATGATGTGTCTAGTGGAGCGATGTTGAGTACTTCTTCTGCGCCAGAGGATGATGGGGGGGTCGATAAGTTGAGCGTCTGTGTTAGGAATAGGTGGTTCTCCGTCGACGACTTCTGGCTCATCTTCCTCCATTTGGTCGATGTTTTGTGGGTTGTCTCCTTCCTCATCTAAGGAGATAATCACGTCTCTGTGCGACCCATCTACTTTCGGCGAAGAATGAGCATCATCAGCGTATCCGGCGATGGAGAGATTTTGAGAGTCTGACATGGTTGTTCTTTGGTGGGAAGGAGAAAAGAGATTTCGATCACTTAGGGCTTTAGGGTTTTGAATTGAAGGAGACACAGGTAATGAGGAAGAAGAATCAGAAGCGTTCCCCACTATATAGTTAACGCAAGGCATGCGTCCCTAGGTACTGACAACCTTTCACATCCCACAAAAGTGGGTGATCATGATTATTATGGAGGAATGTGAGCGGTTGCCTTGGGTAACGTGAGAAAACAGGGATTAGTGTGTCTCCTTAAATGCTAATATGATTATCACCGCGTGAGGCAGAAATACGGATGGACTTGGACATGCGGTGGGATTTCCTTCTAAGCAACATAATTTTACTAACGCAACGATTTTACTCTAGTGAAAGAAGTATGCGAGCTAATCATGTGATGGGATTTTCTCCCTAAAGCTCAACCTATCAAAATATTAAAAATAAAACAAAGTATGCGGAAAGAAAATATTTACAACTTCTGACCTGCTAGTGCCCTTACCTTGCGCTAGGTCCTGGCGCATTCAGAGCACTCCTCTTCTGGACCTATCTTGTTTGGTTTCTTCAAGGTGGATCCTTTAGAAGGATCATCTCAACTACTTCATTCAAAGTCCCTTCGATATATGGTTTTACTCTCTGCCCGTTGACTTTGAAAATTCTCTTCCCATCTGTAGAATGTAGATCTATTGCCCCATAGGGATATACTTGATGAACGATGTAGGGGCCTGACCATCTGGATTTTAATTTTCCTGGAAAAAGTTGTAATCGTGAATTAAACAATAGTACTTTCATACCTTCCTTGAGATCCTTTTTAAGTATTTTTCGATCATGCCATTGCTTTTGTTTTTCTTTATTTATCTTGGCATTCTCGTATGCACACCTTCAAAATTCTTCTAATTCTGACAGTTGACGCCATCGTTGCCCTGCGACTTCTAAATCAAAATTTAAACGCTTCATTGCCCAATGCGCCTTATGTTCTAATTCTAATGGCAAATGACATGCTTTTCCATATACCAGTGCATATGGAGATGCACCTATGGGTTTTTTGAAGGCGGTACGATATGCCCATAATGCATCATCTAGGTGATGCGCCCAGTCTTTCCTGCTGGTGATAACGACTTTCTCAAGAATTCTCTTTATTTCTCTATTTGAAACTTCCGCCTAACCATTACTTTGAGGATGGTAAGCTATTGCGATGTGATGTTTAACATTGTATTTTCGCAATAACTTATCCATCACCCTGTTTATGAAATGGGTCCCTTCATCACTAATCAGCCTGCGTGGTACTCAAAATCTTGCAAAGATATTCTTTTTAAGAATTTTTCCCACAGTTGCAGCATCGTTCTTAGCGCAAGCGATTGCTTCTACCCACTTGGTGACATAGTCCACTGCGAGGAGAATGTATTGGTTTCCTTGCGACGATGGGAAAGGTCCCATGAAATCAATGTCCCAGACATCGAATGGCTCAATTTCTATTATATAGTTTTGAGGCATTTCATTTCTTGCGCTGATATTTCCAGTGCGCTGACATCTGTCGCAACGTTCAACATGTTTCCTAGCGTCTTTGGACAAGGTGGGCCACCAATACCCGCTTTGAAGAACATTTGCTGCGGTGCGTTGTCCTCCAAAATGGCCTCTGTATGGTGCTTCATGACAGTCCTTTAATATTTTCATTGCATCTTTATGGCCAACGCATCTTCTAAGAATTTGGTCAGGTCCTCTGCGATAGAGGCAAGGGTCATCCCATAAATAAAATTTTAATTCGTGAAAGAATTTCTTACGGTGTTGCGCTGAGTATTCTTCTGGCAAGATTCCTGCGGCAAGGTAATTCGCAATGTCTGCAAACCAAGGTTCTTCTTCGTCGATTGCAAAAAGCTTTTCGTCAGGAAATTCTTTCGCGATAGGGACTCTTGGCGCATCTTCCTCCCCACGGTTTTCCAAGCGCGACAAATGATCAGCAACTAAATTCTCACTCCCCTTTTTGTCTTTGATTTCTAGATCAAATTCTTGTAGCAATAAAATCCATCTAATCAATATTGGCTTTGCGTCCTTTTTTGTGATCAGATATTTTATCGCTGCATGATCTGTGTAAACTATGACTTTGGAGCCAATCAAGTAAGCACAAAATTTATCAAACGCATAAACAACCACTAATAATTCCTTCTCGGTTGTTGTGTAGTTTGTTTGTGCTTCATTTAATGTTCGGCTGGCATAATAAATGGGGTTCAAATTCTTTTCATTTTTCTGTGCCAATACTGCTCCTACTGCCACATCATTGGCATCGCACATCAAGACAAAAGGCTCCTTCCAGTTTGGGGTTGCGAGGATAGGTGCACTTACTAACGCACGCTTCAGGTCCTTGAATGCTCTAACGCAATCATCTGAAAATTCAAATTTTCTGTTTGACTCCAGTAATGCGCAAAGTGGCTTTGTAATGTGTGAGAAGTTTCTGATGAACTTGCGATAAAATCCCGCATGACCCAAGAAGCTGCGAATTCCTTTCACAGACGTAGGAGGTAATAATTTCTCAATGACATCAATCTTAGCCTTGTCTACCTCAATACCCGCGTTTGATATGCGGTGGCCTAAGAAATTGCCCTCTTCCACCATGAAATGGCATTTTTCCCAATTTAGCACGAGGTGAGTTTCTTCGCATCTTTCCAATACCGGCTCGAGCTGCGTTAAACAGTATGCGAAAGACTTCCCATATACTGAGAAGTCATCCATAAAAACTTCCACAGATTTTTCTAGAAGTTCTGAGAAGATGGTCATCATGCACCTCTGGAATGTTCCAGGTGCATTACATAGTCCAAAAGGCATCCTTCTGAATGCGAAGGTGCCATATGGACAAGTGAATGTGGTCTTCTCTTAGACTCACCCATCTGCTTTCTGCGATAGGGTATATCACACCTGCGTCGAGCCACTTGATTATTTCCTTTTGTACTACTTCCATCATTGCGGGATTTAGCCTCCTTTGTCTTTCAATGAATTCATTGGATTCGTCTACCAACCGAATTTTGTGCATGCAATAAGAAGGGCTAATACCTTGAATGTCTGCTAAACTCCATCCAATGGCATTTTTGTGTCTTGCGAGTACCTCCATCAGTAGATGTTCTTGCGATGAATCAAGCTTTGATGAGATTATGACTGGGAGTGATTCTTTTTCTCCCAAGAATCTATACTTCAAATGTGTTGGTAAGGGTTTAAGTTTTAGCGCAGGAGGTTGCGTTATGGAAGGCAGGGTGGGAACTCTTCCTTCCAGATCCAACATGTGGGTAACTTCTTCATGCTGTGGCAAGATGCGATTTTCTCTGCCCTGATCTTCCTCGTTTCCTTCTTTTGTGGGACTGACCGCATTTGATAGCATTTCCTGCGGAGAGCATACATCTATGCGGGCTACCATGTTGCATTCCTTGGGATCATCAAGATATTTTAGTGAGTAGAGAATATTAAAAACTACCTTCTGATCGTTCATGCGCATTGTCAGTTCTCCTTTTTGTACGTCAATTAGCGTTTGTCTGGTGGCAAGGAATGGTCTTCCAAAAATAATAGGGATTTCTTTGTCGGCTTCATAATCCAAAATGATAAAATCTGCAGGTAAAATGAATTTGTCAACTTTGACTAAAACATCTTCAATCTTTCCCTCAGGGTGGACCACAGATCTGTCTGCTAGTTGGAGTGTAATGGTTGTCGGTCTTGCTTCTCCGATCCCTAGGCGCTTGTAGACAGATAATGACATTAAATTTATGCTTGCGCCCAGGTCACATAGTGCTCTGCCAACATCGATTCCTCCTATCGAACAAGGAATCGTGAAGCTTCCAGGATCTTTTAATTTTGGGGGAAGCTTGTTGGCGAGTATTGCGCTACACTCACTTGTTAGCGCAACGGTCTCAAACTCTTTCCATGGCCGTTTGTTCATTAGAATGTCTTTCAAGAACTTGGCATAAATTGGGATTTTTTCTAACGCCTCTACAAGAGGGAAATTGATATGCAGTTCTCGCAAAATATTCAAAAATTTCGTAAACTGGGCCTCATCATTTTTCTTTCGCAACCTTTGAGGTAAAGGTATTGCGGGTTTATATGTGTCAGGCTCTTTTTCTGCGTGAGCCTCCTTCTTTTTGGATTCTTCCTCCTGAGTTACTTTCTCTTCTTGTGGCTGGCCATCCCCTTCTGTAGCTACGTTTTTACGTGGATCATCTTGCATTGGTGCAGGTTCATTTATCTTCAACTGTCTTCCACTTCACAGAGTCACTGCATGGCAGTGTTCTTTCCCTTTTGGATCCTCCGTATTGCTGGGCAGTGTCCCCGCAAGTCATTTTTTTAATTCTGACGCAAGTTGTCCGACTTGAATTTCCAGACTGCGAAGGGATGCAGCTTGGCTCTGAACTACTGCGTCATTCTTGGCCATATACTCCTTTTGACTGGTCATGAATTCCTTCATCATGTTTTCTAATGCGTTCGAGGATGATACTCTTTGGTTTCCTCCATCCATGTTGCGTAGGAAATGTCCCTGCGAAGATTGGTCATTGTTAGAATTGAATAATCTTGGCGCATGATTTACATTACCTTGTTGTTGTTTATTTGCGCTCCCATTCCATGTAAAGTTTGGGTGATTTCTCCACCCTGGGTTATATGTGCTTGAATATGGGTTGTTGCGCGTAGCTCCTTGCGATCCCACATAGAGAACTGATTTTGGGTTTGAAGGACACTGATCATGCGTGTGTCCTTCACCGCAGATCCCACATCCAAATGCGTTGAGTTGCGCAAACAAGGGTGCGGTGCTGGCTGTGAGCGCATCCATTTTTAAGGTCAGCGCATCAATCTTTGCGTTTACTGAAGTCATAGGATCTACTTCAAAACCTCCTGAGTCAGTCTTAATGGGCCTTCGTCTTCTATCTTCTGCAGTGCCCCACTCATAGTTATTGCGTGCAATTCGATCTAGAATTTCGTGGGCTTCATCATAAGTCTTTCTGAGTAACGCACCATTTGCAGATGAGTCTACCAAAATTTGTGAATTCTTATTAAGACCTACATAGAAGGTCTCTAGCTGAATGCATAGTGGTAAACCATGGTGCGGGCATCTTTGTAGCAGGCTCTTGAATCGTTCCCAAGCTTCGCTCAACGTTTCATCTTCCAGTTGCGTGAACACCATTATTTCCTTTCTCAATCTAGAGTTTGCGGTGGGTGGAAAGTATTTTTCTAGGAACTTTCCTGCCAGATCATTCCATGTTGCGATGGAGTTTGCTGGCTGCTGATTTAACCACACCTTCGTCGCATCTCGTAGCGAGTAAGGAAATAATATGACTTTAAGTTGCTCTGGGGTAACTCCTGGAATGATAAACTTGTTGCAAATGTCGAGGAATGGCTTGAGGTGAGAGTGAGGGTCTTCTGATGCGCTTCCTCCAAACTGCCCTACAACTGTTAACATTTGAAACATCACAGGTTTTAGTTCAAATCTTTCTATTTCTAGAGTAGGTTGAACTATTCCTGGATTAAAATTGCAATTTGCAGGGGCTGCATAGTCTCTAATTCCTCTTGCCCTGTCATCTGCCATCTGAATGGTGTTTAATGGTCTGTTTGGTTGATTTGGTGCAACCATTTCTCCTGATTGCCTTCGAGGTCTTCGATTTCTTCTTCTTCTGTGGTATGTTCTATCAATTTCAGGATCTGCCTCGAATTCAATTCGTCGGGCGGCACGCATACAACTTTTTAGTTCCTGGAGATGTAGACTCAAAAGGGAACAAAGTGAGTATTAAATCAGAGAAAAAAAAAATATTATAGACTTTTGTTGCCGCTTCCCCGGCAACGGCGCCAAGAACTTGATTGGTTGTAAGAGTGATTGGTTCAGTAGTCATAGATTTAAATCAATCCAAGTATAAACTGACTAAATCAAATAGTACCTGATGAGTCCAGGGTCGAATCCACAGGGAAGTGAAACAAAAGTGGTAAAAAATATTCACTGATTTAATCTCTCAATGCGCGACGTTAGTTTTAGAGAGATCCATATGCATTACCTGTCAAGGATTTATCATACTGTTACCGCATCCGACTAGCCAAGCGGGAATTAGCAATGAAAAGATTAACGCAACTAAGCAGAAAACAATCAATGTTTCAATTAAACCAAAATATGCGCTTATAGGTTGTACTTATCGCCGCATGAGGCGCTTGCGCTAAGCCTTGAAGAGGAGAGTTAACTCATATGACCAGAGCAAGACATTATGAAATAAAATATTACACACAAGTTTGCTCCAATTGTTGGGATTGGTGCCCTAAAACTCGTAGATAATGAATGTTAAACGAATTATATACTTATTCGATAAAGGTGTTATCGAGATTGATTCAATAAAAGTCATTACTGAATAAATTAAATTGCACATATATAACCCAAATCCAATAAACTAAGATCCGTGGCTATAGGATGAACACTTGAGCTTGATGTAGAGAAATAAAAGTGGATCAAGCTTGAGTAGTAGCCAAAACGGTCTATAGTATAGGAATAGGGTTGGGTACCTTATTATGGAGACACTATGAGACGCGGCCCACTTTATAGATGGTATAGACGATGTGATCCTAAATCATCCATGTAGAGACATGTGAGTGGGGGTGTCCTATGCAATGAGTTTGCATAAGACCAGGACCGAGAAATAAGTCGCTCTCGCTTTATAACACCGTTTACTGATGAGATTGACTATTTCATGTGATGACCTAGGTAACTCGATCTTAATCCTGAGCTAACTATGAACTCCTGTTTATTCGGCTTATCCTTAGATCTGCATAGGTGAGAGTGGCTCAGTATCGCCGACTCAATAAGCCTCCCATTTCAGGGATAGGAACGGGTAGATAGCTGGGGACATAGTCGTGCAAGAAGGAATTCACTCCTACCCAAATAAGGGATAGTAGAGAGGTTGTTCCCTTAAGTGCTGAATCCGGGGCTTGAACAAAGGGATCCCGCCCTCTCATTGGCCCGAGAGGGACTCGGTTTATTGGTTGGACCATAAACCAATTGTTCATTAGAGGATCAGTGGGACTTAAGGAACTAGAAGTACTATAGGGGTAAAACGGCTTATTGACCTAGCTATAGCTACGAACAACCTGTGAAGGATCGATTTACTAATCATGGTTAAATCAAGTGGACAGAAATATATCTATAGTGAGGGGAGTGCAACTATCGGGCTATAGTGGAGTGTCCCGATAGTTATCGAATGTTGGCTAGCTTGGACAATGAGATTAGTCGGTTAGCCTCGAATCGTTGGAGCCCATAATCTATAGGTCCATTAGGTCCCCTTACTAGCTCATATCAGAATTAAGCCTAGAACAAAAGATATGAAGCTTTGAATCGTTCAAAATCGGGAAAAAGGGTATTGTCGTAAATTGTGTTTGACACAATAATTTAATTATGAATTAAATTAGAAAATGAAAGATGAAGTATTTAAAAGTGTTTTTAATACTATATATATGTATTAGGAATCATATATATAGAATTGCACAAGATAACAAAGATTAATTAGATTAATCATATCAAAATTAATTTGAAAATTTTCAAATTAATTACCAAGTAATCAATTTCAATTTAGAATTGAAATTGGGGGTAATTTGCAAGTTTGAAATTTGATTTCAATTTGAATTTAGTGGATTTAGTTGGAAATCCACTTAATGCATGATCATTCAAAGTGGAAAGACAACTCACTCATGCATTGTTGCATGTCTTGTGTAATGTACACCTAGAATCCACTTGAGCTTGCAAATACACCATGTGTCTTGTGTCTTGAGGCTTGGCTTTGCATGGAGAATGTCTTTAAAAGGAGTTTGAATCATATTCAAACACAAGAGAGCCATTTCCTTAATGTTATGCTGTTGGAATTTGGACTCAAAGTTCTCTCATCTCTCATTCTTCTCCATTGTTTGATGCTTCAAGCATTCCCTTCCCATTCCCTATCTTATATAGACTCCCACAAGTCGTTCTTGGCCAGGAGTATAGTGGGGAAGACTCTAGAGGTTGTCCAAGGAGCATAGGAGAGGCAAACACCACAAGGAGTTCAACATAAGTGAGCTACAAAGGTTGGTGTTTTCTAAACTCTCTATTCTGTCTTTTCTAGAACATGCATGCTTTAGGAGTAAAATTGAATGTCTTAAGTGCTTTCAATCTTCAATTGCTTCCGCATGTGTAATATGTACACCTTCACCAATTTTGTAGTTCTCTCTAACTTCTTCGTGATTTCCTTCTACTTCTCCTCTCTTTTCTTCGTTCTCCTTAGGCTTCTATTTATAGGCGAGGAAGATAACTTCATCAAGTTATAGCCACTTGCTTGATCATCATTAGGCAACTTGCGCCTTTCTAATCTCCTTTTTCGCCCACTTGCTCTGGCTGCGCCGACGCTGTCTTTTCATCCATCCTGTTTTGTGTCTTGATCATTTTGGAATGTGTGCCTGCGCTGAGAAGATACTTAAAACAGCTAGATTAACTTGCGTTAGCGCTCTGTATTTTATAATTTCTTATCGCATACCTAAATATAACTTGCTGTTTATAACAAAACACTTTTCTTCTTCTTTATGCGCTAAGATAACGCATCAGAGGTTCTTTTAGCCTTCTTTTAGCCTTAATTTAGAGGATAAATAACTTGCATTTCGCAAGCTATCAAACCCCTAAACTTAAACTATTGCTTGTCCCCAAGCAATGCCTATTATCTACTTTGCGCGAATTACTCAACTCTCTATTGCTTGCGATCTTGGCATCCCCTTTTCTCTTTTTCTTGCAGGCATTACTCCAATAGATTTGACTCTTGCCAAATTTCCTTCATTGCTTAAGGCAGGTTCCTTGCGCTTAGATTCTTCCTTGCGATAACTCATCCACTTTTCCCTGTCCTGGGCGCATACATATATCCTTCAACTTTTTTTTTTTTAAGCAGAAAGCATATGGACATCAAAACACATACTTTCGCTTCGGCTTACCCACATTTGTGATGAAAGGTATCCAACTACAGGTATTACATTTTTTTACTGCCCTCAACGCTCATAGGTTGCTTTTGTCTTCGCGCAGTGGCAAACTATGGGTGTCATAAATGCCCCTGGCTACAAACATGCCGCATACCTAGAGGAACACATTCATTATTTAAATTTATGCGCCGACTCCCCCAAACTTATACATGGGAAATGTTCCCATTGTCCCCCAAACTTACTGTGGAGCGCATGGGCAGAAGAAAATAGTGGTTGAGTTGCGGCAAGTCGAAAATGCGAAGGAATTTACCTGACGCTCTGAGGAAATTAAGACAAAGGTTAAATCAAAGTGAGGCAAATGTGGACAAGAAAAGTTAGAAGGTCAGATGCGTTGATTAAAAGAAAGGAGTTAACGCAAAGAATTTCATGGATAAAAAGACATTAAAATGTAAGGCAGAGAAAAAGTGATATGAGATAATCAGTGAGATATATATATATATATATATATGTATTGCGATGACAAAATTATAAATACGACGCATACATTTAAACAAAAGAAAAAGAGAAAAAAAGATAATTAATTTTCTTCTTGCGGTGGCGGCGGTGGTGGCGGTGGCGATCTGGGAAACCTTGGAACTTGCGGAATTCTTGGTGGGCGCATTTGAGAAGGTCCTGCATCAGAGGGTCTTTGCGCTGTAGTTGGCCGCACAAACAGATTTGGTGCGATAGGCAGGCGGTGGAAGGAATTTGTCCAATGCGTTAAGAAGAGGAGCAAAGCGTTTACCCTTTGCGACAGCTCTTCTTGTTGCTTTTGCAGCAACTCCTGTTGCTGACACAGCTTTTCTTGCTGCAGACGCAAGGGTTCCGTGACTTCTTTGAACATTTGTCGCAGCTCTGAAAAAATTAAGGCTATGTCAACATCAAGTGGTCGAGCAGCTACATTTTTGCCTTTTGGTGCAGTAGCGGAGTCTCGTGCTGCCGGAGTTGGCTCAGGGATCTCATTGTTGCGAGGAGGGCTTGGCAGAGATTCTTCAAAAACTTCCTCTACTCGCACGTCTTCGAAGAGTGGTGGGGGCTGAGCAACTGGAGGGGGCGGTGGTGGTGGTAAAGAACTTTGTGGTTGGGCGCAGATAGTGCTTTCATGCGCTGGGGAACTTCTTTGAGGATCTTGTGCGGTTGGACGAGGATGTCGTCCTGCGGTTAGCTTGCGCCTTTTCTTCTTTTGTGTTTCAGGCGCTAGTTCATTGGGTTGTGCTGCGGGGGCTACAGGTCTGTAGATGCTGCCTTGCAAACGCCTATTTCGCGTGCCTGTGACACGCGTCCACCATTGTTCGTCAAATCTTTCCGCATTGTTCTTATTTCTTCATCAGCTGTGGGCAGGAGATTTGATGCGCGACATAAGGAAGTGACGAGGCCAGGACAAAATAACGCACCTCTTGGCTTTGCAGTGGTCTGGCGTAGTGATTCGATGAGGACTTTACCCAAGTCGATTGGGGTACCCTTCATTATACAGTAGACCAAGATTACTCGTTGAAGGCTTATGGTTGCGTGATTGCTTGCGAAATGCAAGCTATTTACCCTCTAAATTTAGGCTAAAAGAAGGCGAAAAGAACCTCCAATGCGTTATCTTAGCGCATAAAGAAAAGGAAAAGTGCTTTGATATAAGCGGCAGGCTATATTTGTGTATGCGATAAGAAATTATAAATACAAAGCGCTAACGCAACTAATCTGGACATTTTAAGTATCTTTTTCAGCGCAAGCACACTTTCCAAGATGAGCAAAATGACAGAAAAAGATGGGTGAAAAGACAAGCGCCGGCGCAGCCAGAGCAAGTAGGCAAAAAAGGAGATTAAAAAGGTGCAAGTGGCCTAATGATGATTAAGCGCTGACACAACTAACGCAAGTGGACTTGCAAGTTGGTCGTTGGTGACTTGAAGAAGTTTGCTTCCCTCACCTATAAATAGAAGTCACCTGCTCAAAGAAAAGGAGGAAAGAGAGGGGAGATCATTAGCAGACCATTGAAGAGAGAAGGAAGGAGAAGAAACTCACAAAGGAGCTGCAAAAATCTGTAAATGGGAGTACACTTGTGTGTAATGTATCATTTCATGTATCTCTGTTTTGCTCTCATGAGCTAAATCTTCTTTTCAACGCTTAGCGCAAGGGCCTCATGCGGCGATAAGTACCACTTGTAAGCGCATATTTTGGATCAATTGAAACATTGTTTGCTTTCTACTTAGTTGTATTAATCTTTTCATTGCTAAGTCCCACTTGGCCAGCCGGATGCGGTATCAGTATGATAAATCCTTGACAGGTAATGCATACAGATCTCTCTAAGTAGAGCAAGTTAGCGCATGTCATGTAGTCTTGGTAGCATTTAATTATTACCACTAAAAGATATTGCATGCTTGAGCTTCGATTGCATTGTGACTAACGCAATCCCTTGTAAGTATTAAGAGAACTAAACTTCACGCATAAGCTAGGCAGAGAGTCATTTGTTAGTTTATTGCTAAAACGCATAAGGAGTACCAGAAGGAAAACTTAATGATTTTTTCTCACTTAGGCATTAATGGATCAATTAATCAAAATTAGCGCTACAAGTCTCTTATAAACGCATGAGGTTGCTACCGCAATAGCCTTGATATTTCTCGCATAAAACCCCTTTCCTCAATTTATATTATTTTCTTCCCGCAATACATCTATTATTTAAACTACACCAATCAATTTTCTTTACTTACCTAGCATGTTGAGAAATTAAATAAGTGAATATATAATTTTTGTTCCATTTACCTGCGGATTCGACCCTGAACTCATCAGGTACTACTTGATTTAATCAGTTTATACTTGGATTGATTTAAATCTGGGACTATTTTACCAACTATACTGATAACCAATTATTGCGTCATGCGTTGTGGGCATGATGCAATTTTTTATCCAGTGCATCCAAAGTGTGGCCTCGAAGTCGAGCAACTGCGATTTGAGGGTCCTCTTTGCGCCATGGCCATTCCACTTAGCCCCAGGTCTTGCTACCGCAAGAACTACAGCGCTCAGAAAGTCGTCGTCAAGGCAATCAAGGAGTCGGTTTCCTTCTGCGTTGGGGATGTCCTGGAGCTCATAGACACTGTTGATATGTGCTGAGGAGAATGCGATGGCGTGGCCGTGAACCAGGACCTCATCAATTTCTTCTTGCCATTGCGCGTGGTAAAAATCATGGACAAGCGTAAGGGCATAGGATCTTGGGTTCTCGCAGACTGTTTCCCACTTGCGCTGGGAAATTTGATCAGTCATCGCCTGCGGCAGGGGGCAACTAAATCCTCGTTCTTCTTGAAATTTCCCCTAATATTTGGCCTCTACTTCTTTGCTTGCGCCCACTTTCTGTTTTCCCTTTTCCTTGGCTGCGGTGGGTGCTTTTCTTTTTCTGCTTTGGGTCGCCACAGTTTACTCGTACGGCTCTCTGATGACTACCCCTGTAGGTTGGATGTTGCAGCGACGAGTGAGGGGGATTTCATCTTCAGAATCGGACATCTCCATGGCTGCGGCAATGGTGGCCAAGTTGTGCGCAGCGATGTCTGCGGCAAGTGCAGTTTCCGCATTGCTTGGTCATTCTCCTCTAGTTGCTGCACTTTTTTCTGCGGCAGCACGCTCTCGCTCTTCTCTTTGGCGAATTTCATCGCCTTCTTCGCCTAGCTCTTGTAGCAGGTCGTTCCATGCGGCGACTTGCTCTTCCGAGAACTGCGGTAATGAGGAAGAAGATGGAGGGAGAGGGGTGGAAATGGTGTTAGTCGGGGAGAAAGAAGGGGAAGGGTCGGTGGTTTGGGTTAAGGTAGTGGAAGGGTTTGTGGATGGAAGGAGGGCAACCGACGGGAATGGTGATGGGAAGGGAGTTAGGTTTCGAGGGGCGGGTATGTTTGGGGTTGCCTGAAGGGTGACAGGTTGGATGGAGAAGGTGGATGTGTCTAGTGGAGCGATGTTGAGTACTTCTTCTGCGCCAGAGGATGATAGGGGGGCGGTAAGTTGAGCGTCTGTGTTAGGAATAGGTGGTTCTCCGTCGACGACTTCTGGCTCATCTTCCTCCATTTGGTCGATGTTTTGTGGGTTGTTGTTGGGCTCCTAGAGTGAGTAAAAATATGATATGAAATACTCTAGAATTCTTGTGCAAGTATACACAGTCTGCAACAAGTAATATTATCAATCCAAGGTCTGAATGAGTTTCCACTTTATCTATTGTGTATAACTTTCTAATGGTTTCGAAGATAATAAAAATGTTGGGTTTTATAAGAATTATGCTGAAGCAAAATAAATGACAGAACAACGAGTAAACAAATAGATAGACAGATTAAAGACAGGCGCTGGTTAGGTTTTAGTGATTATTCTAAGATATGCTCTAGCAATATTATTGATCATGCATTTCTCGCAGTATTATTAGCGGATTCCTCCCGGAACTCCGGATCTTTTGGGATATGTTTCAAACCCAATGAAGAGCGACCGATCAAGCACTAGGCAACTGGCTATCTCTAGCTCAGTCACCGGCGTTCACCAATACACAATGATCGTAGTGTGGAGAATTGCCACACTCTCTAAATCATCCCTGAAACTAGAGAGAGCTATCCATACCAGATGGCCAGGCGGGCATAAAATAAGAATAAGCACAACAATTAACCAAAATGCAATAGTCAATTTATTACTAGAGATGAAGCACAGTAATCACATTATTCCTAACCAACACCTTAAGCTACTTAGTTCATAATAGGCATAGGAATACGAATTACAATCTGAGTTTGCATGTCCATAACTACAAGTTAATAAAGAAGGTAAACTCCCTAATCAGCTTGCGGTTGATGGTGTTCTTGATAGTCTTCAATCTCCCAAACTATTCGGCTTCCAAGGGAAAACATGGAATGAGTTTGACTTGGACGACTACTTCCTTTTATAGAAGGAAAGGAGACTTGAATTAGGTCAACTTGGACACGTGTAGGGCTCTCCTTGCTCCTTTATCCCGAAAATAACTCAACAGAAGTCGGTTCATGAAGTTGGCTAACGGCTGTGATGTGGCAGTTTCTGTTCCCAGTTTTGCTACAACATAGAATTTGCTCCCTCCAGTCGCTCAGCAGCATAATCTGCACAAAGTGATTTCCAAAGCTTCCATTCTTCCAAATGGGTTAAATCATGTAATATCTCTCTAAAACCAACCCTAATAAGCATAAAGGACACACAAATCCCTATATAATTGAGGCCTAAATAACTACCTTTTGGGCAGTTATCATACCCCCAAACTTGAACTATTGCGCGTCCCGAGCAATACTAACCAACCTTCCTTCAAGAATCTCAAAACATTAGACAAAGAATTAGCTTAATCAAACCAGACAGTCCAACACTACCTTTAACCTTTACCTGAGCACTCTGCAAAACCAAGCTCTGCTGCAGCAAAATGATTCCTTCAGCAGGGACAAATAATCACCACTTTTCAACTTAATTCTAAGAACTCACCACAGCCTAGCTCTATTATCAGACATTTCAAAACATATTTTTAAAGGGGTTTATATCATTGTTTATCAGACTTAAAGCAGCCTTACAGTCATAAGCTCTTAAGCATGGGATGACCCACTTTATGGTGCAGTATACCCTTGCCTCAAGCTCATCACCAACTAGGCTCAATACTCATTATAAAGCTAAAAAATCCTTAGTTATTCCATCTCTTGCCCCTCAGAATGGCGACATTTTGTGATGAATCTCACCTAAGTTATGGGAGACAGAAAACTGCTGGATCATCATTCATCCCTCAAAAATTTTTCAGCAAAATCTTCAACAAATAATTTTTCAGCAAATAATTTTTTTCTCATATTTCTCATTTTTTCACATTTCCTAGATCATCTTTTGACGCGAAGACAAACTGTGGGTATCACAAATGTCCCCGGTTACTCAATAACCTAGCAAATTTTAATTTTGAAGGAGAGGAATGCTCAAGCAAAATAATTGGAGTAGCAAAAAGTCCCCCAAACTTGAATTATTCATTGTCCCCAATGAATCATTAATTTTGCAAATTATACCCCCAAACTTAAATTTTTCTAACTGAATTTTTAAACTAAACATGGGACTAGGATTAAGCTTAAAGTGGATCATATAAGTCAATACTACCGTCAAAATCTTCTTGCCGCAGCAACAGTCCAGGCTAGAAGAAATGCTCAAGGAAAAGGTTTCTGGAGATCAGAATACCTTGATCTAATTAAGCGTAATCAGCCCAAGCTTCAAAAATTCAGAAGAAAATTAGTTAAGTTAGAGTTACTCAGTGCTCATGGAATAGAAAGATTCAGAAATTTCATTAAAATCATAGAAAAAACAGTACAAAGTAGATATACTTTTTTCGCAATAAAAGAAATTAAAAAGAAACAAGACATGCAGTTAGGACAGTGAGCAGGGTTAATATGCGCGAGCAACAAAAATGAAGATACAAAAGTAATGCTCGCTCCAGGTCATCCCATCAGTCAGTCTTCCTGACCCTGCTCCTCATCAACATCCTCTTCTCGTTCAACAGGCGGGGGTGGTATCCAAAGATTAAACAAATCATCGGGAAACACTGGAAAGGCCGGATATGGTGTTGAGAAATTGGTTTGCAAGGCCCCCCTGAGCGCATCATCTCTCCTTTTAGCATAAGTCCAGTAGGTCTGAGCTTGCCTTTCAGCAAATTCTAACCTACTGTCCAACACTGACAGTTGCTCTAGGATCTGATTAACGTCATACACAAGTCCACCCTGGCGAGCCTCTTGCATACGCTGAAGCCGCGCCAGATTAGGTGTGTCAATGATTCCCTTATCAGTCATGATCATATCTTCTGGAACCGTGGGCACTCCTGCCCTGCTGCATAACATCGTAATCGTGTTCGGAAAGAACAGCTTCCCCACCTTCTTTTTCCAGCAATCAACAATCTCAAAAGAAATAATTTTTCCTACATCAATACTCATTGAGCGAAGAATGGCAAAAGCAAGCAATACCCTGTCCCGAGATACTGTGGAGTCGTGTGTTGTCGGTAGCAAGCATAACCTGATGAATCCCATCCAAGTGTTGGCTTCACTCTTCAAATAAGCAGCTTGAAACGTATGCTTCCGCGTCTGCGACACCCTCCATTGAGCCCCCTCAATGCCTACCTCCCGGACAACCGCACTCAGTTGGTCACTAGATGGTGCAGCCACCATCTCATTAAAAACGGCATGCGGAAAATCCTGGAGATCGAACAATTCATTAATGGCCTCAGGACTCCACTGTACAGGCACTCCTCGAATGATAACCTCAAAATCATTCTTAACGTCAAGATTGGCATAAAATTCTCGAACAATGTTGGCATTGACAGATTCTGGTTTCGCACAAAATTGCCTCCATCCGAGGTTCACTATTCCAGACTCCAAGAACCTGGGCAAATCACTGCCAAATCCTCGTTCGAACAAGAGGTCCCGTTTCAGCACCTCCTTGTATTTTGCTCGAGCAAGATCGTTGACGAAGCGAATGAATGGTGCCCTCGGCTCCTCAATTTCTCCCGATGCTTCGGCAATTCCTTTGCCCTTGCTTTCTCTCTGTTCACGCAAACGCTCTTCTTCTACCTTTCTTGCCTCTTCTTCTTTTTCCTTATTCTCAGCTTCCCTTCTTTCTTCCTCAGAGTCCGACGTCGGAGGTGATGGAGTGTTCCGAACCACCCTCACGCGACCCGCCTTCCTCTTGATGCGGCGGCGCTTGGGCGGTTCAGGCATAATGATTTGAACATGAGCCTCCTGCACCGGCTCTGGTGTTCTCTTTTTCAGGCATACCTCTGACTTGTCTTTCGACCTCTGTCTCATGTTCTTTCTCAGTATTCCCTTCCTGAACCGTAGCAGAAACTACCGATTCTGTCTCAATATTCTGAACAACCTCTGTTTCTTGGATGGCTTCTTGTTCCGCAGCCCTCTGCTGCCTCCGTCTTCACTTCGCCTCCTTCTCTTCTAGCGTTCTTTTTTTCTTAGTTTTCCCTTTCTGAACTTCGGGGGTTACGGGTATCTCTTCTTCCTCACTCTCCCTCTCTTTTCGAGCTCTTGTTTTAGCCATTTAAGGTGTACTAGGGTTTTGACAGAGAATGTAAAGAAAGAAAGAATAATACACGCACAAAGATTTGATCAAGAAGACGAAGTGAAACGTGCTTACCAGAGATTGCGAATAAATAGGGCTGCAGCAAACAAGAATCCTAACCGAAAAGATTTGCCCTGCCATAACTAATATTATCGTTGTAAATTAAAAATGCAAACCTGAAATTCAAAAATTACCAACGGTAAAATTGCGGACTCCAAACGCCCATGATAAAAATTAATGTGTTGTCATCATTGCAGCCTTCGGATAATTGGTCTGCGACACGTGGCCTCATCAGATGATGCACGTACATTTACCTGCGAGAATTCAAAGCTAAATCTAACGGTAACAATAATAAATTCCGACGGAAACCCTTCTAACTCAGAATACTTTGCTCCAGCAATATCTTTGCCGCAACAATCTACTGAACCTGAAAAATCTTAGATACGGAATTCAAATTTCAAAACAAGAAAAATCAAAGATTCAAATTAAATTTAAACCAATCATCCGAATCTTTTATTTTCAAAACAAACCGAATAAATTAGAGAAAATCTCTATGAATTAAAACTGAAAATAAAATCTAACTATCTAAAAGATAATTGCAAGATAATTTAAATAAATAACCCGAAAATCAAATCAAATAAAAAATAGATCAAATCTAACCTACCAAAAATAATAAAAATACTTAAAAGATAAAATCTAATAAATCATGCAAAATTGAATCTAACCTAACCGAAAAATAAAATCAATTCAAATCCTGGGAGCTCAAGATTTTGCTCTGTGAAATGCTCCCGCAAAAGTCCTGCTCTCTCAATCATCAACCAACCGTAGGGAAGGATATTTCGCCTGAAATTCCTCACCCCAATAATTTTTTACACACTGTCCATTCACCTTGAATACTCTCCCATCTTTTTCATCCTGCAAAGTAATTGCTCCATTGGGAAAAACCTCAACCACAATAAACGGTCCTGACCATTTAGATTTTAATTTTCTAGGAAATAATTTTAATCTAAAATTATAAAGCAAAACTTTTTGACCCTTGACAAACTCCTTAGATTTAATTTTTTTGTCATGCCACAACTTAGTCTTTTCCTTATACATCTTCGCATTCTCATAAGAGAATTGGCGAAATTCTTCTAACTCATTAAGCTGCAGCATTCTGATTGCTCCTGCACGACTAAGATCAAAATTTAACTTTTTCAAAGCCCAAAACGTCTTATGCTCTAGCTCTAATGGTAAATGGCAAGCTTTCCCATATACTAACCTATAGGGAGACATACCTAGAGGAGTCTTATAAGTTGTCCTATAGGCCCAAAGAGCCTCATCTAACCTAAAGAACCAATCCTTTCTAGATGGATGGACTACATTTTCTAAAATCGATTTAATTTCCCTATTACTAATTTCAGCTTGACCATTTGCTTGTGGGTGATAAGGGGTAGCTATTCTATGCTTAATCCCATACTTAGCTAAAAGCTTAGTTAAGATATTATTAACAAAATGTGTACCCTCATCACTCACTAGAGCCCTAGGTGTCCCAAACCGCGCAAAGATGTGCGATTGAAGAAACCATGCAACTGTCCTGGCATCACTCTGATGGCATGCGATGGCCTCCACCCACTTGGACACATAATCAAGTGCCAATAAGATGAACACATTGCCATTAGAAGGGGGAAATGGCCCCATAAAGTCAATACCCCATACATCAAATAATTCAACTTCTAAAATGTAAGTAAGAGGCATTTCATCTCTAGGCCCCAAGTTTCCTCTCCTTTGACAAGCGTCACATTGCTTGTAGAACCAGTGGGCATCCTTGAATAACGTAGGCCAGAAAAATCCACAATGCAAAATCCTCATAGCCGTCCTCTGACCGCTGAAATGATCTCCATACGGCGAAGAGTGACATTGCTCTAGGATTTCCTTTGCTTCAGCACCTGAAACACACCTACGAATAATACCATCAGAGCATTGCTTATACATAAACGGCTCATCCCAAAAGAAAAATTTCGCATCATGTTTAAACTTTTTCTTCTGCCTCCAATCCATGTCAATAGGAGTGACTCCCTTTACCAAAAAGTTGGCAATATCAGCATACCAAGGGACATCCCTGACTACCTTTACCTGAACAACAAAAAGCTGTTCATCCGGAAAAGAATCGGAAATGGCAGATTGCTCCAGCAAAGATGATGATGGATCAAGACGAGACAAATGATCTGCAACGACATTCTCTGATCCCTTCTTGTCCTTTATCTCCAAGTCAAATTCCTGCAATAATAAAATCCAACGAATTAGTCTAGGCTTTGCATCCTTCTTAGTCATTAAATACCTTATTGCTGCATGATCCGTGAAAACCGTGACTTTGGATCCAACCAAATATGGCCGGAATTTCTCAAAAGCAAACACAACAGCTAACAACTCCTTTTCAGTAGTTGTGTAGTTGACCTGTGCTTCATTTAAAACCTTGCTTGCATAATATATAGGATGAATAAATTTGCCCTGCTTTTGCCCCAACATCGCACCTACTGTAGCATCACTCGCATCACACATTACCTCGAATGGCAAATTCCAATTAGGTGCGTAGAGAATGGGTGCTGAGATTAAAGCAGCCTTCAACGTTTCAAAAGCCTTCCTACAATCTGCATTAAAGTCAAAAACATGATCAGTGCACAATAAGTTACAAAGAGGTTTACTGATTTTGGAAAAATCCTTTATGAACCTCCTGTAAAATCCAGCATGTCCTAAAAAACTCCGAATTCCCTTCACTGAATTTGGTGGCTCTAGCCTTTCAATAACCTCAACTTTTGCTCTATCAACTTCTAGACCATTTTTAGAAATCCTTTGACCTAACACTATGCCCTCCTTCACCATGAAGTGGCACTTCTCCCAATTAAGAACTAGATGGGTATCCTCACATCTTTTTAATACCTTTCCTAAATTATCTAAACAACTCTGAAAAGACCCTCCAAAAACTGAAAAATCGTCCATAAAGACTTCAACAGTGGACTCAATCATATCAGAAAAAATTGCTAACATACACCGCTGAAATGTTGCTGGAGCATTGCAAAGGCCAAAAGGCATTCTCCTAAAAGCGAATGTCCCATAAGGGCAGGTGAAAGTTGTTTTTTCCTGATCTTCAGGAGCAATAGTAATCTAGTAATACCCAGAATAACCATCCAAGAAACAGTAATAGGCCTGACCAGCCAATCGATCCAACATCTGGTCGATAAATGGTAGAGGGAAATGATCCTTTCGGGTGGCTTTATTAAGCCTTCTGTAATCCATACATGTAAACCTGGGACTTTCCTTGGAACATTTTCTCTTGTCATCTATTGTGGTTTCATGGTTGAATTAAATTGGGTGGAAGTTAATAATTTAGGAATAAAAGAAAAGGAAATAAATGGAAAAGGAAAATGAAAAGGAAAAAGGAAAAAAAAAAAGAAATCAGCAAAAGTGAAAAAAAAAAGAAGAAAAAAAAAAGAAAAAGAAAGCAAGTGGAATTGGACAGCACCAAACCCACCACCGACTACATGTTTTATCAGCCCATTTCCATCTCATTTTTCATCCTTTTCCATTGCAACTTTCAGAGCACTTTAAGGAGAGAGTGAAGGAGGAGGAAGAAGAAGAATTTCGTGGTTTGAGGTTGAGGAAGATAGGGAAAGGCTCATGCAAAGCCAACCATTGCAGAATCTGTGTTCAACCTGTCAACCTCTGATGTTTTAGTCGGTTTGGGCTACACAGTAAGAATCAAGAGGTGAGGTTTGATTTTCTTGAAAGTTAGTTCATTTTCTAACAAATTTAATGAAGTAAGCTTGACCTAAATCGAATGGGAAGTTGATGGTTTGTGGAATGGAAAACAGAGCACAGGATTTTCGAGCAAACCAGGAGGATCTTTGGTGTTCTCTGATGTTTTGAGTATTCTGGAGTGCACAAGTCGAATCAGAAGCTCTATTTGGTATGGTTGGAAAGCTTATTCAATATGCTAAACCTTTCATGAAGAATACATGAGCCAAAAAGTACTTGAAGTAGGTCTAATTTCAGGAGGAAGATAAAGGGTAACAGAGAAGCTCGAATCGGTGTTGTCTGATTTCGGGGCGTTTCTGGACAAATTGGTTGGGCATCGCGTTTTCATTTCTTCAGGTAAGGTGTAGAGTGTTCGAAAATGAAGAATTTTATGTGTATTTCATTAATTTTGGTTATGTTAAACGCTTTGATTGAGCATATCTATACGTTTAAAGGTTTATCACGTGTTTTTGACTTCTGGATTTAGAGTTTTAAAGTTAGTCACTCACTGGGCTTCGTAGCTCATTCTTTCAAAATGTTTTTCCACTTTTCAGGTAGAGATCGAGCTCCCGGTGCCTGATACACTGCCAACGTCTGCTGAAAGTTCCGGATCAAGCTACAGTACGTGGGTGGAGTTGTAAATTGAGTCTGTTCATATTGTAAATGTTTTGTAAGGATTGGATAATATAGTCCTAGAGGTCGTGGTTGTATAAACCCTAGTTGTACATGTCTTTGGTTATGATATCTACACCAGGTTATTTCCAAACCGAGATATGTCATGGCGACACCTCATGTATGTTGATATGTTTTCGGGGTTTTCGTTATGTTGTGGTTCATATGGAATATTTTATGTCCATTATTAGTATGTTTATCAGGTTCAAGGTTTCAGTAGGGTCAACAGGGATCGTTAGAGGTGATGATGTCTGTTGGCTTCACGCCGTCTTTCGGGCTAAGCTAGAGGTGGTCCGGGAGGGGGTGTGACAACTTGGTATCAGAGCAGTTAGCTCCATGGGAAAAGAGACATGGTAGTTAGTGCTAAGAAGAATCCGGGAAGTAAACAGTTACACGTTGGGTCAGTTCATATAGAACTAGCGGAGTATGGTCCGAGTATTGTTGAGAGGGAGTCTAGTCAAGACTAGAATGTGTGTATCAGTTTAGTATCATGCATCTGACTTAAGTATCTATAGCATGTCTGATGTGATGATATGATATAGGAGTCATGCCACCACGTACCAGCAGACGACGCAGGCAGAATCAGGACGGGACGCAGGATCCTACCCAAAGTCAATCGGAAAGGGGATCCAGTACCCCGAGAGGTCAGAATGAGGCAGGGAGTGAGTAATTTGCTAGATCTGCGCAGGAGATCGGTAGGCCAAAGAGAGTAGGGCCTAGTGATCCGGAAAAGACGTATGGGATTGAACGGTTGAAGAAGCTGGGAGCCACAGTGTTTGAGGGTTCCACAGATCCAGCTGACGCCGAGGTCTGGTTGAATATGTTGGAGAAATGCTTCGACGTGATGAGTTGTCCTGAGGAGCGAAAAGTCAAATTAGCCACATTCCTTTTGCAGAAGGAGGCAGAGGGATGGTGGAAGTCTATTATAGCCAGGCGCAGTGATGCACGTACGTTAGATTGGCAGACATTCAGAGGCATATTTGAGGAAAAGTACTATCCCGCCACATATTGTGAGGCAAAGAGAGATGAGTTTCTGGAGCTGAAACAAGGGTCACTATCAGTGGCTGAGTACGAGAGGAAGTATACCGAGCTTTCACGGTATGCTGAAGTGATTGTGGCATCTGAGAGTGACAGGTGTCGCAGGTTTGAGAGAGGGCTACGTTTTGAGATACGTACCCCAGTTACTGCAATTGCAAAGTGGATGGATTTTTCTCAGCTAGTAGAGACTGCCTTACGTGTGGAGCAGGGTATTATAGAGGAAAGGTCGGTTGCGGAGCCTAGTCGTGGAGCTCCAACAGCTAGTGGTTTTCGAGGTCGTGAGCAGCGGAGGTTTGCACCTTGAGTGAATGTTTCAGGCCGTCAAGACTTCAAGCATCGATCTGGTGGCCAATTATCGAGACAAATGAGTTCGGGTAGTGCCTATCAGAGGCAGAGTCAGAGAGCCCCCAGTCAGTCTGCGAGTTCAGTAGCAAGATCGCGGACGGGTCAGGAGTCCGTTGCTAGTGAATCCAGGAGAACATCATGTGCAAGTTGTGGCAAGAATCATCGAGGTCAGTGTCTTGTTGGCGCTGGTGTGTGTTATCAATGTGGACAACCAGGGCATCTCAAGAGGGATTGCTCACAGTTGAAGGCAACAGTTTAGAAGGACCATGGAGTTGAGTCCCACACAGTTGAGCAGCCGAGAGTCTTAGCAGGCGCAGGAGAAGGCACTAGTGGTGCAAGGCAAAAGGGAGTTGTGGGGAGACCTAGGCAGCAGGGAAAAGTTTACGCCATGACCCAACAGGAAGCAGAGGATGCACCAGATGTGATCACTGGTACGATTTTGATATGTAATGTACCTGCAAGTGTTTTATTAGATCCAGGCGCTACGCATTCCTTTGTTTCTAGCATGTTTTTAACTAAGCTGAATAGGATGCTAGAGCCTTTATCTGAGGAATTAGTCATATGCACTCCAGTTGGTGACGTTTTGTTAGTCAAGGAAGTGTTGCGTGATTGTGAGGTTGTAGTAGAAGGTCTCTGTATGTTAGTGGATCTTCTTCCCCTAGAGTTGCAGGCGTTGGATGTGATTTTGGGAATGGATTTCTTATTCACTCATTACGCTTCTATGGATTGCCATACGAAGGAAGTGACTTTTAAGAAACCAGGTTTGACTTAAGTGGTTTTCAGGGGTGAGAGGAAGATTATTCCTACGTGTTTGATTTCAGCTCTGAAAGCTGAGAAGTTGTTGAGGAAAGGTTGCACAGCATTTCTTGCACACATAGTAAAGGTGCAAGAAGAAAAGCTGAAACTAGAAGATGTTCCTGTGGTGAATGAATATCTTGATGTTTTTCCAGCTGATCTATCGGGTTTGCCGCCTGATAGAGAGGTGGAGTTCACTATTGAATTGTTACCAGGAACAACACCTATTTCACAGACACCATACAGGATGGCTCCAAGCGAGCTTAAGGAGCTGAAGGTGCAGTTGCAAGAACTAGTTGACAAGGGATACATCAGGCCAAGTGTATCACCGTGGGGAGCTCCAGTGTTATTCGTGAAGAAGAAAGATGGTACCCTGAGATTATGTATTGATTACAGGCAGTTAAACAAGGTCACGATACGTAACAAGTATCCTCTACCACGCATCGATGACTTGTTTGACCAGTTAAGGGGAGCAGCAGTGTTCTCTAAGATTGATCTGAGGTCAGGATACCACCAGTTGAAGGTTAGAGAATCAGATATTCCTAAGACAGCATTCAGGACGAGGTATGGGCACTATGAGTTTTTAGTGATGCCATTCGGTTTAACGAATGCGCCAGCAGTTTTCATGGACCTCATGAACAGGATCTTCCACCAGTATTTAGATCAGTTTGTGATAGTGTTCATCGATGACATTCTAGTTTACACAATTGACAGGGAAGCCCATGAGGAACATCTAAGGATTGTTCTGCAGACACTACGTGATAAACAGTTATACGCTAAGTTCAGCAAATGTGAGTTCTGGTTGAATCAAGTGGTGTTCTTAGGGCATGTAGTTTCAGCGGACGGAGTTAGTGTTGATCCGCAGAAAGTGGAAGCTGTGGTCAACTGGGAAAGACCAGCTAGTGCAATAGAGGTACGTAGTTTCCTCGGCCAAGCAGGATACTACAGACGTTTTGTTGAGGATTTCTCACGGTTAGCATTACCCTTGACAGCCTTGACAAGGAAGAATGTTAAGTTTGAGTGGTCAGACAAATGTGAACAGAGTTTCCAGGAGCTGAAAAAGAGATTGGTGGCAACGCCTATTCTAGCACTTCCTGTAACAGGGAAGGAGTATGTGATCTATTGTGATGCTTCGAGGCAAGGATTAGGTTGTGTGCTGATGCAGGAAGGAAAGGTAATAGCTTATGCTTCGAGGCAGTTGAAGAAGCATGAGTGTAATTACCCTACCCATGATCTTGAGCTAGCAGCAGTTGTTTCACACTGAAGATCTGGAGACATTATTTATTCGGTGAGAAGTGCCACATTTTCACAGATCATAAGAGTTTGAAGTACATCTTTGATCAGAAAGAGCTGAATCTGAGGCAGAGGCGATGGCTAGAACTAATTAAAGACTATGACTGTACCATAGAATATCATCCGGGTAAGGCTAACGTGGTAGCAGATGCATTAAGTAGGAAGTCGAGACTTCCGAAGAATGCCTTGTGTGGTATTCGAGCGAGCTTGCTAAGTGCGTTAAGAGGTTTTAAGGCAGTTATGACTGCAGGAAGCTCAGGGAGTCTTTTAGCTCAATTTCAAGTTAGGTCTTCTCTAGTAGCAGAGATTGTGAGAAGACAGTCAGAGGATAGTAACATACAGAAGATGCTTATAAAGTCCAAGCAAGGCCCAGAGGCAGAATATGAGTTGAGAGCAGACGGAGCCATAGTTAAACAGGGAAGACTATGCGTTCCGAGTATTAGTGAGCTTAAGAGTGCTATATTAGACGAAGCTCACAGTTCAGCTTACGCTATGCATCCAGGAAGCACCAAGATGTATAGAACTTTGAAGAAAACTTACTGGTGGCCTGGTATGAAGCGGGAGATAGCTGGATATGTCGATAGATGTTTGATCTGTCAACAGGTTAAACCAGTGAGACAGAGGCCAGGAGGACTCCTTAATCCACTGCCAGTGTCGGAGTGGAAGTGGGAGCATATTACCATGGATTTTCTGTTTGGATTACCCCGTACTTCTAGCGGACATGATGGTATATGGGTAATAGTAGATAGACTCACCAGGACAGCACGGTTTATACCGGTTAAAACGACGTCTACACTAGATCAGCTAGCTAAACTATACGTCGACAGGATTGTAAGTCAACATGGAGTGCCAGTGTCCATAGTTTCAGATAGGGATCCGAGGTTTACTTCTAAGTTTTGGCCTAGTGTGCAGAAAGCAATGGGAACAAAGTTGAAGTTCAGTACAGCGTTCCATCCCCAGACCGATGGTCAGTCTGAGAGGACCATCCAGACCTTAGAGGACATGTTGAGAGCATGTGTCCTTCAGTTTAAGGGAAGTTGGGATACTCACTTATCACTTATGGAGTTCGCTTATAATAACAGCTATCAGTCTAGTATAGGCATGGCACCATTCGAGGCTTTGTATGGCAGACCATGCAGGACTCCTGTGTGCTGGAACGAAGTGGGAGAACGAAAGCTAGTTGGTCCTGAGTTGGTACAAGTTACGTCAGACAATGTTAAGCTAATTAGGGAGAATCTGAAAATAGCACAGGATCGACAGAAGAGCTATGCAGATAAGCGACGAAGAGACTTAGAGTTCCAGGTTGGAGATCAGGTTTTCTTGAAGTTATCTCCATGGAGAGGTGTTCTTCGCTTTGGGAGGAAAGGTAAGCTGAGTCCTAGATATATTGGTCCTTACCAGATAATAGAACGAGTTGGACCAGCAGCCTATAGACTTGAGTTGCCAGCGGAACTCGCTCGAATACATGATGTTTTTCATGTGTCCATGTTGAGGAAATATATACCAGATCCATCCCATGTGTTGAAAGTGCAACCAA
Organism: Luffa acutangula; assembly: GCA_036850905.1. Taxonomy (NCBI): domain Eukaryota; kingdom Viridiplantae; phylum Streptophyta; class Magnoliopsida; order Cucurbitales; family Cucurbitaceae; genus Luffa; species Luffa acutangula. The sequence continues at coordinate 32,168,240 of CM072088.1, read as the reverse complement.
TTGAGCTGAAGGAAGACTTAAGTTATAAGGAAGAAGCAGTTCAGATCCTCGACAGAAAGGAGCAAGTTTTGAGGAACAAAACGATCCCACTCGTGAAGGTTCTTTGGAGGCATCACGGAGTTGAGGAGGCAACTTGGGAGTCAGTAGATCAGATGAGGAGGAGTTACCCGACACTCTTCACCTAAGGACTTATAAATTTCGAGGACGAAATTTGAAAAGGGGGAGGTAAGTTGTAAACCTGGGACTTTCCTTGGAACATTTTCTCTTGTCATCTATTGTGGTTTCATGGTTGAATTAAATTGGGTGGAAGTTAATAATTTAGGAATAAAAGAAAAGGAAATAAATGGAAAAGGAAAATGAAAAGGAAAAAGGAAAAAAAAAAAAGAAATCAGCAAAAGTGAAAAAAAAAAAAGAAGAAAAAAAAAAAGAAAAAGAAAGCAAGTGGAATTGGACAGCACCAAACCCACCACCGACTACATGTTTTATCAGCCCATTTCCATCTCATTTTTCATCCTTTTCCATTGCAACTTTCAGAGCACTTTAAGGAGAGAGTGAAGGAGGAGGAAGAAGAAGAATTTCGTGGTTTGAGGTTGAGGAAGATAGGGAAAGGCTCATGCAAAGCCAACCATTTCAGAATCTGTGTTCAACCTGTCAACCTCTGATGTTTTAGTCGGTTTGGGCTACACAGTAAGAATCAAGAGGTGAGGTTTGATTTTCTTGAAAGTTAGTTCATTTTCTAACAAATTTAATGAAGTAAGCTTGACCTAAATCGAATGGGAAGTTGATGGTTTTTGGAATGGAAAACAGAGCACAGGATTTTCGAGCAAACCAGGAGGATCTTTGGTGTTCTCTGATGTTTTGAGTATTCTGGAGTGCACAAGTCGAATCAGAAGCTCTATTTGGTATGGTTGGAAAGCTTATTCAATATGCTAAACCTTTCATGAAGAATACATGAGCCAAAAAGTACTTGAAGTAGGTCTAATTTCAGGAGGAAGATAAAGGGTAACAGAGAAGCTCGAATCGGTGTTGTCTGATTTCGGGGCGTTTCTGGACAAATTGGTTGGGCATCGCGTTTTCATTTCTTCAGGTAAGGTGTAGAGTGTTCGAAAATGAAGAATTTGATGTGTATTTCATTAATTTTGGTTAAGTATTGAGAAGGTTATGGGTGTTGGAAGTTAGGGTATAGAATCTGGAAAATCTGGAAAAGTAGAATGTGAATGCCATTCTTAATCCAATTGTTTACAAATTTATGAGCATGGAAAGACAAAGCTATCTATGGTTCTAATGCTCGGTTTTGGTTATTTGACAGGCCAAGAGGAAATAGGTCGAGTCTACAAACCGGGGAACTAGATAAGACTGTGAGTGACAAAATGAATTTCGAAAATGTTCTTAAACGGTTGTTCATGATTATATGTTTTACATGTTTTTCTATGAATGATACATGGTTTTGTGAACGGTTTCAAACATGAGTTTTGAGCTTTGATTTTCTAATAAGGTTTATATACGAGCATGTGGCTAATGGCTTTATGAAAAGTAGTTGAAACGATATCTTTTAAAGTAAAGCATGTGTTAGCAAATATTGTTTAATGATTTAAAGTTTTTCACGAGCAAGCTGAGTAAGCTTGAGTTTTACGAAAGATAACGATAAGCAGGCATGTTTTAATGTTTTCATGTGATTTCCGAGATTTCTATTGACTACATGACTGAGATATTGAGCCCGAGGCTATATGGTACCGTGTGCACACAGGTTATGTTTCGTTGTTGACGTTGAGTGTACTCCGTGACAACGATGCTGTCGTGAGTGCTGGGCGGGCCCCACTACGACAAAGACGATGGGAGTGCTGGGCGGGCCCCACTACATCGTAGGACTAGTAACGTTGGTTGTACTGGGCGTGCCCTACACAACGTAGATCGGTCATGTTAGTTAAAACGTTTGATGTATTTGATATGCCTTGCTAGATTTTTATTGACGAACTTGCGAGATATTTTAGAAAACCTTTTCCATTACACGTTTATGTTAAACGCTTTGATTGAGCATATCTATACGTTTAAAGGTTTATCACGTGTTTTTGACTTCTGGATTTAGAGTTTTAAAGTTAGTCACTCACTGGGCTTCGTAGCTCATTCTTTCAAAATGTTTTTCCACTTTTCAGGTAGAGATCGAGCTCCCGGTGCCTGATACACTGCCAACGTCTGCTGAAAGTTCCGGATCAAGCTACAGTACGTGGGTGGAGTTGTAAATTGAGTCTGTTCATATTGTAAATGTTTTGTAAGGATTGGATAATATAGTCCTAGAGGTCGTGGTTGTATAAACCCTAGTTGTACATGTCTTTGGTTATGATATCTACACCAGGTTATTTCCAAACGGAGATATGTCATGGCGACACCTCATGTATGTTGATATGTTTTCGGGGTTTTCGTTATGTTGTGGTTCATATGGAATATTTTATGTCCATTATTAGTATGTTTATCAGGTTCAAGGTTTCAGTAGGGTCAACAGGGATCGTTAGAGGTGATGATGTCTGTTGGCTTCACGCCGTCTTTCGGGCTAAGCTAGAGGTGGTCCGGGAGGGGGTGTGACAATACAAACCCTCCAGCCAGTTACTGTCCTTGTAGGGATCAACTCATTATCTTTATTGCTCACCACAGTGACACCTCCTTTCTTAGGAACACATTGGACAGGGCTTACCCAATTGCTATCGGCAATTGGATAGATGATCCCAGCATCCAACCATTTAATTACCTCCTTTTTAACAACCTCTTTCATTGCAGGGTTAAGCCTTCTTTGTTGCTCAATACTCCTAAAGGATCCCTCCTCTAGAGTGATTTTATGCATACAAAAAGATGGGCTAATTCCCTGAATATCAGCCAATGTCCAACCTATAGCTTTGCGGTATTGCTGCAGCAATTTTATTAAGGCCTCTTCATGCTCTGGCATTAAATCTGATGCAACAATAATGGGCAACGTCTCACTTTCCCCAAGATACACATACTTTAGATGATCTGGTAAAGGCTTCAAATCTAAAGTAGGTGCCTCAATCAGGGATAGTTTAATTGGGGGAGCCTTTCTTTGATCTAAATCTAAAGACTCAAAAACATCCTCACACCTAAACAATTCTTTTTCATTTTTTCTATCTAAAGAACAAAATTCAAAATCTTCTACACTAACCTCTCCATGCTTTTCTTAAAGCTTATCAGCTGAATCCTGAATTGTTGTCTCAATGACTGTGCTCTCCAGAATCCTAATGAAGGAGCAATCCTCCATTTCGTCTGGATATTTCATGGCTTTAAAGACATTAAATTTCACTTCCTCATTACAGACTCTCATTGTTAATTATCCTTTTTGAACATCTATTAATGCCCTACCAGTAGCCAAAAATGGACGACCTAAAATAATTGGGACATCTTTATCAGCTTCATAGTCTAAAATAATAAAATCAACAGGAAATATGAATTTATCCACTTTTACTAAGACATCCTCAATCTTACCCTCTGGATACGTGGTAGACCTATCAACTAGTTGGAGTGTAACTGTGGTAGGTCTAGTTTCACCAATACCTAACTTTCGATAGACCGAAAGAGGCATAAGGTTAATGCTCGCACCCAAATCACAGAGTGCTCTACCTAATTCTTTTCCACCTATAGACACAGGTATAGTAAATGACCCTAGATCCTTAGCCTTGGGGGGTAGCCCATTCTTAAGAATAGCACTACACTCCTCAGTAAGAGATACAGTTTCAAACTCACCTAACCTTTTCTTTTTAGTCAAAATATCCTTAAGAAATTTAGCATAATTAGGCATTTGCTCTATAGCTTCTACTAAAGGGATATTTATATGCAACTGCTTAAGAATCTCTAAAAACTTTTTAAATTGACCATCCTGATTCTTAGGCTTTTGCCTTTGTGGAAAAGGTAGAGGTGGTACATAAGGTGGGGGCGGCACATATGGTCGTTCTACATCTGGCACAGAACCAGATGCTCCAGCATTTTTATTGCTGCCTCCAGCACCCTGACCAGACTCCAACTCTTCCTCGACAACAACATTATTATTTCTATCACCATTTTTATCTATAACCTGGGTTTTACTAGGCTCAATTCTTTCTTCTAATGGCTTACCACTCCTAAGAGTAACTGCCTTTACCTGCTCCTTACCTTCCCTTCTAGGGTGTTCAATATCTGATGGAAGTTTCCCTTGAGGCCTTGCCTTGAGCTCATTAGCTAGTTGACCCACTTGCAATTCCAGGGCCCTCATCGAAGCTTGATTACTTTGAATTGCAGCATCTGTGCGAGCCATAAATTCTTTCATCATCACCTCGAGAGAATTTCTCGAATTTTGCTGGGGCAAAGCCTACTTACTTTGCTGGGGCATTAGGTGGGGGCGACACATATGGTGGTTCTACATCTGGCACAGAACCAGATGCTCCAGCATTTTCTTTGCTGCCTCCAGCACCCTGACCAGACTCCAATTCTTTCTCAAGAACAACATTATTATCACTATTACTATTTAAATCCTGGGTCTTTCTAGACTCTTCTAGTGGCTTACCACTCCTAAGGGTTACTGCCTTTACCTGCTCCTTACCTTCCCTTCGAGGGTGTTCAGTATCTGATGGAAGTTTCCCTTGAGGCCTTGCCTTGAGCTCATTAGCTAGCTGACCCACTTGCAATTCCAGGGCTCTCATCGAAGCTTGATTACTTTGAATTGTGGCATCTGTGCGAGCCATAAATTCTTTCATCATCGCCTCGAGAGAATTTCCCAAATTTTGCTGGGGCAAAGCCGGCTTATTTTGCTGGGGCATTACCTGCGCTTTAGCAAATCCCGGTTGGTTCATCTTTTGTTGCACTTGTACGTTTTTTCCTTGACCTCCCCATGAGAAGTTGGGGTGGTTGCGCCAACCTGGATTATAGAAGTTAGAATAAGGGTTGTTCCTCTGATTACCTACAAAAAACACAGAAGCTGGATTGTTGGGGCAAAACTCGTAGTTGTGGTCTTCACCGCAATAGACACATGCTTCGTCCGTGACTTGGTTCACCACTGCTGCAGGCTCCATAGCTGGTGGCTGCTGATGACTAATCACTGTCACATTCTTAAGAGCATTAGCAATCATTGCAAGATCAGCCCTAATGGTGGACACACCATCAACCTCTAATACACTCTTAACATTTTTATTTGTGCCTCTAACATCCGACCACTGACAACTATTAATAGATATTCTTTCTAAAATTTCATAGGCTTCATCAAAAGTTTTTGCCAAAAGGGCCCCTCCAGCCGAGGCATCGACCATACCTTGGGTTACTCCATTTAAACCATTGTAAAATGTTTCCATTTGAATACAATGAGGTAACCCATGGTGGGGACACTTTCGTAAAAGCTCCTTAAACCTCTCCCAAGCCTCACTAAAAGTCGCATCCTCAAGTTGCCTAAACCCTACTATTTCACTCCTTAATTTCGCATTTCTTTTAGGTGGGAAATATTTACTCAAAATTTTTTCAGCTAACTCATCCCACGTCCTAATTGATCCTGGAGCAAAAGAGTTTAACCATGACTTTGCTCCATCTCTAAGAGAATACGGGAACAAAGTTAATCTAAGAGCATCTCTAGGCACTCCTTGAATTACAAAAGAATCACTAACTCCTAGAAAAGACTTAAGATGTAAATGAGGGTCTTCAGATGACAAACCATGGAATTGCCCCATGATTTGCAACATCTGAAACATTACCGGTTTCATTTCAAAATTCGCCGCTTGGATTTGGGGACGTGCAATCCCTGGATTCAACTCATTAAACATCGGGACAGCAAATGCTCGAATGGCTCTGGTCCTATCATTCGCTATCTAGATAGGATTCTCAGCCTGATTATTTCGCTGCTCATTTTGCTCAAACAGTGGGTTTTGCTGCAGCAACGGATTCTGCTGGGGGTTTGCTGCTGCTGGACCTTCAGGAACCTGCGGAAGACGCGGCACGTTCTCCATCTGGTTTCTGCGCTGCTCTCTCCTTCTGTTCCTAAATGTCCTTTCAATTTCTGGATCAAGCTCAAACCGTACCCCAGGCGGATCGCTCATGCACCAAAATCACACCTGCAAAAACAAAAGAAACAATCAAAAAGTTCTAGCACCAAACCACTAAAACACATACACAAAAAGGATTAGATAAAAACTTATTCAAGTCCCCGACAACGGCGCCAAAAACTTGTTGGGCTCCTAGAGTGAGTAAAAATATGATATGAAATACTCTAGAATTCCTGTGCAAGTATACACAGTCTGCAGCAAGTAATATTATCAATCCAAGGTCTGAATGAGTTTCCACTTTATCTATTGTGTATAACTTTCTAATGGTTTCGAAGATAATAAAAATGTTGGGTTTTATAAGAATTATGCTGAAGCAAAATAAATGACAGAACAACGAGTAAACAAATAGATAGACAGATTAAAGACAGGCGCTGGTTAGGTTTTAGTGATTATTCTAAGATATGCTCTAGCAATATTATTGATCATGCATTTCTCACAGTATTATTACCGGATTCCTCCCGAAACTCCGGATCTTTTGGGATATGTTTCAAACCCAATGAAGAGCGACCGATCAAGCACTAGGCAACTGGCTATCCCTAGCTCAGTCACTGGCGTTCACCAATACACAATGATCGTAGTGTGGAGAATTGCCACACACTCTCTAAATCATCCCTGAAACTAGAGAGAGCTATCCATACCGGCTGGCCAGGCGAGCATAAAATAAGAGTAAGCACAACAATTAACCAAAATGCAATAGTCAATTTATTACTAGAGATGAAGCACAGTAATCACATTATTCCTAACCAACACCTTAAGCTACTTAGTTCATAATAGGCATAGGAATACGAATTACAATCTGAGTTTGCATGTCCATAACTACAAGTTAATAAAGAAGGTAAACTCCCTAATCAGCTTGCGGTTGATGGTGTTCTTGATAGTCTTCAATCTCCCAAACTATTCGGCTTCCAAGGGAAAACATGGAATGAGTTTGACTTGGACGACTACTTCCTTTTATAGAAGGAAAGGAGACTTGAATTAGGTCAACTTGGACACGTGTAGGGCTCTCCTTGCTCCTTTATCCCGAAAATAACTCAACAGAAGTCGGTTCATGAAGTTGGCTAACGAGTTGTGATGTGGCAGTTTCTGTTCCCAGTTTTGCTGCAGCATAGAATTTGCTCCCTCCAGTCGCTCAGCAGCATAATCTGCACAAAGTGATTTCCAAAGCTTCCATTCTTCCAAATGGGTTAAATCATGTAATATCTCTCTAAAACTAACCCTAATAAGCATAAAGGACACACAAATCCCTATATAATTGAGGCCTAAATAACTACCTTTTGGGCAGTTATCAGTTGTCTCCTTCCTCGTCTGAGGAGATAATCACGTCTTTGTGCGGCCCATCTACTTCCGGCGAAGAATGAGCATCATCAGCGTATCCGGCGATGGAGACATTTTGAGAGTCTGACATGGTTGTTCTTTGGTGGGAAGGAGAAAAGAGATTTCGAAAACTTAGGGGTTTAGGGTTTTGAATTGAAGGAGACGCAGGTAATGAGGTAGAAGCATCAGAAGCGTTCCCCACTGTATAGTTAACGCAAGGCATGCGTCCCTAGGTACTGACAACCTTTCGCATCCCACAAAAGTGGGTGATCATGATTATTATGGAGGAATGTGAGCGGTTGCCTTGCGTAACGTGAGAAAACAGGGATTAGTGCGTCTCCTTAAATGCTAATATGATTATCACCGCGTGAGGCAGAAATACGGATGGACTTGGACATGCGGTGGGATTTCCTTCTAAGCAACATAATTTTACTAACGCAACGATTTTACTCTAGTGAAAGAAGTATGCGAGCTAATCATGTGATGGGATTTTCTCTCTAAAGCTCAACCTATCAAAATATTAAAAATAAAACAAAGTATGCGGAAAGAAAATATTTACAACTTCTGACCTGCTAGTGCCCTTGCCTTGCGCTAGGTCCGGGCGCATTCAGAGCACTCCTCTTCTGGACCTATCTTGTTTGGTTTCTTCAAGGTGGATCCTTTAGAAGGATCATCTCAACTACTTCATTCAAAGTCCCTTCGATATATGGTTTTACTCTCTGCCCGTTGACTTTGAAAATTCTCTTCCCATCTGTAGAATGTAGATCTACTGCCCCATAGGGATATACTTGATGAACGATGTAGGGGCCTGACCATCTGGATTTTAATTTTCCTGGAAAAAGTCGTAATCGTGAATTAAAAAATAGTACTTTCATACCTTCCTTGAGATCCTTTTTAAGTATTTTTCGATCATGCCATTGCTTTTGTTTTTCTTTATTTATCTTGGCATTCTCGTATGCACACCTTCGGAATTCTTCTAATTCTGACAGTTGACGCCATCGTTCTTGCCCTGCGGCTTCTAAATCAAAATTTAAACGCTTCATTGCCCAATGCGCCTTATGTTCTAATTCTAATGGCAAATGACATGCTTTTCCATATACCAGTGCATATGGAGATGCACCTATGGGTGTTTTGAAGGCTGTACGATATGCCCATAACGCATCATCTAACTGATGCGCCCAGTCTTTCCTGTTGGTGTTAACGACTTTCTCGAGAATTCTCTTTATTTCTCTATTTGAAACTTTCGCCTGACCATTACTTTGAGGATGGTAAGCTGTTGCGATGTGATGTTTAACATTGTATTTTCGCAATAACTTATCCATGACCCTGTTTATGAAGTGGGACCCTTCATCACTAATCAGCCTGCGTGGTACTCCAAATCTTGCAAAGATATTCTTTTTAAGAATTTTTCCCACAGTTGCTGCATCGTTCTTAGTGCAAGCGATTGCTTCAACCCACTTGGTGACATAGTCCACTGCGAGGAGAATGTATTGGTTTTGTTGCGACGATGGGAAAGGTCCCATGAAATCAATGCCCTAGACATTGAATGGCTCAATTTCTATTATATAGTTTTGAGGCATTTCATTTCTTGCACTGATATTTCCCGTGCGCTGATATCTGTCGCAACGTTCAACATGTTTCCTAGCGTCTTTGAACAAGGTGGGCCACCAATACCCAGTTTGAAGAACTTTGGCTGTGGTGCGTTGTCCTCCAAAATGGCCACCGTATGGTGCTTCATGATAGTCCTTTAATATTTTCATTGCATCTTTATGGCCAACGCATCTTCTAAGAATTTGGTCAGGTCCTCTGCAATAGAGGCAAGGGTCATCCCATAAATAAAATTTTAATTCGTGAAAGAATTTCTTACGATGTTGTGCTGAGTATTCTTCTGGCAAGATTCCTGCGGTAAGGTAATTTGCAATGTCTGCAAAGCAAGGTTCTTCTTTGTCGATTGCAAAAAGCTTTTCGTCAGGAAATTCTTCCGCGATAGGGACTCTTGGCGCATCTTCCTCCCACGGTTTTCCAAGCGCGACAAATGATCAGCAACTAAATTCTCACACCTCTTTTTGTCTTTGATTTCTAGATCAAATTCTTGTAGCAATAAAATCCATCTAATCAATCTTGGCTTTGCGTCCTTTTTTGTGATCAGATATTTTATCGCCGCATGATCTGTGTAAACTATGACTTTGGAGCCAATCAAGTAAGCACGAAATTTATCAAACGCATAAACAACCGCTAATAATTCCTTCTCGGTTGTTGTGTAGTTTGTTTGTGCTTCATTTAATGTTCGGCTGGCATAATAAATGGGGTGCAAATTCTTTTCCTTTTTCCGTGCAAATACTGCTCCTACTGCCACGTCACTGGCATCACACATCAAGACAAAAGGCTTCCTCCAGTTTGGGGTTGCGAGGATAGGTGCACTTACTAACGCTCGCTTTAGGTCCTCGAATGCTCTAACGCAATCATCTGAAAATTCAAATATTCTGTTTGACTCTAGTAATGCGCAAAGTGGCTTTGTAATGTGTAAGAAGTTTCTGATGAACCTGCGATAAAATCCCGCATGACCCAAGAAGCTGCGAATTCCTTTCACAGATGTAGGAGGTAATAATTTCTCAATGACATCAATCTTAGCCTTGTCTACCTCAATACTTGCATTTGATATGTGGTGGCCTAAGACAATGCCCTCTTCCACCATGAAATGGCATTTTTCCCAATTTAGCACGAGGTGAGTTTCTTCGCATCTTTCCAATACCTGCTCGAGCTGCGTTAAACAGTATGCGAAAGACTTCCCATATACTGAGAAGTCATCCATAAAAACTTCCACATATTTTTTCTAGAAGTTCTGAGAAGATGGCCATCATGCACCTCTGGAATGTTCCAGGTGCATTACATAGTCCAAAAGGAATCCTTCTGAATGCGAAGGTGCCATATGGACAAGTGAATGTGGTCTTCTCTTGGACTCACCCATCTGCTGTCTGCGATAGGGTATATCACGCCTGCGTCGAGCACTTGATTATTTCCTTTCGTACTACTTCCATCATTGCGAGATTTAGCCTCCTTTGTCTTTCAATGAATTCATTGGATTCGTCTACCAACCGATTTTTGTGCATGCAATAAGAAGGGCTAATACCTTGAATGTCTGCTAAACTCCATCCAATGGCCTTTTTGTGCCTTGCGAGTACCTCCATCAGTAGATGTTCTTGCGATGAATCAAGCTTTGATGAGATTATGACTGGGAGTGATTCTTTTTCTCCCAAGAATTTATACTTCAAATGTGTTGGTAAGGGTTTACGTTCTAGCGCAGGAGGTTGCGTTATGGAAGGCAGGGCGGGAACTCTTCCTTCCAGATCCAGCATGTGGGTAACTTCTTCATGCTGTGGCAAGATGCGGTTTTCTGCGTCCTGATCTTCCTCGTTTCCTTCTTTTGTGGGACTGACCGCATTTGATAGCATTTCCTGCGGAGAGCATACATCTATGCGGGCTACCATGTTGCATTCCTTGGGATCATCGGGATATTTTAGTGAGGAGAGAATATTAAAAACTACCTTCTGATCGTTCATGCACATTGTCAGTTCTCCTTTTTGTACGTCAATTAGCGTCTGTCCGGTGGCAAGGAATGGTCTTCCAAAAATAATAGGGATTTCTTTGTCGGCTTCATAATCCAAAATGATAAAATCTGCAGGAAAAATGAATTTGTCAACTTTGACTAAAACATCTTCAATCTTTCCCTCAGGGTGGACCACAGATCTGTATGCTAGTTGGAGTGTAATGGTTGTCGGTCTTGCTTCTCGGATCCCTAGGCGCTTGTATACAGATAATGGCATTAAATTTATGCTTGCGCCCAGGTCACATAGTGCTCTGCCGACATCGATTCCTCCTATCGAACAAGCAATCGTGAAGCTTCCAGGATCTTTCAATTTTGGGGGAAGCTTGTTGGCGAGTATTGCGCTACACTCACTTGTTAGCGCAACGGTCTCAAACTTTTTCCATGGTTGTTTGTTCATTAGAATGTCTTTCAAGAACTTGGCATAACTTGGCATTTTTTCTAACGCCTCTACAAGTGGGACATTGATATGCAGTTCTCGCAAAACATTCAAAAATTTCTTAAACTGGGCCTCATCATTTTTCTTTCGCAACCTTTGAGGAAAAGGTATTGCGGGTTTATATGCGTCAGGCTCTTTTTCTGCGTGAGCCTCCTTCTTTTTGGATTCTTCCTCCTGAGTTACTTTCTCTTCTTTTGGCTGGTCGTCCCCTTCTGCGGCTGCATTTTTACGTGTATCATCTTGCGTTGGTGCAGGTTCATTTATCTGCAACTGTCTTCCACTTCGCAGAGTCACCGCATGGTAGTGTTCTTTCCCTTTTGGATCCTCCGTATTACTGGGCAGTGTCCCCACAGGTCTGTTTTTTTAATTCTGACGCAAGTTGTCCGACTTGAATTTCCAGACTGCGAAGGGATTCGGCTTGGCTCTGAACTACTGCGTCATTCTTGGCCATATACTCCTTTTGACTGGTCATGAATTCCTTCATCATGTTTTCTAATGCGTTCGAGGATGATACTCTTTGGTTTCCTCCATCCACGTTGCGTTGGAAATGTCCCTGCGAAGATTGGTCATTGTTAGAATTGAATTATCTTGGCGCATGATTTAGATTACCTTGTTGCTGTTTATTTGCGCTCCCATTCCATGAAAAGTTTGGGTGATTTCTCCACCCTGGGTTATATGTGCTTGAATATGGGTTGTTGCGCGTAGCTCCTTGCGATCCCACATAGAGAACTGATTCTGGGTTTGAAGGACACTGATCATGCGTGTGTCCTTCACCGCAGATCCCGCATCCAAATGCGTTGAGTTGCGCGATCAAGGGTGCGGTGCTGGCTGTGAGTGCATCCATTTTTAAGGTCAGCGCATCAATCTTTGCGTTTACTGACGTCATAGGATCTACTTCAAAACCTCCTGAGTCACTCTTAATGGGCCTTCGTCTTCTATCTTCCGTAGTGCCCCACTCATAGTTATTGCGTGCAATTCGATCTAGAATTTCTTGGGCTTCGTCATAAGTCTTTCTGAGTAACGCACCATTTACAGATGAGTCTACCAAAATTTGCGAATTCTTGTTAAGACCTACATAGAAGGTCTCTAGCTGAATGCATAGTGGTAAACCATGGTGCGGGCATCTTTGTAGCAGGCTCTTGAATCGTTCCCAAGCTTCGCTCAACGTTTCATCTTCCAGTTGCGTGAACACCATTATTTCCTTTCTCAATCTAGAGTTTACGGTGGGTGGAAAGTATTTTTCTAGGAACTTTTCTGCCAGATCATTCCATGTTGCGATGGAGTTTGCTGGCTGCTGATTTAACCACACCTTCGCCGCATCTCGTAGCGAGTAAGGAAATAGTATGACTTTAAGTTGCTCTGGGGTAACTCCTGGAATGATAAACTTGTTGCAAATGTCGAGGAATGACTTGAGGTGAGAGTGAGGGTCTTTTGATGCGCTTCCTCCAAACTGCCCTGCAGCTGTTAACATTTGAAACATCACAGGTTTTAGTTCAAATCTTTATGTTTCTAGAGTAGGCTGAACTATTCCTAGATTAAAATTGCAATTTGCAGGGGCTGCATAGTCTCTAATTCCTCTTGCCATGTCACCTGCCACCTGAATGGTGTTTAATGGTTTGTTTGGTTGATTTGGTGCAGCCATTTCTCCTGATTGCCTTCGAGGTCTTCGATTTCTTCTTCTTCTGTGGTATGTTCTATCAATTTCAGGATCCGCCTCGAATTCAATTCGTTGGCCGACACGCATACAACTTTTTAGTTCCTGGAGATGTAGACTCAACAGGGAATAAAGTGAGTATTAAATCAGAGAAAAAAAAAATTATTATAGACTTTTGTTGCCGCTTCCCCGGCAACGACGCCAATAACTTGATTGGTTGTCAGAGTGATTGGTTTAGTAGTCGTAGATTTAAATCAATCCAAGTATAGACTGACTAAATCAAGTAGTACCTGATGAGTCCAGGGTCGAATCCACAGGGAAGTGAAACAAAAGTGGTAAAAAATATTCACTGATTTAATCTCTCAATGCGCGACGTTAGTTTTAGAGAGTAAAAAGTGATTGGTATAGTTTAAACAATAATTAATTTGCAGGAAGAAAAATGAATGAAAACTGAGGAAAAGGAGTTCAATGCGAAAAATATCAAGGCTGTTGCGGTTGCAACCTCATGCATTTATAAGAGACTTGTAGCGCTAACTTTGGTTAATTGATCCATTAATACTTACAAGGGATTGAGTTAGTCACAACGCAATCAAAGCTCAAGCATGCAATATCTTTTTGCGGTAATAATTTAATGCTACCAAGACTACATGTCATGCGCTAACTTGTTCTACTTAGAGAGATCCATATGCATTACCTGTCAAGGATTTATCATACTGTTACCGCATCCGGCTGGCCAAGCGGGAATTAGCAATGAAAAGATTAACGCAACTAAGCAAAAAGCAATAAATGTTTCAATTAAACCAAAATATGCGCTTATAGGTTGTACTTATCACCGCATGAGGCGCTAGTGCTAAGCCTTGAAGAGGAGAGTTAACTCATATGAGCAGAGCAAGACATTATGAAATAAAATATTACACACAAGTTTGCTCCAATTTTGTAGTTCTCTCTAACTTCTTCGGGATTTCCTTCTACTTCTCCTCTCTTTTCTTCGTTCTCCTTAGGCTTCCATTTATAGGCGAGGAAGATAACTTCATCAAGTAACAGCCACTTGCTTGATCATCATTAGGCAACTTGCGCCTTTCTAATCTCCTTTTTCGCCCACTTGCTCTAACTGCGTCGGCGCTGTCTTTTCATCCATCCTTTTTTGTCTCTTGATCATTTTGGAATGTGTGCCTGCACTGAGAAGATACTTAAAACAGCTAGATTAACTTGCGTTAGCGCTCTGTATTTTATAATTTCTTATCGCATACCTAAATATAACTTGCTGTTTATAACAAAACACTTTTCTTCTTCTTTATGCGCTAAGATAACGCATCGGAGGTTCTTTTCGCCTTCTTTTAGCCTTAATTTAGAGGATAAATAACTTGCATTTCGCAAGCTATCAACATGCAAGGCATTAAGGTTATCCCTTTTAACGATTTCTAGAGTTAACTATTATCTTTCGATCTCTAGGTAAATCCTAGTTATGCATAATGAGTTCTAAGCTAAATCCTCTCTCCCGAGTTAGATTTGGACACAGTCAACATTAAATTCATGGCTGGTAAATTGAAAGCTTTAAACATACATGATGCATAAATGAAATCAATAGCAACAATCCATAAATTCAATTCATAAAGTGTCCAACGGCTACATCAATCCCTAAGATTCGAAACTTAGCTACTGATACAAAGCGTTACGATATAGCAAAAGTCTACAATCGCCATTAAAACTACTAAAGTAAGGGAAAAGAGAAATAAATGCTAAGTAGGCCGAGATCTCACGTCCGCGTTACGATCCCCACAAACGAAGCTTTGATTCCCGCTTTTTCCCCAATTGGTTCCACATCCACAACCCTAATTTTCTCTGTTTTACGACTCCAAATCACCAAAAGAAGTCCCCCAAATTGACCTAATCGCCAAATATAAATAGGCTGAAAAATCGTCACAGCGTCATAACTCTGTCGCCCTTCCGCAGATTCTTTGGATGGAAACCGAGAACGTCTCGACTCTGTGACCTTTTGCCGCGTGATTACCGAAGGAAAGTCTGAGCGTCGAGATGCCTTGGTTGGAGGGTCTCGACGCTTGTCAATGCTTTTGCCTTATTTCATATGCTTCCAACCCAATTCTTTTTTATTCTTTAGCCTCTTTTCATGTCCCAAACACACGATTAGCTCCAATACTTATTTCCTACAAATACAACAAAAAAAAGCATAACTTTGGCCTTTTAAGTATAAAAAACCAGCTAAATTAATTAGGGAAATCTAGCTAGCTATGCTCGCTCAAGTAGAGAGATTGTTCCCTTAAGTGCTCACTCCAGAACGTGAACAAAGGTGCGCCACCCTCTCATTGGCCCGAGAGGTTTTAGGTTTAGTTGTGGGACCACAAACCAATTGTTCATTAGGGACTCAGTGGAGGCTTAAGGAACAAGAAGTGCTATAGGGGTAAAATGGACTTTTGACCTTATCACAGTTATATCGGGTGGACAAAAATATATCTACAGTGAGGGGAGTTCAGCTACGAGCTACAGTGGAGTGTCCCATTAGTTAACAAATGTTGGTTAACTAGGATTGAAAGAGTTCAACCGGTTAAACCTCGTATCGTTGGAGCCCATGATCTGTAGGTCCATTAGGTCCCCCTGGTAGCTCAAACGGATTAAACCTTAGAACAGAGTGATGAAAGAATTTGGGTATGTTCAAATTCGTATTAGGGAGATGTAGTTAATTATATTCGATATAATTTAACTCAACGGTTTAATTATGAATTAAACTATGAATAAAAGAGAGATGAAAACATTTAATACGATTTAAATATTGTAAATATTTATTCGATACATACTCGGTTTGAATTTGAATTAAGATTCATATTCATCGGTTTGGAGATAGGTCGGGAACATATTAAGTTCAATATTTGATATTGAATTAAAGAATTATAAGAAATTAAAAAGGTTTAATTAATTAAGGATAATGTTATAAAAATTATATTATTTGAATTTATTTTATTTAAAGTTAATTAAAATTCAATTATGGAAATTGAAAAATGAATTTCAAATGTTGAAATCCATGTGTGCCATGAAAATGATTTTAAGATTGAAATTCATGTGCTGCCAATTTTTCCCATTCTCATTGTTCATGCAAAATGGAAATCAAGACACCTCACTCCATGACTAATCCATGATTGTCTTCTCATATATAAGTTGAGAAGAAACTGAAGGTGGGTGTGAGTTCATTTTTACTGAAAGATTATGAATGAAAACTAAAAGTTTTCTTTTGAAACCGTGGGTATCCTTTTTTTTAAAACCCATTACTCTCTCAATCTTTCTCCCTCAAAATTCATCATGATCGGGTTCCCACAAGCCCGTCCTAAGGCCGGAGAATAGCGGGGAAGATCTCGGTGGTCGTCCATGACTCGATCGTGTAGAGAAACTTCAAACGAAACCTTTGTTTTTGTTGTTATTTAGCACGCTTTTAATCCATTAAATTAATGAAAATTGGTGCCTAAGATTCGCTAACGCTTCCGCTCAAGTGTTCTTCATTCCTTCATGGAGAGTTTGGAACACAAAGTTTGGTCCAATGAGAGGTCTTTAGGTGGTTTGGATGACACATGGTCCAAACTTTGTTCCTTTGAGTTTTGGAGAGTTTTTTAAAAAAGTTAGGCCCAATGAGAGTTCTTCAGGTGGTGTGGACGAACATGGTCCAAACTTTGCTCTGTTTGAGTTTTGAAGAGTTTGGAACACAAAGTTCAGTACAATGAGAGGTTTTTAGGTGGTTTGGACGACACATGGTCCAAACTTTGCTCCGTTTGAGTTTTGAAGAGTTTGGAACACAAAGTTCAGTCCAATGAGAGGTCTTCAGGTGGATTTGACATCAGATGGTCAAAACTTTACTCCTTTTGAGTCTTGGAAAGTTTTTAAAACAAAGTTTGGCCCAATGAGAGTTCTTAAGGTGGTGTGGACGAACAAGGTCCAAACTTTGCTCTGTTTGAATTTTGGAGAGTTTGGAACCCAAAGATTGGTCCAATGAGAGGTCCTTAGGTGGTTTGGATGACACATGGTCCAAAATTTACTCCGTTTGACTTTTGGAGGGTCTGCAACACAAAGTTCGATCCAATGAGAGGACTTCAGGTGGTTTGAACGACACATTGTCTAAACTTTGCTCCTTTTGAGTTTTGGAGAGTTTTTAAAACAAAGTTCGACCCAATGAAAGTTCTTTCAGGTGGTGTGGACGAACATGGTCCAAACTTTGCTCCGTTTGAGTTTTGGAGAGTTTTGAATCCAAAGTTCGGACCAATGAGAGGTCTTCAGGTGGTTTGGACAACACATGGGCCAAACTTTGCTCCTTTTGAGTTTTAGAGAGTTTTTAAAATAAAGTTTTGCCAAATGAGAGTTCTTCAGGTTGTGTGGACGAACAAGGTCCAAACTTTGCTCCTTTTGAGTTTTGGAGAGTTTGGAACACAAAGTTCGGTCCAATGAGACGTCTCCAAGTGGTTTGGACGACACATGGTCCAAACTTTCCTCCTTCTGAGTTTTAGAGAGTTTTTAAAACCAAGTTTGACCTAATTAGAGTTCTTGAGGTGGTGTGGACGAACATGTTCCCAACTTTGCTCTGTTTGAGTTTTGGAGAGTTTGGAACCCAAAGTTTTGTCCAATGAGAGGTCTTTAGGTGGTTTGGACGACAAATGGTCCAAACTTTACTCCGTTTGAGTTTTGGAGAGTTTGGAACACAATGTTCCATCCAATGAGAGGTCTTCAAGTGGTTTGGACGACACATCGTCCAAACTTTGCTCATTTTGAGTGTTGGAGAGTTTTTAAAACAAGACCGGCCCAATAAGAGTTCTTTAGTTGGTGTGGAAGAACATGGTCCAAACTTTGCTCTGTTTGAGTTTTCCAAAGTTTGAAACACAATATGCGGTCCAATGAGAGGTCTTCAAATGGTTTGGATGAGAAATGGTCCAAACTTTGCACCGTTTGAGTTTTAGAGAGTTTGGAACATAAAGTTCGGTCCAATGAGAGGTCTTCAGGTTCTTTGGACGACAAACGGTCCAAACTTTGCTCCGTTTGAGTTTCGGAGAAATTGGAACACAAAGTTCGGTCCAATGAGAGGTTTTCAAGTGTTTGGACGACAAATTGTCCAAACTTTGCACCGTTTGAGTTTTGAGAGTTTGGAACACATAGTTTGGAGAAAGGAGTGCTATTTAGGTCCTTTGGACAACACATGGTCCAAACTTTTCTTCTTTTGAGTTTTGGAGAGTTTTGTACACAAAGGTCGGTCAAATGAAAGGTCTTACAGTGGTTTGTAAGACACATGGTCCAAATTTAGGTACGTTTGTGTTTTGGAAAGTTTTTCAAACAAAGTTCGGCCCAATGAGAGTTCTTTTTGGTGGTGTGGACAAACATGGTCCAAACTTTGCTCCGTTTGAGTTTTGGAGAGTTTGGAACCCAAAGTTTGGTCCAATGAGAGGTCTACAGGTTGTTTGGACGACGCATGGTCCAAACTTTTCTCCGTTTGAGTTTTGGAGAGTTTGGAACAAAATATTCGATCGAATTAGAGGTGTTCAGGTGGTTTTGATGGCACATGGGCCAAACTTTACTCCTTTTGAGTTTTGGAGAGTTTTTCAAACAAAGTTTGGCCCAATGAGAGTTCTTCAGGTGGTGTGGAAGAACATGGTCTAAAATTTGCACCATTTGAGTTTTGAAGAATTTTTAACACAAAGTTCGGTCCAATGAGAGGTCTTTAGGTGGATTGGACGACAAATGGTCCAAACTTTTCTCCTTTTCAGTTTTGGAGAGTTGGGAACACAAAGTTTGGCCCAATGAGAGGTCTTCAAGGTGTTTGGATGACACATGGTCCAAACTTTCCTCCTTCTGAGTTTTGGACAGTTTTTAAAAATCAAGTTCGGCCCTATGAGAGTTCTTGAGGTGGTGTGGACGAACATGTTCCAAACTTTTCTCTATTTGAGTTTTGGAGAGTTTGGAACCAAAAGTTTGGTGCAATTAGAGGTCTTTAGGTGGTTTGGACGACACATCGTCCAAATTTTGCTCCTTTTGAGTTTTGGAGAGTTTTTAAAACAAAGTTTGGCCCAATGAGAGTTCTTCAGGTGGTGTGGACGAACGTGGTCAGAACTTTGCACTGTTTGAGTTTTGCAGAGTTTGGAACACAAAATTCGGTCCAATGAGAGGTCTTTTGGTGGTTTGGACGACAAATGGTGTGGATGAACATGGTCAGAACTTTGCACTGTTTGAGTTTTGAAGAGTTTGGAACACAAAATTCGATCCAATGAGAGGTCTTTTGGTGGTTTGGACGACAGATGGTCCAAACTTTGCTCCTTTTGAGTTTTGGAGAGTTTGGAACACAGAGTTCGGTCCAATGAGACGTCTTCAAGTGGTTTGGACGACACATATTTCAAACTTTCTTCCTTCTGAGTTTTGGAGAGTTTTTAAAACAAAGTTCGACCCAATGAGAGTTCTTCAGGTGGTGTGGACGAACATGGTCCAAACTTTGCTCTGTTTGGGTTTTGGAGAGTTTGGAACCAAACGTTTGGTGCAGTGAGAGGTCATTAGGTGGTTTGAACGACACATGGTCCAAACTTTGCTCCTTTTGAGCTTTGGAGAGTTTTTAAAACAAAGTTTGGCCCAATGAGAGTTCTTCAGGTGGTGTGGACGACAAGGTCAGAACTTTGCACTCTTTGAGTTTTGAAGAGTTTGTAACACAAAATTCGGTCCAATGAGAGGTCTTTTGGTGGTTTGGACGACAGATGGTCCAAACTTTGCCCCTTTTGAGTTTTGGAGAGTTTGGAACACAAAGTTCTTTCCAATGAGAAGTCTTCTAGTTGTTTGGACGACACATGGTCCAAACGTTCTTCCTTCTGAGTTTTGGAGAGTTTTTAAAACAAAGTTCGACCCAATGAGAGTTCTTCAGGTGGTGTGGACGAACATGGTCCAAACTTTGCTCTGTTTGAGTTTTGGAGAGTTTGGAACCAAACGTTTGGTGCAATGAGAGGTCTTTAGGTGGTTTGGATGACACATGGTCCAAACTTTACTCAGTTTCAGTTTTGGAGAGTTTGGAACACAATGTTCGATCCAATGAGAGGTGTTCAGGTGGTTTGGATGACACATGCTCAAAACTTTGCTCATTTTGAGTGTTGGAAGTTTTTAAAACTTTGCTCCTTTTGAGTCTTGGAAAGTTTTCAAAACAAAGTTTTACCCAATGAGAGTTCTTAAGGTGTTGTGGTCGAACATGGTCCAAACTTTGCTCTGATTGAGTTTTGGAACCAAAAGTTTGGTCCTATAAGAGGTCTTTTGGTGGTTTGGACGACACATGTCAAAACTTTGCTCCTTTTTGAGTTTTCGAGAGTTGTTAAAACAAAGTTCGACCCGATGAGAGTTTTTAAGGTGGTGTGGACGAACATGGTCCAAACTTTGCTCCATTTAAGTTTTGGAGAGTTTTGAAACCAAAGTTCGGTCCTATGAGAAATCTTCAGGTGGTTGATAGCGAGCATAGCTAGCTATCTTTACTTATTTAATTTAGCTAGTCTTTGATGATTATTGGCCATTTTATTGCACTTTATTGTTTATTTTGTAGGAAATGGTTGATTGGAGCTATAGCGCAATATTGGAGTTAATCGGGTGCTTGGGAGGCGAAAAGATGCAAAGGAATGAAAAAGCTTCAAAGAGAAAAAAGTAAAAAATTTCGTCAAATGCAGGCTAGCGTCGAGACGCCAGCCCTTGAGCGTCTCGACGCTGGCATTCCATATAAAAATAGACGCGAAACTGTCGCAGCGTCTCGACGCTGCGTATTTTCCTTTCCATAACACGGGTGTTTAGAGGCAGTGTCTCGACGCTACGGCAAAAATCTGCAATATAATGATCTTTTCGGCTAGGTTTTTGAGTGAGGAATATTGGGGACTACTTGGAGCCGTAAACAGGGGAAAAACAGAGCAATTGAGGGCTGAAACAGAGAGAGTAAATCGGAAATCAACTCATTGTTCGTGGGGATCGTGACGGGGACGTTCGGTCTCGGCCTACATTGAGTTTTCTTTTCCCTTTCCTTTTCTTTAGCTAGAGTTTATTGCTTTATTATGTTTAGTTGAGGTTGTAATTACATTCATGAGTAGCTAAACTCATAGTTTAGGGATTGATGTAGTTGATTTTGTGTATGGATTGATTTATGGTTTAAGTTGTGCAATGTTTATTATGTTTGTAATCTTGATTTAATGCTTTCAATTAATTGGCCATTAGTTGAATGATTTAAGTTTTGAATCTAGCTCGGGAGAGGGGATTTAATATAGACTTACTCAAGATTGCATGACTAAAGTTTACTTTCTAATTCGTGACAGTTTTAGATTAACTTTAGAATTGGTCAAAAGATCTCATTGCCTTGCATGTTAATAAACTTAGATAGGGATATCAAGTTGGTTAATTTGCATGAGAATCAATTATACTCGGGAGAGGTAGTTGTGATTAAAGGGTCTTAGGCTCATAATTTCCTTGTGCATAATAACTTACTCCTTAAAATCAATCCTAGACTAAATCGGCGAAATCAATTCCCTAAGTATTTTTCCCAATTGAATTTCCACACTTTTTACTTGTTTTGATTTAGTTTTCATATCATTCACTCACTCCATTGTGTCCCCTAAATAAAATTGAGCAAGATAATTCATAATACTTTATTTAGCTTAAACATCCAATCCAGAGGACGACACTCGTTTATACGAACACTATATTATTACATGACCCATGCGCTTGCGGTAGGAAAAGTCCACATAAGTGGTTTGGACGACACATTGTCCAAACATTGCTCCTTTTGAGTTTTGGAGAGTTTGGAACACAAAGTTCGGTCCAATGAGACGTCTTTAGGTGGTTTGGATGACACTGAGGGAAGTTTCCCCTGAGGCCTTGCCTTCAGCTCATTAGCTAGCTGACCCACTTGCAATTCCAGGGCTTTCGTTGAAGCTTGATCACTTTGAATTGTGACATCTGTACGAGCCATAAATTCTTTCATCATTGCCTCAAGAGAACTCCCCAAATTTTGCTGGGGCAAAGCCTGCTTAGTTTGCTGGGGCATTACCTGCGCTTTAGCAAATCCCGATTGGTTCACCTTTTGCTGTGCTTGCACATTACTTCCTTGTCCTCCCCATGAGAAGTTTGGGTGGTTGCGCCAACCTGGATTATAAAAGTTAGAATAAGGGTTATTCCTTTGATTACCGACAAAGAACACAGAAGCTGGATTGCTGGGGAAAAACTCGTAATTGTGATCTTCACCACAATAGACATATGCTTCCTCTGTGACTTGGTTCACCAATACAGTAGGCTCCACAGCTGGTGGCTGCTGATGACTAATCACTGTCACATTCTTAAGAGCGTTAGCAATCATTGCAAGATCAGCCCTAATGATGGACACACCATCAACCTCTAACACACTCTTAACCTTTTTATTTGTGCCTCTAACATCCGACCATTGACAACTATTAGTAGATATTCTTTCTAAAATTTCGTGGGCTTCATTAAAAGTTTTTGCCAAAAGGGCCCTCCAGCCAAAGCATCAACCATACCCTGGGTTGCTCTGTTTAACCCATTGTAAAATGTTTCCATTTGAATACAATGAGGTAAACCATGGTGGGGGCACTTTCGTAAAAGCTCATTGAACCTCTCTCAAACCTCACTAAAAGTCTCATCTTCAAGTTGTCTAAACCCTATTATTTCACTTCATAATTTAGCATTTCTATTAGGTGGGAAATATTTACTCAAAATGTTTTCAGCTAACTCATCCCATGTCCTAATTGATCCTGGAGCAAAAGAATTTAACGATGCCTTTGCTCCATCTCTGAGAGAATAGGGGAACAAAGTTAATCTAAGAGCATCTCTAGGCACTCCTTGAATTACAAAAGAATCACTAACTCCTAGAAAAGACTTAAGATGTAAATGAGGGTCTTCAGATGACAAACCATGGAATTGACCCACGGTTTGCAACATCTGAAACATTACCGGTTTCATTTCAAAATTTGCCGCTTGAATTTGAGGATGTGCAATCCCTAGATTTAACTCATCAAACATTGGAAAAGCATATGCTCGAATGGCTCTAGTCCTATCATTCGCTACCAAGATAGGATTCTCAACCTGATTATTTTGCTGCTCATTTTGCTCCAGCGGTCGGTTTTGCTACAGCAACAGATTCTACTGGGGGTTCACTGGATCTTCAGGACCCTACGGGAGATGCGACACGTTATCCATTTGGTTCTAGTTCCTAGCACCAAACCACTAAAACACATATACAAAACATATCAGATAAAAACTTATTCAAGTTCCCCGGCAACGGCGCCAAAAACTTGTTGGGTTCCTAGAGTGAGTAGAAATATGGTATAAAAAGACTCCAGAACTCTGTGCAAGTATACACAGTCCGCAACAAGTAATAAGTATTATCAATCCAAGGCCTGAACTAGCTTTCACTTTATCTATTCTGTATAACTCTTTAATGGTTTCAAAGATGGTAAAAATAATTGGTTTTTATAAGAATAATGCTGAAGCAAAAGAAATGACAGAACAACAAGTAAACAAATAGGCAGACAGATTAGAAACAGGCGCTGGTCAGGATTTAGTAATTGTATAAGAAGATGCTCTAGCAATATTATTGATCATGCAAAACTCTCGCAGTATTATTAGCAGATTCCTCTCGGAACTCCGGATTTTTTGGAATGTGTTTCAACCCCAATGAAGTACTACCGATCAAGCACTAGGCAACTGCCTAACCCTAGCTCAGTCACTGGTGTTCACCAATCCCCAATGATCTAGTGTGATTAATCGCCACACACTCCCTAAATCATCCCTGAAACTAGAAAGAGGTATTCATACCGGCTGGCCAGGCGGGTATAAAATAGAAATGAACTCAACAATTAATCAAGATGCATTAATCAATATTTATTACTAGAATTAAGCACGAAAATCACATTGTTCCTAACCAATGCCTAAAGCTACTTAGTTCATAAGATGCATGGAAACAAAAGTTACAATCTGAGTAGGCATGTCCATAATCACAAGATAATAAAAGAAAATATTAATCTCCTTAATCAGCTTGCGAATGATAGTTTTCTTGATGGTCTCCAATCTTCCCTCTATTCGGCTCCCAAAGGTGGAAGTAACATTTCCAAGAATGGAATGTTCCTCCCAAGATGGAATGACTTTGACTTGGGCGGCTACTTCCTTTTATAGAAGGATAGGAGGCTTGACTTATGTCAACCTAGACCCGTGGATGGCTCTCCTTGCTCCTCTATCACGAGAATAACTGAAAAGAATTCGGTTTGTCAACTTGGCTAATGAGCTGTGACGTGGCAGTTTTGCTCCCAACTTTGCTGCAACACAGAATTTGCTCCCTCCAGTCGCTCAGCAATGCATTCTGCATAAAATAACTTCCAAAGCTTCCATTCTTTCAAATGGGTTAAAACATATAATATATATATAAAACCAACCCTATTAAGCACAAAAGACACACAAATCCCTATAGAAATGAGGCCTAAATAACTACCTTTTGGACAGTTATCAGAGATCAAGCTGGCGATAGCGTTGTGACACTAGGGCAATACGAGAACAAATTTTCCATATCTGAAGGGACAACATCGCAACTGTAGGCAGTTTTCCATATTTGATGTTTCCTTATTGTGCTGGCGATTTTCTCCAAATTTGAGGATCCTTTCAGCACCAATTTTCCATGATTTGAAGGCTAAGAACTCCTATAAATAGAGGCCTTTGGTGTAGGTTTAGAATCATCCCTTTTCATCCCTTGAATCCCACAATTCATCAATTGTAGCCACCTTTCTCTTTACTTTACTAGAGTTCTTTTAAGTTTTCTTAGTTCATGGGTCGGTTGATTGAGCATCAAGCTTGGAGGTGCTTGTCTATGCCAACTAAGCTCGGATCATTGTTATCGGGACCTCGGTTTGTAAGTTTGATTCAATTTTATGAGATTTTCATTCTTAATTACTTAGTTAATTGTCTTTGTGATTTTAGTTCTTTGCATACAAGTTTAGATTGTGGTAGGAAAAATTGACTACCTTGACCGCGCCCTGTCTAAATTTACTTGCTAAATCTATGTAGCAAATAGGCTAACGTTATGATATTACGCATGCATCCCTAGAACTAAACGATTTAATCAATTGTAATTGTGGTTGGTTGCCCATTGCATGTGAATTGATTCAGCTACATCCCAATGTGGTTTAGATTAGTTAATAGGCCAATTAATTCATTTAGACTAGAATCAAACTTAGCGTTTGCATGTTTGTGATAGTTGAATCATGGCTCTCGGTTCGTTGCCGAAGTACGCCGAACTTAGATAGTTAATTGAATATCAGTTGATAATCGATGAATGAAATAATCAAACTTAACATCGAGTCCAACCCCGATTACAGTGATCATCGTGGTAAGATCAACTAACCCCGCCTTTACTTTCCTTGCATTTAAATTTTCCTTATTTATTTTCCCGCCTTTACTTTATGTCTTAATCCTTTATCTATAAAACCCCCCTTTTTGGTTACCTCAAAAACACAAAAGAATTTAGAAATAAATCGATTGTTCCCTGTGATCGACCCCGACCACTACTGCTACAAGTTAGCTTTAGGAATTGTGGATTATAAATTTATTTGACAAGAGACCGCGACAATCTCTCTCGTCAAATTGGCGCCATTGTCGAGGAACATAGTGTCTTATTTCTATTTCCTATTATGTTTTTCACCTTTTTCTTGTTTTTTGTAGTTTGTTTCTTGTAGGCATTCGTGACAATCTAAGCACTAGCAAGCTTGTTTGCACACCAAGAAGCAAGGAAAAGGAATTGAGCTTCATGGAGATTAGCTTTTGAGAGCAAAACCAAAATTCTATCTCTTCCTTTTTTTATTTTCTTTCCTTATTTAGTTGTTTTCCTAGTTTGTTTTTGTTTTTATTTTTGGTAGGTTTTCATAAACCAAAGCTCTTCAATTTTTGCCAATCGTGGGAGTTTCCATATTTGCCAACCTCGTGCTTAAACAGGGGAGGTTTTTTGTTCCCTTTTACTTTTTGTCCCTTACTTTCCATGTTTAATTTACATTAGGGACAATGTAACGTTTAGGTTGGGGGTGGAAGAAATATCTTGCATGTTACATTTTCATTGAGTCTTTGCGCACAGACTATATTTTATATGCATGCTTGATTTATTGCTTTGTGTTTAATTAGATTGATATTTTAAGCAATATAAAAAAAATGAGAACCCGAATAGGCGAAGTTCTTTCTAAGGTTGGAGGTATTTAAGATGATGGATTACGGAACACCTCCTATCTGAGAACTGGTCCGAACCAGTGAAGTTCTGTCTAAGGCTGGAGGTATTTAAGTTGACGGTTTACGGAACACCTCCTACCTGGGAACTAATCTGAATCGGTGTTCAAGTTTATTTTTAAATTGAGGAAACTTGAATTTTAAAAAAAATGAAGATTTCATGCCTTGCTCTAAAATTGATTATGAGATTTCTAGGATAAGAAAAGCATGAGCATATATTTTTCTTGTAGTTGAATTGCATGCATTCTAGCATCTTTAGAGACTTCATTAAAATTTTTCAAAATTTTTCTTGACTAAATTGAGCATGAGTCCTTCCTAGCTTCGTTTTGTTGGTTTTTGATGGTCTTTTAGAATTCACGCCTCCGTTGTTGCCTCGATAGGATAGGTAGCCTGTTTAGAGGCAATTTTTGAAAAATAACTTGTTTTTTTTTTTTTTTTTGAGATAAGAAAAATAACTTGTTTTATGCTTAGGGAATGAAAAAAATATATATTTGCCTTATGAGCTTAAAAAAAAATCATTTACTTTATCAAGAAAAAGAATACATGAAAAAGAAGAAAAAAAATATTTTATAGCTTGTCGGGGTAAAAAGAGCTACCTCTAGTGTGATCAGTTAGGTCGTCCAAGAGTAAAACTCGAGAAATGTGGTCCTGCATTAGTTGTGTGAAAGCTAGTACCCCTTAAAAATCATATATATGAAAGCTTAGGGCCCTTTAGTTGAAAGAAAAGAAAGAAAAAGTCTTAGGGCCCCCTTTTGCATCCTTAAACAAGTTAGTTTGTTTCTTCCTTTAATGCATTATGCCTTCGTCCAATGTAGAGGGAAGATGGAATCAGAATTTTATAAGTCCTTCTCCAACTTTTGAAAACATCTCTAGGGACGACTCAGCTCGCATTTATGTATGAGAAAGAATTTGACCAATTTTAATTTGTCTCTAACTATGCTAGGCTTGCATTTAATTCTCTTGAGTAAAATGTTGATCATACTTATCTTTGAGAAATTGAGTCATGAATATTGCATTGCATGATAATCTCTCTCATTATAATATTAATTAGCTTACTCGAGGACTAGCAAGGTTTAGGTTGGGGGTATTTGATAAGTCCAATTTGTTATACACTTAGAATCTCCCAATTTTCTTATCTTAGTTGAATTCCTTTCGAAAAATGCTTTCAAATGAGTATAATACGTCTATAGGTCCTCACTGGAGCTTAGGAAGCAATTCGGGGCATAAACGAGCGTAACCAAAGCATAAAATGACCATTTTGCCCCTAGAGCCTCATCAGTGTCGAGACGCTCATCATCAGAGTCGAGACGCTAGCCAAATGAGGAAGCTACTTGGAGATCAAGCTGGTGACAGCGTCGTGACTCTAGGGCAATCCGAGAACAAATTTTCCATATCTGAAGGGACAGCGTCGCGACGCTAGGCAGTTTTCCAGATTTGATTTTTCCTTATTTGGTGGGTGATTTTCTCAAAATTTGAGGATCCTTTCAGCACCATTTTTTTACGATTTGAAGGCCAAGAACTCCTATAAATAGAGGCCTTTGGTGTAGGTTTAGAATCATCCTTTTTCATCCCTTGAATCCCACAATTCATCAATTGTAGCCACCTTTCTCTTTACTTTTCTAGAGTTTTTTTAAGTTTTCTTAGTCCATGGGTCGGTTGATCAAGCCTCAAGCTTGGAGGTACTTGTCTATGGCCAACTAAGCTCAGATCGTTGTAATCGGGACCTCACTTTGAAAGTTTGCTTCAATTTTATGAGATTTCCATTCATAATTACTTGGTTAATTGTCTTTGTGATTTTAGTTCTTTGCAAACAAGTTTAGATTGTGGTAGGAAAGATTGACAACCTTGATTGCGCCCTGTGTAAATTTACTTGCTAAATCTATGTAGCCAATAGGCTAACGTTATGATATTACGCATGCGTCCCTAGAACTAAATGATTTAATCAATTGTAATTTTGGTTTGTTGCCCGTTGCATGTGAATTAATTCGGCTGGATCCCAATGCGGTTTAGATTAGTTAATAGGCCAATTAATTAATTTAGAATAGAATCAAACTTGGAGTTTGCATGTTTGTGATAGTTGGATCATGGCTCTCGGTTTGTTGTCGGAGTACATCGAACTTAGACAGTTAATTAAATATCAATTGATAATCGATGAATGAAATTAATCAAACTTAATATCGAGTCCAACCCCATTATAGTGATCCTCATGGTAAGATCAGCTAACCCTGCATTTACTTTATGTTTTAATCCATTATCTATAAAACACCGCTTTTTAGTTACCTCAAAAATACAAAAGAATTTAGAAATAAACCGATTGTTCCATGTTATCGACCCCAACCACTACTGCTACAAGTTAGCTTTAAGAATCGTGGATTGTAAATTTATATGACAAGAGACCTCGACAATCTCTCCCGTTAGAGAGTTCGAAACACAAAGTTCGATCCAATGAAAGGTCTTCGGGTGGTTTGGACGACACATGGTCCAAACTTTGCTCTGTTTGAGTTTTGGAGAGTTTTTAAAACAAAATTTGGCCCAATGAGAGTTTTTCAGGTGGTGTGGACGAACATGGTCCGAACTTATCTTTGTTTGAGTTTTGCAGAGTTTATAACACAAAATTTTGTCCAATGAGAGGTCTTCAAGTGGTTTGGACACAAATGGTCCAAACTTTGCACCGTTTGAGTTTTAAAGTGTTACACCCCCTCCCGAACTACCTGCTAGCTTAGTCCGAAAGATGGGGTGAAGCAAACAGACATCGTCCTCCTTTAACGATACCTGTTGACCCTGCTGAATCGTTGAACCTGATAAAAATGCTAATCTTAGATATGAAATACTTTACATGTAACACAACACAACGGAATCCTTGGAAACCTTTAGACATACATGAAGTGCAACCCTAACATAACTCGGTTTGGGAAATAACCTGATAGAGATATCACAACCAAAAACATATCCAACTAGGGTGTACGCAACCACGACATCTAGTGCTTACACAACCTAAAACTATCCAATTCTTACAAAAACATTTACAATATAAACAAACTTGATGTACATATGCACCCACGTTCTGGAACTTGATCTGGCAGAATATGGCAGTTTATCAAGCACTGGGAGCTCGATCTCTACCTGGAAAGTGGGAAAACATCTTGAAAGAGTGAGCAATGAAGCCCAGTTAGTGACTAAATTTAAAACTGTAAATCCGCAAATCAGAACACGTGATAAAGCTTTAAACATATAAATCTGTTCAATCAAAACGTTAAACATAAACGTGTAACGATAAAAGCTTTCTCAAATATTTTGCAAGTACGTCATTAAAATCTAGCAAGGCATATCAAGTATATAGAACATTTTAACTAACATGAAAAATCAACATTGTGTAGGGCATGCCTAGTACAACCAACGTTTACTCACGACAGCATCGTTGTCACGGAGTACACTCAACGTCAACAACAGAATATAACATGTGTGCACACGGTACCATATAGCCTCGGGCTCAATATCTCAGTCACGTTGTCAATAAAAGTCTTAGAAAATCACATGAAAACATTAAAACATGCCGGCTTATATTTATCTTTCGTAAAACTCAAGTTTACTCAACTTGCTCGTGAAAACTGGAAATCTTTAAACAATACTTGCTAATACAAACTTTGCTTAAACTGATATCGTTTCAACTACTTTTCAGAAAGTCAATAATCACGTGCTCATTTATAAATCTCATTAGAAAATCTAAGTCGAAACTTATGCTTGAAATCATTCATAGAAATCATGTATCATTCATAAGTTCATATTCATGAATGTAAACAATTTAAGCATAAATAATAGTTTAGTAATCATTTTCGAAATTCGTTTTATCACTCACAGTCTTGGCTAGTTCCCTGGTCTGTAGAATCGGCCTATTTCATCTTGGCTTGTCAAACAAACCAAAACCGAGCATCAGAACCATAAATAGTCTTGTCTTTTTATGCTCATGAATTCAAAGCTCTAGAAATAAAATCACATTTCACATTTTTCCCAGAATTTTCCAGATTCAATACCCTAACTTCAAACACTCATAACTTCCTCAATACTCGACCAAAATTAATGTACTTTGTATCAAACTCTTCATTGTACCTGAAGGAATAAAAATGAGATTCCCAACGGAGTTTCCCAGAAATCCCCTGAACTTAGCAAATCCAGATTCGTGCTTCTCTGCTACCCTTTACTTTCCTCCTGAAATTAAACCTACTTCTAGTCATTTTTGCCTTATGAATTCTTCATGAAAGTTATAGAAAATTGAATAAGCTTTCCAACCATACTAAATTGAGCTTCTAATTCAACCTGTACACCCCAGAATGCTCGAAAAACCAGAGAAAACTTTGTTCTCTTTGTGCACGAAAATTCTAATTCAACCTGTACACCCCAGAATAAGCTTTCAGAGATCCTTCTAATTTGCAAAAAAATTATGTTCTCTATTTTCCTTTTAAAAAACCATTAACTTAAAATCAGATTTAGCTCAAGTTTCCTTCATGAAGTTTGTTAGAAAATGGATTAACTTTCAAGAAAGTCAGACCTCACCTCTTAGTTCTTCCTGGGTTTTCTTTTTCCATTTTCTTCTTTTTCTTTTTTTCCTTTTTCCATTTCGTTTCATTTCCTTTATTTCCTTTCTTTTCTTTCTTCTTTAAATAAACTCGAAAATTATAAAAAAAAAAACTTGAACCGAAAGCTTGCCATTTTTCTTCAACAAGGAAACCACAATGACTTTAATCCAACTTCCACAATAGGTAACAAGACCAAATAATCCAAGGAAAGTCTCGGGTTTACAACTTACCTCCCCCTTATGGAAATTTCGTCCTTGAAATTTAGAAGTCCTTAGGTGAAGAGTGTCGGGTAACTCCTCCTCATCTGGTCTTCTGACTCCTAGGTTGCCTCCTCCACTCTGTGATATCTTCGAAGGACCTTCACGAGTGGAATCGTTTTGTTCCTCAAAACTTTCTTTTTTTCTGTCAAGGATCTTAATCGCTTCCTCTTTATAACTCAAGTCTTCTTTCAGCTCAACCAGTTATGCTTGCAAGTCATGTGACGGATCTGGAATATATTTTCTCAACATGGACATATGAAAAACATCATGTATTCGAGCTAAGTTCTGTTGGCAACTCAAGTCTATAGGTTTCTGGCCCAACTCGTTATGTTGTCTGGTAACGACCAATATATCTAGGACTCAGCTTACCTTTCCTCCCAAAGCGAAGAACACCTCTCCACAGAGATAACATCAAGAAAACTTGATCTCCAACCTGGAATTCTAAGTCTCTTCGTCGTAGATAACTCTCCGAAAGGTAGTTATTTAGGTCTCATTTCTATAGGGATTTGTGTGTCTTTTGTGCTTAATAGAGTTGGATTTAGATATATATTATATGTTTTAACCCATTTGGAAGAATGGAAACTTTGGAAGTTATTTTATGCAGAATGTATTGCTGAGCAACTAGAGGGAGCAAATTTTGTGCTGCAGCAAAGCTGGGAGCAAAACTGCCACGTCACAGCTCGTTAGCCAAGTTAACAAACTGAATTCTGTTGAGTTATTCTTGAGATAAAGGAGCAGGGAGAGCCATCCACGTGTCTAGGTCAACCTAATTCAAGCCTCCTATTCTTCTATAAAAGGAGATAGTCGCCTAAGTCAAATGCATTCCACTATTGGGAGAGAACATTCCATTCTTGGGAAGTTACTTCCACCTTTGGGAGTCGAATAGAGGAGAGAGATTGGAGACCATCTAGAAGACCAGCATTGCAAGCTGACCAAGGAGATTAATATTTCCTTTTATTATCTTGTGATTATGGACATACTTACTCAGATTGTAACTTGCGTTTCCATGCATCTTATGAACTAAATAGCTTTAGGCGTTGGTTAGGAAACAATGTGATTGTCGTGCTTCATTTCTAGCAATAAATATTGATTCTGTGCATCTTGGTTAATTGTTGTGCTTGTTTCTATTTTATGCCCGCCTGGCCAGCCGGTATGAATACCTCTCTCTAGTTTCAGGGATGATTTAGGGAATGTGGCGATTAATCACACTAGATCATTGTGTATTGGTGAACGCCAGTGACTGAGCTAGGGATAACCAGTTGCCTAGTGCTTGATCGGTAGTACTTCATTGGGGTTTAAACACATTCCAAAAGATCTGGAGTTCCGGGAGGAATCTGCTAATAAGACTGCGAGAGTTTTGTATGATCAATAATATTGCTAGAGCATCTTTTAAAATAATTACTAAATCCCGACCAGCGCCTGTTTCTAATCTGTCTGCCTATTTGTTTACTTGTTAGACCTTGGAATCGATAATACTTATTAGTTGTTGCGGACTGTGTATACTTGCACAGAGTCTAGAGTCTATTTCCATCTTATTTTTACTCACTTTAGGAACCCAATAGTCGCTTATCTACATAGCTCTTCTGTCGATCCTAAGCTATTTACAGGTTCTCTCTAATCAGTTTGATGCTGTCTGTGGCTACTTGTACCAACTCAGGACCATCTAGCTTCTGCTCTCCCACTTCGTTCCAGAACACAAGAGTTCTGCATGGTCTACCTTACAAAGCCTCGAATGGTGCCATGTTGATACTAGACTAATAGCTGTTATTATAAGCGAACTCCATAAGTAATAAGTGGGTATCCCAACTTCCCTTAAGCTGAAGGACATGTCCCCTCAAGTCTGGATGGTCCTCTCTGACTGACCATCTGTCTAGGGATGGATTGTTGTACTGAACTTCAACTTTGTTCTAATTGCTTTCTGCACACTAGGCCAAAACTTAGAAGTAAACCTCGGATCCCTGTCTGAAACTATGTACACTAGCACTCCATGCTGACTCACAATCTTGTCGACATATAGCTTATCTAGTTGATCTGGTGTAGACGTCGCTTTAATCGGTATAAACTGCGTTGTCTTGGTGAGTCTGTCTACTATAATACCCATAAACCGTCATGTCTACTAGACGTAAGAGGTAATCCAAAAAGAAAATCCATGGTAATATGCTCCCACTTCCACTCTGGCACTGGCAGTGGATTAAGGAGTCCTTCTTGTTGGGTTTTATGCCCTAAAACTCGTAGATAGTGAATGTAAAAAAATTGTATACTTGTTTCAATAAAGTGTTATTGTTAAATACTGCACAATTTGACCCAAATCCAATAAACCAAGATCCAAGGTTGTTTACATGTGACTTGAACTAGTATGTGGGGACATACGGGGATCGGTGTTCAAGTAACAATCTAAAAGGTCTATAGTACAAGGATAAGGTTGGGTACTTTATCCTGGTAAAACTATGTGATACGACCCGCTTTGTATTTGATACAGACATATTGATCCAAAGCGTTCATGTAGTAAACATGCGAGCGGGGGTATACTAAGCAATGAGTTTGCATAAGACCAGACCATGAAATGGTAAACCACTAGATTAGCATGGGTGAGAGTGGCCAATACGACGACTCAATATGCCTTCCTTTTTTGGGACAAGACCAAGTGGGAGGCTGGGGACATGACAACACAAGAAGGAATTCACTCCTTCCCACTTCTAGGAGAAGTAGATTAGTGTTCCCTTAAGTGGTGACTCCAGGACTTGAACAAAGGGATCCCGCCCTCTCACTGGCCCGAGAGGGACTTTCTGTTTATTGGTTGGACCATACACAGGTTTTTCATTAGAGGAGCACTAGTACTTAAGGAGACAGATGTAACACAGGGGTAAAACGATAATTTGACCCAGCTGTAGTTACGGACACTCGTGAAGGATTGACTTACCGGTATAGGTCTATATCCATGGACACAGAAATGTTGTACAGTGAGAAGAGTTCAGTTGTGGGTCTTTAGTGGAATGACCCACAGTTAATGAATATTGGTTAACTTGATTAATGAGTTTAATTTATTAACCTCATATCATTGGAGCTTCTGATCTGTAGGTCCCTCTACTAGCTCGTAAAGAGTAATTAGGAACAAATATATCTTGAGAGAATTTGAATAGTTCAAATTCATATTGGGAATTAAGTTAATTGTATGAGATACAAATTAATATAATGTATAGTGATACATTAAAATATAAAGTCTAATTTGAGATTAAACTTTATTATATTGAGAGATTGATATATTTGAAAGAGTTCAAATACATGTCTAATTAAATATATGGTATTTAATTAGAAGAATTAATTAATTATTCAATTTAGTGAGATTTAATTAAACTATAGTCTATGAAAGAAATAAATATTTGAAGAAGTTCAAATATTAATATGAATTTGATTCCTATTAAATTTATAGGATATAAGAGAATTTGAAAGAGTTCAAATTATAATATGAATT
This sequence comes from Luffa acutangula, assembly GCA_036850905.1. Lineage (NCBI taxonomy): Eukaryota > Viridiplantae > Streptophyta > Magnoliopsida > Cucurbitales > Cucurbitaceae > Luffa > Luffa acutangula. The sequence continues at coordinate 32,133,592 of CM072088.1, read as the reverse complement.
TGATTCATATTATAGAATTAATTAATTGAAGGCCTGAAATTAAATATATGATATTTAATTGGGTAATTAATTAATTAACTAATAGAAGGTCTGAAATTAAATATATGATATTTAATTGGTGATCAATTAATTAAAGAATTAATTGGAAATTAATCAATTATGGAAATGATTAATCACTTATGGAAGTAATCAATCATTTATGGAAACGATTAATCGATTATGGAATTGATTAGTCATGAAATTGATTAATTATGAAAAAGATTAAATCAGTTATGGAAATAATTGATTTTAAATGAATATTTTATTCATGGTCTTTCTCCTATAAATAGAACACTAACCCTAGGGTTTAGGTACTACAACATATGGCCACCATAAGGCCCTCTCATATTCTCTCAACTCAAGAACTCTAGGGAGAATTTTCTCTCTAGAGTTTTTCTCATTCAAGATTAGGTAGTCCCACAACTACGTTCCTAATCTCAGAGTTATAGCGGGGAAGATCTCGTGGTGATGTCTGTTGAAGTATTCAGAGTCGTCAACGGAGGTATGTTTTTCACCGCTTAACTTTTTGCCAATGTATTGGTATTTTGTAGAACAAAATTAATTTACGAACGGTCCAATTGCTTCTGCTGTAACGGAATTGGGAATTCAAATCCTTCACTTCTGGCCTTTGTCTCACTGGTTTAACCTGTTGGAAGATCAAATATTTATCAACATATTCATCTATCTCCCGCTTCATACCAGACCACCAATAAGTTTTCTTTAGAGTTCCATACATCTTGGTGCTTCCTAGATGCATAGCATAAGTTGAACTGAGTTTCCTCTAGTATAGCACCCTTAAGCTCACTAATACTCCGAACACATAGTTTTCCCTGCTTAACTATGGCTCCGTCTGCTCTCAACTCAAATTCTTCCTCTAGGCCGTGCTTGGACTTTTCAAGCATCTTCTGTAAATTACTATCCTCTGGCTGTCTTCTCATAATCTCTACTACTAGAGAAGACCTAACCTGAAATTGAGCTAAAAGACTCCCTGAACTCTCTGCAGTCACAACCGCCCTGAAACTCTTAACTCACTTAGCAAGGTTGCTCGAATACCACACAAGGCATTCTTTGGAAGTCTCGACTTCCTACTTAATGCATTTGCTACTACGTTAGCCTTACCTAGATGGTATTTAATGGTAAAGTCATAGTCTTTAATTAGTATTAGCCATCGCCTATGTCTCAGATTTAGCTCTTTCTGATCAAAGATATACTTAAGACTCTTATGATCTGTGAAAATGTGGCACTTCTCACCGAATAAATAATGTCTCCAGATCTTTAGTGCTAAAACAACTGCTGCTAGCTCAAGATCATGGGTAGGGTAATTACACTCATGCTTCTTCAACTTCCATGAGGCATAAGCTATTACCTTTCCTTCCTGCATAAGCACACAACCTAATCCTTGCCTCGTAGCGTTACAATATATCACACACTCCTCGTTATAGGTAGCGTCAGAATAGGTGCTGTCACTAAACTCTTTTTCAGCTCCTTCAAACTTTGTTCGCATTTATCCGACCACTCAAACTTAACATTCTTAGTTGTCAAAGCTGTCAAGGGTAATGCTAATAATGAGAAATCCTCAACAAAACGTTTGTAGTATCTGACAAGACCTAGGAAATTACGTACCTCTGTTGCACTAGCTGGTCTCTCCCAGTTGACAACAACTTCCACTTTCTGCAGATCAACGCTAAGTTCGTCTGCTGAAACTACATGCCTTAAGAACACTACCTTTTTCAACCAGAACTCACATTTGTTGAACTTAGCGTACAACTGTTTATAACGTAGTGTCTGTAGAACAATCCTCAAATTTTCCTCATGGGTTTTTCTGTCAACTGAGTAAACTAGTATGTCATCGATGAACACTATCACATACTGATCTAAATACTAATGGAAAATCGTGTTCATGAGGTCCATGAAAACTGTTGGCGATTCGTTAAACCGAATGGCATCACTAAAAACTCATAGTGCCCATACCTCATCCTGAATGTTGTCTTAGGAATATCTGATTCCCAACCTTTAACTGGTGGTATCCTGACCTCAAATCAATCCTAGAGAACACTGCTGCTCCCCTTAACTTGTCAAACAAGTCATCAATGCGTGGTAGAGGATACTTCTTACCTATCGTGACCTTGTTTAACTACCTTTAATCAATGCATAATCTGAGGGTACCATCTTTCTTCTTCACGAATAACACTGGAGCTCCCCAAGGCGATACACTAGGCCTGATGTATCCCTTGTCAACTAGTTCTTGTAACTGCACCTTCAGCTCCTTAAGCTAGCTTGGAGCCATTCTGTACGCCGCCTGTGAAATAGCTGTTGTTCCTGGTAACAATTCAATAGTGAACTTTACCTCTCTATCATGTGGCAACCCTCATAGATCAACTGGAAAAACATCAAGAAATTTGTTCACTACAGGAACATCTTCTGGTTTCAGCTTCTCTTCCTACACCTCTACTATGTGTGCAAGAAGTGTTGTGTAACCCTTTCTCAGCATCTTCTCAGCTTTTAGAGCTGAAATCAAACTCGTTGGAATAATCTTCCTCTCACCCCTGAAAACCACTTAAGCCAAATCTGGTTTCATAAAAGTCACTTCCTTCCTATGGCAATCCATACAAGCATAGTAAGTGAATAAGAAATCCATTCCCAAAATTACATCAAATGCCTGCAACTCTAGTGGAAGAAGATCCACTAACATACTGAGACCTTCTACTAAAACTTCAAAATCACGCAACACGTCACTAACTAGTAAAACGTCACCAACTGGAGTGTATATAACTAACCCCTCAGATAAAGGCTCTAGCATCCTATTCAGTTTAGTTAGAAACATACTAGAAACAAAGGAATGCGTAGCACCTGGATCTAATAAAACACATTCAGGTACATTACAAATAAAAATCGTACCAGTAATCACGTCTGGTGCATCCTTCCCTTTCTGTCGAGTCATAACGTAGACTTTTCCCTAGTACCCTTTCCTGCAGCCGCTGAGATTCTCGGCTGCTCAACTGTGTGGGACTCAACTCCCTGGTCCCTCGAACTACTGCTCTAAGCTATGGAAAATCTCTCTTGAAATGCCCTGACTGTCCACAATGGTAACACACACCGGCACCAACAAGACACTGACCCCGATGATTCCTGCCACAACTTGCACATCGGGTTCTCCTGGTTCCACTAGCAACAGACTCCTGACCCATCTGCTTTCTTGTTGCTGAACCAGAAGACTGACTGGGTGCTCTGTGGCTCTGCCTTTGATAGGCACTACCTGAACTCATCTGCCTCGATGACTGGCCACCAGACCGACGCTTAAAATCTTGATGACCTGAAACATTCATTCCAGGTGTGAACCTTCACTACTCACGACCTCAAAAACCACTAGCTGTTGAAGCACCACGACTAGGCTCCACTGCTGACTTTCCTCTGTTATACTCTGCTCCACACGTAAGGCACTCTCTACTAACTAGGAAAAGCTCGTGCACTTGGCAATGGCTGTAACTGGGGTACGTATCTCAAAATGTAGTACTCTTTCAAACCTTCGACACCTGTCACTCTCAGATGCCACAAACACATCACCATACTGTGAAAGCTTTGTATACTTTAACTCATACTCGGCCACTGAAGTGACCCTTGCTTCAACCCCAGAAACTCATCCCTCTTTGCCTCACAGTATATGCTGGGATAATACTTGTCCTCGAATATGCCTCTAAAAGTCTGCCAGTCTAACGTATGTGCATCACTGGGCCTGACTAATATGGATTTCCACCATCCCTCTACCTCTTTCTGCAGCATGAATGTGGCCAACCTGACTTTTCATTCCTCAGGACAGCTCATCACATCAAAGCATTTCTCAAGTATATTTAACCAAACCTCGACATCAGCCGGATCTGTGGAACCCTCAAACACTGTGGCTCCTAATTTCTTCAGTCATTCTATTCCATACATCTTTTCCGGATCACTAGGCCCTGCTCTATCTGGCCCACCTACCTCCTATTCAGATCTATAAAACTGCTCGCTTCCTACCCCAGTTTGAACTCTCGGGGTACTGGACCTCCTTTTAGACTGACCCTGGGTAGGATCCTGCGTCCAGTCCTAATTCAGCCTGCGTCGTCTGCTGGTACGTGGTGGCATGACTCCTATAACATATCAACACATCAGACATGCTATAGATACTTAACTCAGATGCATGATACTAAACTTCTATCCACATTCTAGTCCTGACTTGACTCATTCTTATCCATACATGGACCATACTCCGCTAGTTCCATCTGAACTGACTCAACACCTAACTATTTACTTCCTAGATTCTTCTAAGCGCTAACTGCTCTGATACCAAGTTGTCACACCCCCTCCCGAACTACCTGCTAGCTTAGTTCGGAAGATGGCGTGAAGCCAATAGACAACGTCCTCCTCTAACAATACCTGTTGACCCTGCTGAATCGTTGAACCTAATAAACATTATAATCTTAGATATGGAATACTTTACATGTAACACAACTCAGAGGAATCCTTGAAAACCTTTAGACATACATGAAGTGCAACCCTGACATAACTCAGTCTGGGAAATAACCTGATAGAGACATCACAACCAAAAACATATCAACTTAGGGTTTACACAACCACGACATCGAGTGTTTACACAACCTAAAACTATCAAATTCTTACAAAAACATTTACAATATCAACAAACTCGATGTACAACTCCACCCACGTACTGGAACTTGATCTGCCAGACTATGGCAGTTTATCGGGCACCATGAGCTCGATCTCTACCTAGAAAGTGAGAAAACATTTTGAAAGAGTGAGCTATGAAGCCCAATGAGTGACTAAATTCAAAACTGTAAATCTGCAAATCAGAACACGTGATAAACCCTTAAACGTATAAATCTGTTTAATCAAAACGTTAAACATAAACGTGTAACGATAAAAGCTTTCTCAAATATTTCACAAGTACGTCATTAAAATCTAGAAAGGAATGTCAAGTATATAAAACATTTTAACTAACATGACAAATCAACATTGTGTAGGGCATGCCCAGTACAACCAACATGTACTTCTATGTTGCGCGCCTACTAACACTGCTTATACCACAAGTGCACGGGCCGCAAGTAATATAAAATAAAAATATTCCAAGTATCGAATCCACAGGGAGGCGAAGCGAAAACATGTCATTAAAATGAATTTAGAAATTAAAGCAATTAAAGAGTAAAATTGATCAATCAAGGAAAAATAAAATGGAGAAAGAGTTTTTTAAATGGGAAGTTGGGTCTTGAAAATCAATTAATCGCTAAATAATAATTACAATTATCCTATCTCGTTGCCCAACTAATCATACTCCTAGAATCTCCGTTAATCACATAGGTTCTCCTATCGGTCTCCCCTAGTTATAATTAATCCATTTTAACAACCTAAGTGTCCTTAGCGCTATTGAAATTCGTTAATTATTACGCTCTAATTCATTTTAGGAATGTAAGTTTAATCAACTAATCTCGTTGTCACGACGGGCAATTAAACTAGGTGCATAGATTATGATCTATCCTAATTTCTCTCTGTCGAGTCTCCATTAAGAATCAGATCAATATACAATTGGCCAGATTGCATACAACATTACGAGCATCCATACAAATAATTAGTAAACAGGGCAAGATATAGGCAATTATAACAACATTTAACTATAATTTCATTTCAAGACCCCAAATTAGGGTTTAGCTATATGTAGCTAAAATACTCACAAAATATACAGTGGAAAGCATAAATATGAGCAAAATAAAAGGAAAGGAAATGAGTGTCGAAGACCCCGTCGCTGGCGCTTGGAGTCCCTCTAAGCCTCCTAGAGTGCTCCCAAAACTCCCCAAATTTTCTCACTAAAGAACTCTAAAAAAGACTAAAAAGCCTTGAGAGAAGGCTCCAAATGAGCCAAAGAATGAAAGGAATGAAAGAATGGAATGATGATTGTTGCATAAAATGGACACCAAGGGACGCTATTTATAGGCTCGAAAATAGGACAACGTCGAGACGCTGTGACGTCAGCCAACTTGTTCGCCAAGAAATGGGACAACGTCTCGATGCTGTGTAGATTCCAAAACTGGGCAGGCGCGGATTGGGCTTGAAATTCGGCCAACTTCAATTCTTTTCTGACCTCTTCGTCATGGTTGACTTCTTGGACTTTTGGGCTTGGATGGCTCATTTTAGGGCATTTTCCACCAAAAATCCATAAAGTGCTCCTTAGGAAAAAAAATAAATTAAATTAGGATTTCTCAATAAAAACACAATTAAAGCACTAAAAAGCTTAATATTTTAGGACTAAAATAGCGATATTCCTGGTCGCTATCACTCTACGATGTAGTGGAGCCCGCCCAACACTCCCTGTTGGGTTTTATGCCCTAAAACTCGTAGATAGTGGATGTAAGTAACCGTTGACCAGATATTAATGAAATAATATTGATATATTTTTCCATTAAATGTTATTAGTTATTTTATATTTGTCTTTGCCTAAAATAACTCTAATCCAATAAACTAGACATCCTAGGCTGTAATATGAGTCTTGAACTATATGTAACGACAAATGGGATTATTGTTCAAGAAACAGCCTAAAGGGGTCTATAGTATAAGGATAAGACTGGGTGCCTTATCCTGGTGACACTATGGATACGACCCACTTTGTATTTGATACAATCGCTATGATCCAACGCGTTCGTGTAGGAGACATGCGAGTGGGGGTATCCTATGCAATGAGTTTGTATAAGACCGGACTGCGAAATAATAACCACTGGTTATAGCACCGTTAACTAGTTGGTTTTCTATTTCACTAGGACAACCTAAACAACTTAGTCTTAATCCTGAGTCGATTATGGACTCCTGCTCATGAAGGACTGTCCTTAGATTTGTATGGGTGAGAGTGGCCAATATGCCGACTCAATATGCCTACCATTTTGGGGACAAGACCCAATGGGGAGCTGGGAACATAATCGTACTGTTGGGTTTTATGCCCTAAAACTCGTAGATAGTAAATGTAAACAAATTGTATACTTGTTTCAATAAAGTGTTATTGAGTTTCTACAATAAAGTGTTATTGTTAAATATTGCACAATTTGACCCAAATCCAATAAACTAAGATTCAAGGTTGTTTGTATGTAACTTGAACTAGTATGCGGGGACATATGGGGATCGGTGTTCAGGTAACAACCTAAAAGGTCTATAGTACAGGGATAAGGCTGGGTACCTTATCCTGGTAACACTATGTGATACGGTCCACTTTGTATTCTATACAAACGTATTGATCCAAGGCGTCCATGTAGGAGACATCCGAGCGGGGGTATCCTATGCAATGAGTGTGACACCGCTAACTAGTTAGGTTACTGTTTCAATAGGATGACTAGGTAACTCAGTCTTAATCCTGAGTGTGTCATGAACTCCTTCTCACGAGGGATTGTCCTTTGATTAGTATGGGTGAGAGTGGCCTGCACGCCGACTCAATAAGCCTACCTTCGTGGGGACAAGACCGAGTGGGAGGCTAGGGACATGACAACATAAGAAGGAATTCACTCCTTCCCGCTTCTAGGTGAAGTAGATGAGTGTTCCCTTAAGTGGTGACTCCGGGACTTGAACAAAGGGATCCCGCCCTCTCACTGGCCCGAGAGGGACTTTCTGTTTAATGGTTGGACCATAAACAGGTTGTTCATTAGAGGAGCGCTGATACTTAAGGAGACAGATGTAACACAGGGGTAAAACGGTAATTTCACCCAACTGTGATTACGGACACTCGTGAAGGATTGACATACCGACATTGGTCTACATCCATGGACACAGAAATGTTCTATAGTGAGAAGAGTTCAGCTGTGGGTCTTTAGTGGAATGACCCACAATTAATGAATATTTGTTAACCTGATTAATGAGTTTAATCTATTAACCTCATATCATTGGAACTTCTGATCTGTAGGTCCATTAGGTCCCCCTGCTAGCTCGTAAAGAGTAATTAGGAACAAATATATCTTGAGAGAATTTGAATAGTTCAAATTCATATTGGGAATTAAGTTAATTGTACGAGATACAAATTAATATAATGTATAGTGATGCATTAAAATATAAAGTCTAATTTGAGATTAAACTTTATAATATTGAGAGATTGATATATTTGAAAGAGTTCAAATATATGTCTAATTAAATAAATGGTATTTAATTAGAAGATGAATTAATTAATTATGAATAAATTAATTATTCAATTTAGTTTAAATTAAATGAGATTTAATTAAACTATAGTCTATGAGAGAAATAAATATTTGAAGAAGTTCAAATATTAATATGAATTTGATTCATATTAAATTTATAGGATATAAGAATTTGAAGGAGTTCAAATTTTAATATGAATTTGATTCATATTATAGAATTAATTAATTGATGGCCTCAAATTAAATATATGATATTTAATTGGGTAATTAATTAATTAACTAATAGAAGGTCTGAAATTAAATATATGATATTTATTTGGTGATTAATTAATTAAAGAATTAATTAATTGGAAATTAATCAATTATGAAAATGATTAATCACTTATGGAAGTAATTAATCATTTATGGAAATGATTTAATCACTTATGGAAGTGATCAATCATTTATGGAAAAGATTAATTAATTATGAAATTGATTGGTCATGAAATTGGTTGGTCATGGAATTGATTAATTATGGAAAAGATTAAATCAGTTATGGAAATAATTGATTTTAAATGAATATTTTATTCATGGCATTTCTCCTATAAATAGAACACTAAACCTGGGGTTTAGGTACTACAACATAAGGCCACAAGAATGCACTCTTGCATTCTCTCTAGCCTCCCTCTCATATTCTCTCAACCCAAGAACTCTAGGGAGAATTTTCTCTCTAGAGTTTTTCCCATTCAAGATTAGGTAGTCCCACAACTGCGTTCCTAATCTTAGAGTCATAGCGAGGAAGATCAATTGGTGGTGTCCCAATTGTTGACGCTCGGTCCAAAATCAAGAAAGGCGTTGAAGTATTCAGAGTCGTCAACGACGGTATGTTTGCTTCTCTCCTTTAGATTTAGATCTAATAATTTTTGCATGCTTAGCCTTAAGTTTGTATAGAAATTGTTCTATGTTTTTACCAATGCAATAGTATTTTTGGATAAACAAAATTAACTACGAATCGGTCCCAATTACGCTTCCGCTGTAACAGAATTGGGAATTCCAATCCTACACGTACAAGATGGAATTCACTCCTTCCCGACTTTAGGAAAGCAGATGAGTGTTCCCTTAAGTGGTGACTCCGTGTCTTGAACAAAGGGCCCTACCCTCTTAATGGCACTAGAAGGTTTTCTGTTTGGTGGTTGGACCACAAACAGGTTGTTCATTAGAGGAGAACTGGTACTTAAGGAAATAGAAGTAACCCACGGGTAAAACGGTAATTTGACCCAGCTGGTGTTACGGACACTCGTGAAGGACTAACTAGTCGATATTGGTCCATATCCGTGGACACAGAAAATACGTCTGCAGTGAGAATAGTGCAACTGTGAGTCTATAGTGGAATGTACACACAGTTAATGAATATTGATTAATTTGGTTAATGAGTTTGACCAATTAATCTCATATCGTTGGAGTTTCTGATCTGCAGGTCCATTAGGTCCCACTAGTAGCTCATAAAGTAATTTGAGGCAACTAAGTAATAAATGTAAATTGAAAATGCTCACTTTACTAAGGGAAACAATATAATATATATTGATATATTATTATGAGAGAAATTAATATTTGAAGAAATTCAAATATTAATATAAATTTGAGTCACATTAAATTTATGGAAGTTTGAAAGAGTTCAAATAATGAATTAATTACTTTTAAGGCCTAAAATCTAATTGGGAAAATTAATCAATTCAAGACCGGAAATTAAATATGTGATATTTAATTGGTGGTTAATTAATTAAAGAATTCATTAACCGGGAATTAACCAATTATGGAAATAATTAATCACTTAAGGAAGTGATTAATCATTTATCGAAATAATCTAATCACTTATGGAAGAAAATAGTCATTTATGGAAAAGATTAATCAATTATTGAATTGATTGATCATGGATTGATTAAATAAGGAATAAGATTGAATCAATTTTGGAAAAGATTGATTTAATTGAATATTTTATTCATGGTCTCTCTTCTATAAATAGAACACTAGACCTAATTGGTTGAGTACTCTCCTCTTGCTCTTAGACTCACAAGACAAGACCTAGAATTCTCTCTAGCCTCCCTCTTAGAGAAAGACGCCCACAAGTCTTTTGCCTCCTAGACTTAGAGACATACCGGTGTAACCTCTGTGGTTATTATGTCTTTGAGGAAGAAATTTCCAGTGAAGAAATCAAGGAGGGATCGCTACGTATTCGTTCATTGAAGCGTCATTGGCGAAGAACGGTCAAGTCTACAACGAAGGTTTGTAACGGTTCTTTCTCTTTTCTTTAGAAAAGCATGAAAATAAATTAGATTTAATTTTCAAGCATGTTTATAGCTATTTAAAGCAACTTTAAAGAATGATTAAAGTTTATTTGAGATTTTTGTATCGGTATTTTAATGTTAATTAATATACGGCGTAAGGTCCAATCGATGCGCTTCCGCTACATGGGGGCTTTTATCCCCTTTAATCGGTATCAGAGCCATCACCGTCCCTATTAATTGACATTAAAATTTGCGATAGGCTCTAATAGGTGGGATTTATGCATAATGTATGTTTGGTTTGCGTTGAACTGTTTAGGTTCATTTTATGGCTATAGATTTTAATTTTAAGTGATTTTAATCATGTAAGGCCCGGTGTTTCGGGTATTTCATGTAAAATCGAGTCCTATGTAAGTCCGAGTCTAGAATAAGTTTTTATGAGATGAAAAACAGAGCAATCACTTTTTAAATCGGGGCCAAAACCGAAGAAATCGTGCTGCTACTGCCCAGATTCTGCCTCCAGACGCAACAGCGTTGGGACGTTACTCCAAAAGCGTCTTGACGCTGTCTCGATACTGTAGGCACTCAGGTATGGAAAGTGCACAGCGTCGGGACGCTGCAATGATAGCGTCTCGACGCTGTCACGATGGCGGCGTGAATTAGGGCTTCAACAGGCGCGGTTCAAGTTGGTGGGCGGTCCGGTTCGGCTGGGCTGAGACCTATTTGGTCCGGTTCAGCCAATTTTTGGCATGGTTCGTGATTTTGGAGGTCGGTTCGAGGCTGTTCGGGGCGGTTCGTGATAGAATTTAGCTTAATTATTGTAATTTAATGTTTTATTTTATCCTATGGGCCAAAATTAACCGGTTCAATTGCTATTTATATGCTTTATGGATGTCATATAGAATATTTAATCCCACCTTAGGTTATAAACATGCTCATGCATTTATTTATATATTATAAATTGTTATAATGTATGTTTTAAATGCATGGAATTATTTTCATATATTTTTTTTTATATAAGTGTATATTAATTATATGAAAATAATAAAGCATGTAGCATGTCATTACTTAGATTAAATATAAATGGTTATGTTTAATGTGATGAATGAAGCATGCTTGATTGATTTTCTTGATTGACTTATAATTGTTATATTAAAAGAAAATCGATATTGCATGAAGCATGAAACATCCATAGATAATAATATAATGATTATATTATTCATGCAATTAGTATGGTTTAATTATTTAATCTAAATAAGATTGTTGAATGAATTAAACCCTAGATTCTTGATTATAGGATTAATCATTAAAATTCGAAATAGTTCTTTAATATTAATGATTAGAAACCGTCAATCTATAATCAAGATTTGCATTCAAACATAAGATCATAGGATAAATTGGATTAATTTTAAATTTTTTAAATTTAATTAGACCTAGATCATTTTCTAATAGGATTAGAATTATTTCTTACTTAGAATTAAAAATAGTTTTAATTGACTAAGTAGGAAAAACATTGCTATGATTATAAGGGAACTCCACCGGTAAAGTTCTGTCTAAGGTTAGGGGTATTTAAGTTGACGGTTTACGGAACACCTCCTACCTGGGAACTGACCCGGAATACTAGAGTTGAATTAATCATAGTTAAATGTTAGCATGCAATGTCACTAGGTTTATTAAAAGTGTTTAATGCACCTAGATCTTTAGAGTAAAAACCTTACATTACTGAGGTTATAAGGGAACTCTCTCGGTAAAGTTATGTCTAAGGTTGGGGGTATTTAAGTTGACAGTTTACGGAACACCTCCTACTTGAGAACTGACCCGAACATTGAGTTGAATTAACCATAGCAGTGTTGACTTGCAATGTTGGGTTTATTAAAAGAAGTTTAATTCACCTAAAACATTGCGGTTGAATCCTTTTCATAATTGTTATAATAGGATCAGACTTAGATAGATTGACTTAGCCGAATTCTATCTAAGTTAAACAACCCTAAATTAACCTTAGGACATTTTCCGTGGGAGAAAAATTACAAAACGAGATTTAAATCAAGTTTTGCTCCTACGTCCCTATATTCACAACGTGAGATTCATGCTCGGCTTCAAGTCGCCCTAGGAGCGGCCTCCCTTCGGAAAGTGTTTGTATGAATCAATAACAAGGTGAATGGGAAAAATGTCTAGAGTAAGTGGGAGTGGGACACATGTCAACGTATCCCTCGGCCTCCACCCCTAGTTCACACCATTAGAGTCCTATGATCTGCCTGCAGGTTGTCCTGGCGAAACCATCCCTTTGGAGGGCCAGATCATAGGATTCAGAACATCGTGAACTCCTGAATAGGATAGGAACTCTTAGGCTAATTACCAACAGTTGTCTTTCCCTTCGGTAGCCTGTTGGTGCGTGCCTCTGAGATCTAAAAGTGGGAGGGTTACACTTACAAGGATGAGTTAAAAGTGTTGACAAATCCTTCACCGAACAACGAAGGCTAATGTCTATAGGAATATGAGCTATTCTGGAATTAGAATTAGCTGAGAAAAGTCTCACTTCAGAGGAGGAGTGCCTGATCATCCTTCGGTGGCTAATATTCTAAACCTCTAAAACATCGTTGCAAAACTAAATCAATAGTTTTAGGGTTCTGTGATTGTCTGTTTTGCTAAATTGATTGGATTGTGTGCAATTGTTTACTTGTATGATGGGTTAAGGCAAAGATAATTAATACGATCATTATTTGTTTAAATTTCAACAATGTCTTCCTCAATTGTCTCTTTGCTTAAAAATGAGAAATTAACCGGCGAAAATTACGTTACGTGGAAGTTGAGCCTGAATACGATTCTTGTTGTCGATGATCTACGGTTCGTCTTAACGGAGGATTGACCTCCAACCCCTACTCGTAATGCATCCTAAGCAGTTAAGGATGCTTATGACCGCTAGACAAAGGCCAATGATAAGGATTGCGTCTATATCCTAGCCAACTTATCTGAAGTTTTTGCTAAAAGGCATGAAGGCATGGTAACAACGAGGGAGATTATGAACTCTCTCTAGGAGATGTTTGGACAACCGTCCTACCAACTCCACCATGACACTCTCAAATACGTTTATAGCTGCCGCATGAAAGAGGGCACGTCTGTTTGGGAGCATGTCCTGGATATGATGGTCCAATTCAACGTGGCAGAAGCAAACGGGCGGACATAGATGAACGTAGTCAGGTTGCATGCATCTTAGAATCTCTTCCGAAGAGTTTTCTACAGTTTTGAAGCAATGCAATGATGAATAAAATAGCAATCAACCTGACTAGCCTCCTAAATGAGCTACAACTCTATCAGTCTCTTCTTAAGAACAAAGGACAAATAGAAGGAAAGGCAAATGTTGTCCACTCTAAAAGAAAGTTCGAGAAGAGTTCATCCTCTGGAACTAAATCTGTAGCCACTTCTTCAAAGAAAACTCAGAAGAAGAAAGGAAACAAGGGGAAAACTCTCGGTACTGCTACTAAAAGCAAGGGAAAAGTCAAAGTTGTGGAAGACAAGGGCAAGTGTTTCCACTACAATGTAGATGGACACTGGAAGAGAAACTGCCCAAAGTACCTTGCTGAGAAAAAGAAGGAAAAGGAAGGTAAATTTGATTTACTAGTTTTAGAAACATGCCTAGTAGAACATGATGAGTTTACCTGGATACTTGATTCAGGAGCAACTAATTATGTTTGCTCTTTTTTTCAAGAAAATAATTCCTTTCGGCAGTTAAACGATGGGGAAATGACACTCAAGGTCGGAACTGGAGAAGTCATTTCAGCTAAAGCAGTGGAAGCTGCAAAGTTATTTTTTAGAAATAGATTCTTACTTTTAGAAAGTTTGTTAATTGTTCCCAAGATTAAGAGGAACTTAATTCCTATTTCATGTTTGATTAAACAATCGTATACGTTACTTTTGATATGAATGAAGCATTCATTTAAAAGAATGGTGTACTTATTTGTTCAGCCAAATTAGAAAATAACTTGTATGTATTAAGACCAACCGAAAAAAAAGCACTTTTAAATCACGAATTATTTAAAACTTCTGAAATTCAAAGAAAAAGGCAAAAGATTTCTCCAACAAGTAACAATACTCATCTTTGGAATCTTATACTTGGTCATGACTTCTAAGCACGTTAGAAGATGATTCACTACCACCTTGTGAATCTTGTCTCGAGGGAAAAATGACCAAAAGACCCTTTACTGGAAAAGGTTACAGAGCCAAAGAACCCTTAGAGTTAATACATTCGGATCTATGTGGTCCAATGAATGTAAAAGCTCGATGAGGGTACGAATATTTCATCTCATTTATAGACGATTATTCAAGATATGGTTACTTGTACCTAATGGGTCATAAGTCTGAAGCCCTTGAAAAGTGTAAGGAGTTTAAGGCTGAAGTTGAAAACCTATTAGGAAAATCAATTAAAGTACTTCAATCTGATCGAGGAGGGGAGTATATGTATCAAAGATTCCAGGATTATAGGATAGAACATGGAATCCAATCCCAACTCTCAGCCCCTGGTACACCTCAACAAAATGGTGTATCAGAAAGAAGAAATAGAACCTTGTTAGACATGGTTCGATCAATGATGAGCTATGCTCAATCGCCTAGCTCGTTTTAGGGGTATGCAGTAGAGACTGCAGTATACATCTTGAACAATGTTCTCTCGAAAAGTGTTTCTGAAACACCTTTCGAATTATGGAAGGGGCGTAAACCTAGTTTGCATCACTTTCGCATCTGGGGTTGTCCAGCACACGTGCTTGTGACAAATCCTAAGAAACTGGAACCTCGTTCTAAATTGTGCCAATTTGTTGGTTACCCTAAAGAAACGAGAGGTGGTTATTTCTACGACCCACAAGAAAATAAGGTGATTGTATCGACAAACGCCACCTTCTTGGAGGAAGACCACATGAAGGATCATAAACCACGTAGCAAAATAATATTAGGAGAAGCTACTGAAGAATCACCAAGAGTTGTTGACGAAGCTCGACCTTCAACAAGGGTTGATGAAGGAACTAGTTCTTCAGATCCATCCCATCCATCTCAAACGTTGGGAATGCCTCAACGCAGTGGAAGGGTTGTATTACAACCTGATCGCTACTTGGGTTTAACTGAAACTCAGGTTGTCATACCTAATGATGGCATTGAGGATCCATTGTCCTATCGACAGGCAATGAATGACGAAGATAAGGATGAATGGGTCAAAGCCATGAACCTGAAAAATGGAATCAATGCACTCCAATTCTGTATGGGAACTCACATATCTACCAAATGGGGTAAAACCCATAGGGTGCAAATGGATCTATAAGAGAAAAAGAGATGCAGCTGGAAAGGTATAGACCTTCAAAGCTAGACTAGTGGCAAAGGGTTATACTCAAAAGGAAGGGGTTGACTATGAGGAAACCTTTTCTCCTGTAACCATGTTAAAGTCCATAAGAATTCTCTTATCCATAGCCATATATTATGACTATGAAATATGGCAAATGGACGTCAAGACTGCCTTTCTGAATGGTAATCTTGAAGAGAATATCTTCATGTCTCAACCTGAAGGGTTCATAGCCCATGGTCAGGAACAAAAGGTTTGTAAGCTCAATCGATCCATTTATGGATTGAAACAAGCGTCCAGATCATGGAACATTAGATTTGATACTGCAATCAAATCTTTTGGTTTTGACCAAAACGTTGATGAGCCTTGTGTGTACAAGAAAGTAAACAAAAGGAAAGTAGCTTTTCTAATACTTTATGTAGACGATATCCTACTCATTGGGAATGATGTAGGATACCTCATTGGCATTAAGAAATGGCTAGCAGCCCAATTCCAAATGAAATATGTGGGAGAGGCTCAATATGTTCTAGGAATCCAAATCATTAGGGATCGTAAGAACAAAACGCTAGCACTGTCTCAAGCAACATATATTGATAAAATAATGTCTCGATATTCGATGCAAAACTCCAAGAAGGGACTACTACCTTTCAGACATGGGGTACACCTGTCTAAGGAACAGTCTCCTAAGACACCTCAAGAAATTGAGGACATGCATGAGACACATTCCCTATGCCTCAGCTGTGGGCAGCTTAATGTATGCTATGCTCTCCACTAGGCCTGACATATGTTATGCAGTGGGAGTAGTCAGTAGGTATCAGTTTAATCCAGGGTTGGACCACTGGGGAGCGGTTAAGAATATCCTCAAGTATCTTCGGAGAACGAGGGACTACATGCTTGTGTATGGAGCTAAGGATTTGATTCTTACTGGATACATTGACTCTGACTTTCAAGCTGATAAGGATTCAAGGAAATCCACATCAGGGTCAGTATTCACCCTCAATGGAGGAGCAGTAGTTTGGAGAAGCATCAAACAAGGATGCATAGCAGACTCAACCAAGGAGGCTGAGTATGTAGCAGCTAAGGAGGCAGTATGGCTTGACTGATTTGGAAGTGGTTCCGAATATGAACATGCCCATAACACTATATTGTGACAACAGTGGGGCTGTAGCCAACTCAAAAGAACATCGAAGCCACAAACGGGGTAAACACATCGAGAGGAAGTATCACTTGATACGAGAGATTGTGCAACAAGGAGATGTGATCGTCACTGAGATCGCTTCAGAGCACAACATCGCTGGTCCATTTACGAAGGCTCTCATGGCTAAAGTGTTTGAGGCTCATCTAGAGGATCTAGGTCTACGAGATATGTATGCCATCTAATCTAGGGCAAGTGGGAGAAATGTATAACGACTATAAGGATGCCCTAGTTGATTGTATTATTTTAATATACATGACATTTCCAGCTTTAGATTATTGCATTTACATCCCACTAACTAGTGTTTTAGTTCAAGTGGGAGTTTGTTGGGTTTTATGTCCTAAAACTCGTAGATAGTGGATGTAACCGTTGAATGGATATTAATGAAATAATATTGATATATTTTTCCATTAAATGTTATTAGTTATTTTATATTTGTCTTTGCCTAAAATAACCTTAATCCAATAAACTAGACATCCTAGGTTGTAATATGAGTCTTGAACTATTTGTAACGACATATGGGATCATTGTTCAAGAAACAGCCTAAAGGGTCTATAGTATAGGGATAAGAATGGGTGCCTTATCCTGGTGACACTATGGATATGACCCACTTTGTATTTGATACAAACGCTATGATCCAATTCGTTCGTGTAGGAGACATGCGAGTGTGGGTATCCTATGCAATGAGTTTGCGTAAGATCGGACCGCGAAATAGTAACTACTGGTTATAACACCGTTAACTAGTTGGTTTTCTATTTCACTAGGACGACCTAGACAACTTAGTCTTAATCCTGAGTTGATTATGGACTCCTACTCATGAGGGACTATCCTTTGATTTGTGTGGGTGAGAGTGACCAATACGCCGACTCAATATGCCTACCATTTTGGGGACAAGACCCAATGGGGAGCTGGGAACATAATAGTACAAGATGCAATTCACTCCTTCCCGACTTTAGGGAAGCAGATGAGTGTTCCCTTAAGTGGTGACTCCGAGTCTTGAACAAAGGACCCTGCCCTCTCAATGGCACGAGAGGGTTTTCTGTTTGATGGTTGGACCACAAACAGGTTGTTCATTAGAGGAGAATTGGTACTTAAGGAAATAGAAGTAACCCAGGGGTAAAACGATAATTTGACTCAGCTGGTGTTACGGACACTCGTGAAGGACTAACTAGTCGATATTGGTCTATATCCGTGGACACAGAAAATACGTCTGCAGTGAGAATAGTGCAACTGTGAGTCTATAGTGTAATGTACACACAGTTAACGAATATTGATTAATTTGGTTAATGAGTTTGAACAATTACTCTCATATCGTTGGAGCTTCTAATCTGCAGGTCCATTAGGTCCCACTGGTAGCTCATAAAGTAATTTGAGGCAACTAAGTAATAAATGTAAATTGAAAATGTTAAATTTACTAAGGGAAACAATATAATATATATTGATATATTATTATGAGAGAAATTAATATTTGAAGAAAATCAAATATTAATATAAATTTGAGTCACATTAAATTTATGGAAGTTTGAAAGAGTTCAAATAATGAATTAATTACTTTTAAGGCCTAAAATCTATTTGGGCAAATTAATTAATTCAAGGCCGGAAATTAAATATGTGATATTTAATTTGTGGTTAATTATTTAAAGAATTCATTAACCGGGAATTAATCAATTATGTAAATAATTAATCACTTAGGGGCTGTTTGGGGCGCTGAATTGGTTATAATATCTGGTGGTTATAATAATCTGGCGGTTATAATAATCTGTGTTTGGGGTGCACATTATTATAGTCTGGGATAAAATAATCTGTGTTTGGGGTGCAGATTATTTTAATCTGGGATAAAATAATTTGTGTTTGGAGTGTTGATCTGTTTTAACATGAGGTTCTGAATCAAATGTTCAAACTGACTGTTTTCTTTTTCTAGTTTTTTTTTTATGATATTCAACACTTTGATTTGATTTAGTGTTATACTTTTTTTTTTGTTACAAAGCAAAAAAGTTTAGGTTTTGGTATAGAAAAATCATATTAGTTAACTTTTAGTATTGCCAAAATAAAAATTGTAAATGTTTAGTTCAAAACTCATATTAGTTTTTTTTTTTTTTTTTTTTTTTTTTTTTTTTTTTTTTTTTATCAATAAAATCATTTGAAATAAACTTGAGTGTGGTAAATATAATTTCGTTTGAATGTTTTTTTTTTAAAGTTGATTAACCTTCGATGTTGTCAACGACTTTTCCGACAACCTTTGATGTTTTTTTTCTTTATTTTTATTTTTTATATTTTTCAAAATGAAATTGAGAAGAAATATGGAAAAAAAAATTGGTGGCCGAAAAAGTCATCGGCGATCGCCGGAAAAGTCGTCGGCGATCGTCGGAAAATTCGCCGGCTGACGGCAGCCGGCAGTCGTCGGAAAAGTCAAGGAGTCGCATGGAAGAAGTGAGGAGATAGTTACTGTAGTGGGTCGAATAATGGTTACTGTAGAAAATGGATAAAATAATCGGGGGTTAAAATAACCCACCTCACCAATTATTTTTGTTGGTACCCCAAACATTGAATAGGGGGGTTATTATAACCTATTCAGTGCCCCAAACACCCCCTTAAGGAAGTGATTAATCATTAATGGAAATTATCTAATCACTTATGGAAGTAATTAGTCATTTATGGAAAAGATTAATCAATTATGGAATTGATTGATCATGGATTGATTAAATAAGGAATAGGATTGAATCAATTTTGGAAAAGATTGATTTAATTGAATATTTTATTCAGGGCCTCTCTTCTGTAAATAGAACACTAGACCTAATTGGTTTAGTACTCTCCTCTTGCTCTTAGACTCACAAGACAAGACATAAAATTCTCTCTAGCCTCCCTCTTAGAGAAAGACTCCCACAAGTCTTTTGCCTCATAGGCTTAGAGACATACCGGTGTAACCTCTGTGGTTATTGTGTCTTTGAGGAACAAAATTTCCAGCGAAGAAATCAAGGAGGGATCGTTGCGTTTTCGTTCGTTGAAGTGTCGTTGGAGAAGAACGGTCAAGTCTACAACGAAGGTTTGAGTTATGGTGGGTTTGGAACACAAAGTTCGGTCCAATGAGTGGTCTTCATGTGCTTTGGACAACAGATGGTCCAAACTTTGCTCCGTTTGAGTTTTGAAGAGTTCGAAACATAAAGTTCGGTCCACTAAAAGGTCTTCAGGTGGTTTGGACGACCCATTCTCCAAACTTTGCTCCGTTTGTGTTTTGGAGAGTTTTGAAAACAATGTTCATACCATTGAGAGTTCTTCAGGTGGTGTGGACGAACATGCTCCAAAATTTGCCCCGTTTGAGTTTTGGAGGGTTTGGAACCCAAAGTTCGGTCCAATTAGAGGTCTTTAGGTGGTTTAGACGACACATGGTCCAAACTTTGATCCATTTGAGTTTTGGAGAGTTTGGAACACAAAGTTCGGTCCAATGAGAGTTCTTCAGGTGGTGTGGACGAACATGGTCCAAACTTAGCTCTTTTTGAGTTTTGGAGAGTTTGCAAGAAAAAGTTTGGTCTAATCAGAGGTCTTTAGGTGCTTTGGACGACACATAGTCCAAACTTTGTTGCGTTTCAGTTTTGGATATTTTGGAACACAAAGTTCGGTCCAATGAGAGGTCTTTAGGTGGTTTGGACGCACATGGTCCAAACTTTGCTCCTTTTGAGTTTTGGAGCGTTTTTAAAACAAGGTTCGACCCAATGAGAGTTCTTCAGGTGGTGTGGACGAACATGGTCCAAACTTTTCTTTGTTTCAGTTTTGGAGAGTTTGGAACAACACGTTTGGTCCAACGAGAGGTCTTTAGGTGGTATGGAAGACACATTGTCCAAACTTTGCTCCGTTTGAGTTTTCGAGAGTTTGGAACACCGAGTTCGGTCCAATGAGAGGTCTTCAAGTGGTTTGGACGACACATGGTCTAAATTTTCCTTCTTCTGAGTTTTGGAGAGTTTTTAAAACAAAGTTCGACCCAATGAGAGTTCTTTAGGTGGTGTGGACGAACATGGTCCAAACTTTGCTCCGTTTGAGTTTTGGAGAGTTTGGAAAACAAAGTTCGTTCCAACGAGAGGTCTTTAGATGGTTTAGACAACACATTGTCCAAACTTTGCTCCATTTAAGTTTTAGAGAGTTTGGAACACAAAACTCGGTCCAATGAAAAGTCTTCAGGTGGTTTGAATGACACATGGTCCAAACTTTGCTCATTTTGAGTTTTGGAGCGTTTTTAAAACAAATTTCGACCCAATGAGTGTTTTTCAGGTGGTGTGGACGAACATGGTCCAAACTTTGCTCCGTTTGAGTTATGGTGAGTTTGGAACACAAAGTTCGGTCCAATGAGTGGTCTTCATGTGCTTTGGACAACACATGGTCCAAACTTAGCTCCGTTTGATTTTTGGAGAGTTCGGAACATAAAGTTCGGTCCACTAAAAGGCCTTCAGGTGGTTTGGACGACCCATGCTCCAAACTTTGCTCCGTTTTTGTTTTGGACAGTTTTGAAAACAATGGTCATACCATTGAGAGTTTTTCAGGTGGTGTGGACGAACATGGTCCAAATTTTGCCTCGTTTGAGTTTTGGAGGGTTTTAAACCCAAAGTTCGGTCCAATGAGAGGTCTTTAGGTAGTTTAGACGACACATGGTCCAAACTTTGATTCGTTTGAGTTTTGGAGAGTTTGGAACACAAAGTTCGATCCAATGAGAGTTCTTCAGGTGGTGTGGACGAACATGGTCCAAACTTTGGTCTTTTTGAGTTTTTGAGAGTTTGGAAGAAAAAGTTCGGTCTAATGAGAGGTCTTTAGGTGGTTTAGACGACACATGGTCCAAACTTTGTTGCGTTTCAGTTTTGGATATTTTGGAACACAAAGTTCGGTCCAATGAGAGGTCCTTAGGTTGTTTGGACGACACATGGTCCAAACTTTGCTACGTTTGAGTTTTGGACAGTTTGGAACTCAAAGTTCGGTCCAATGAGAGGTCTTTAGGTCGTTTGGACGACACATGGTCCAAACTTTGCTCCGTTTGAGTTTTGGAGAGTTTGGAACACAAAGTTCGATCCAATGACAGATCTTCAGGTGGCTTGGACGACAAATGGTCCAAACTTTGCTCCGTTTGATTTTTCGAGAGCTTGGAGCACAAAGTTCGATCCAATAAGAGATCTTTAGGTAGTTTGGACAACACATGGTCCAAAGTTTGCTCTGTTTGAGTTTTGGAGAGTTTGGAAAACAAAATTTTGTCCATCGAGAGGTCTTCAAGTGGTTTGGACGACAAAAGGTACAAACTTTGCACCGTTTGAGATTTGGAGCATTTGGAACACAATGTTCGGTCTAATGAGAGGTCTTCAGGTTCTTTGGATGACACATGGTCCAAAGATTGCTCTGTTTGAGTTTTAGAGAGTTTGGAACACAAAGTTCGATCCAATGAGAGGTTTTCAAGTGGTTTAGAAGACAAATGGTCCAAACTTTTTACCGTTTGGATTTTGGAGAGTTTGGAACACAAAGTTCGGTCCAATGAGAGGTCTTCAGGTTCTTTGGACGATACATGCCACACCCCCTCCCGATCTTCCTGCTAGCTTAGTCCGGAAGATGGCGTGAAGCCAACAGATATCCTCCTCCTCTAACAATACCTGTTGACCTTGCTGAATCGTTGAACCTGACAAACATGCTAATCTTAGATATGGAATACTTTACACGTAACACAACACAGCAAAATCCTTGAAAACCTTTAGACATACATGAAGTGCAACCTTGACATAACTCAGTTTGGGAAATTACCTGATAGAGACATCACAACCAAAAACATATCCAACTAGGGTTTACACAACCATGACATCTAGTGCTTACACAACCTAAAACTATCCAATTCTTATAAAGGCATTTACAATATAAACAGACTCGATTTACAACTCCACCCACATACTGGTACTTGATCTGAGAGCTTTTAGCAGACTATGGTAGTTTATCAGGCACCGGGAGTTCGATATCTACCTAGAAAGTGGGAAAACATTTTGAAAGAGTGAGCTACGAATCCCAGTGAGTGACCAAATTTAAAACTGTAAATCCGCAAATCACAACACGTGATAAACCTTTAAACGTATAAATCTGTTCAATCAAAGCGTTAAGCATAAACGTGTGAGGATAAAAGCTTTCTCAAATATTCCGCAAGTACGTTATTAAAATCTAACAAGGCATATCAAGTATGTAAAACATTTTAACTATCATGACAAATCAACGTTGTGTAGGGCACGCCCAGTACAACCAACGTTTACTAGCTCTACGATGTAGTGGGGCCCGCCCAACACTCCCATCGTCTTTGTCGTAGTGGGGCCCGCCCAGCACTCACGACAGCATCGTTGTCACGGAGTACACTCAACATCAACAACAGAATATAACCTGTGTGCACACGGTACCATATAGCCTCGAGCTCAATATCTCAGTCATGTAGTAAATAGAAATCTCATAAAATCACATGAAACATTAAAAGATGTCTGCTTATCTTTATCTTTCGTAAATCTCAAGCTTACTCAGCTTGCTCGTGAAAAACTTAAAATCTTTAAGCAATGCTCGCTAATACATACTTTGCTTAAAATGATATTGTTTCAACTACTTTTCAGAAAGTCAATAATCACGTGCTCGTATATAAATCTCATTAGAAAACATAAGCTCAAAACTTATGCTTGAAACCATTCATAGAAATCATGTAACATTCATAAGTTCATATTCAAGCATGTAAACCATTTAAGCATAAATAACAGTTTAGAAATCATTTTCGAAATTCGTTTTGTCACTCACTGTCTTGGCTAGTTCCCGGGTCTGTAAACTTGGCTATTTCCTCTTGGTCTGTCAAACAAACCAAAATCGAGCATCAAAACTATAAGTCATCTTGTATTTCCATGCTCATATATTCTAATTCCTAGAAATAAAATCACACTTCACACTTTTTTCTAGATTTTCTAGATTCAGTACCTTAACTTCCAACACTCATAACATCCTCCATACTTGACCAAAATTAATGTACTA
Organism: Luffa acutangula; assembly: GCA_036850905.1. NCBI lineage: Eukaryota > Viridiplantae > Streptophyta > Magnoliopsida > Cucurbitales > Cucurbitaceae > Luffa > Luffa acutangula. Next base: position 32,109,604 of record CM072088.1, on the reverse strand, counting down.
TAAATCAAACTCTTTATTTTGGAACCCCTCTAAAACGTACCTGAAGGAATGAAAACGAGATTCCCAACGGATTGGCCCAGAAATCCCACGAACTCAGCAAATCCAGATTCATGTTTCTCTACTACCCTCTACGTTTCGCCTGAAAGAAATCTTCTTCTAGTCATTTTTGGCTCACAAATTCTTGATGAAAGTTATAGAAAATTGAATAAACTTTCCAACCATACCAAATTGAGCTTCTGTTTCAGCTTGTACACCCCAGAATGCTCGAAAAACCAGAGAAAACCAGAGATCCTCCTAGTTTGCACGAAAATTTTGTGTTCTGTTTTCCATTTCAAAAACCATTAACTTATCATCAGATTTTTCTCAAACTTCCTTCATGAAATTTGTTAGAAAATGGATTAAATTTCAAGAAAATCAGACCTCACCTCTTAGTTCTTTTTGTGTAGCTCAAACCGAATAAAAAACCAGAGATAGGCAGGTTGAACCAAGATTCTTCCATTGTTGCCTTTGGTTGAGCTATTTCCTCTCTTCTTCAACCTCAAAACCCTAGCAATCTTCTTCTTCTTCTTCCTTTACTCTCTCCCTCGAAATGCTCTGTAAGTTGGATGGGAAAAGAATGAGAAAAATTGCTGCAAATGGGTTAAATGAATCCTTGTCGGTGGTGGAATTTACCTTTAAAGCACTAGCACCGAAAGTGCTTTTGTTTTCCATTCATTTTCTTTTTTCTTTTTGTTTTTTTACTTTTCCCATTTTCTTTTCTTTCCTTTTTATTTTTTTTTATTTATTTTTTTTAATGCTTTGTTTCCGTTTTCTTTAAATAATCTCCAAGATTATCAAAGACATCTTGTACCAAAAGCTTTGCCACTTTCCTTCAACAATGTAACAACAATAACCTAAATCCAACTTCTTCCAATATATGACAAGAGCAAATAATCCAAGGTAGGTCTCGTGTTTACAATACATGGTCCAAACTTTGCTCCGTTTGAGTTCCGGATGAAGGGTTGAAATCCCTTTGGCAGCGGAAACAATCAAGAACGATCTTGAATTAAATTTCAAAATTGAAAAACCAATATGTTGGCAAATGAAAAATAGAAAACAATTTCTAAATTAAAATCGATTAAGCATGTTGTAAATTTTTTTAGTTCAAGAATACTTACTTGATTTCGAAGAACACAGTACGATGCTCCAAGAATCTCGTTCTTGATCTCCCAATGGACACCACCACTCAAATTCACCCGCTATCCTCTTGGATCGTTGAGATTTGGTTTGTGGGAACCAAAATTGTCTTGGATGGGGAAAAATCAGCAAAGGGACTTGTATTTTTTAGAGAGAGAGAGAAAAGATAACATTCTTTTTCTCTGTGTTTTGCGTGAAAATGAGAGAGTGCCCCCTTCGTTGGTTGACACCTCACCACTTAACGATAAGTGAGGAGGGAGTTAAAACCCTACTCAATCTTGATCGTTGGATCTAATCCAAATGATCTTGGTCGTCTATTAATTAAATAATAATAATCATTTAATTAATTAATTAATTAAAATTAATTTAATTCAATAAATATTAATTAAATCAATTATAACATAAGGTTTTTAATTCAATTTAAATCATATGTAATTGAATTAAATTGGTCATTCAATTAATTGAATCCTACACTAATTAAATATCAAATATTTAATTAATTTTAGAATTGAATCAAATTCAATTTAATCTCTCTCATTTAACCTATAGTTTTAATGTGCATCAAAATGTACATTAATATAAACTATAGTATTAATATGATTAAATCATATTTAATCAAATTAAATTAATTCATTCCCAATTAATTAATTCATGAATTAATAAAATATCACATATTTAATTAAATTCATAATTCTCTCATTAATTAATTTTGAATCATATACAAAATTAATTTTATTATAAAGTTTAATACATTAATTAAACTTATTCTATAATGTATCTCCATACATTATATTAATTGCATCAAAATACAATCAACTTCAATTCCCTTTAATATCAAGACTAAATTATCTCAGAACCCGTTATGAGCTAGCAGGTGGACCTAATGGACCTATAGATCAGAAGCTCCAATGATAAGAGATTAACTAGCTAAACTCATTAACCAAGTTAATCAACATTCGTTAATTGTGGGTCACTCCACTAAAGACCCACAGTTGCATTCTTCTCACTGTAGAATATTTTTGTGAACACAGATATCGACCAATGCAGTAAGTCAATCCTTCATGTGTGTTCGTAACACCAGCTGGGTCAAATTACTGTTTTACCCCTGGGTTACCTCTAGATCTTTAAGTACTAGTAATCCCTCTAATGAACAACCTGTTTAGGGTCCAACCACTAAACAAAAATTCCTCTCGAGCCAAGAGAGGACAGCGTGCTTTTGTTCAAGCCTCGAAATCAGCCCTTAAGGGAACACACATCTACTTGCCCCAAATTGGGGAAGGAGTGAATTCCATCTTGTACTGTTATGTTTCCAACCCTCATTCGGTCTTGCCCCTAAAATGATAGGATTATTGAGTTCATGTCAGACTCAGGATTGAGATTGAGTTACCTAGGTCATCCTATTGAAATAGAAACTCAAACTAGTCAACGACGTTACATCTAGTGGTTACTATTTCGCGGTCCTGTCTTATTCAAACTCATTGCATAAGATACCCCCACTCGCATGTCTGCTACATGGATGCTTTGGATCATTGCATCTGTATCGGATACAAGGTGGGGGTCGTATGTAGTGTCACCAGGATATTGTACCCAGTCTTATCCCTATACTATAGACCATTTAGGTTGTTACTTAGACACCGATCCCCATATGTCCCCACATACTAGTCCAAGTTTCATTTAAATAACCTTGGATCTTAGTTTATTGGATTTAGGGTTTATTAATGCAAACTTTATTATTCAATAACCAAATTATTGAATCACTCAAATAACGTTTTATTGAGATCAATTAATTTGTTTGATTTACTATCTATCAGTTTTAGGGCATAAAACTGATAAGGGTAAAAAATATACCTATTTTACTCTTATATTTAGCTCATTACCTTGTCAAAATTATATGTTTTAGATCAATTTTACTGTTCCCAAGCTCATAATATGTTAAAGTTGATAAGTTAGGGAGTTGAGAGTCACATTTGTCAAATTATGCTTATTTGTGTTTAAAAAGACTCAATTTGATAAGAATTTGACTACGTTTTTTGTTGTGCAGAATAAGCAGAGGAAGCTGGAAACTGCCCAGAAATGCGACCGCATTTCTCGAAAAATAGGGGCAGTTCCGAGTCTGTCGCGAGTCGTTTTGAACGAGACTATTGCGCACCTAATCGACTGTTTTGACCCTGAATTCGACGTGGCTACCTACCAACACCATTTTCACAGCTCCTCAACCACTTCCAACACTATATAAGGCCTTAATTCAACGTCAAATGCAAGCCGAACTCATTTGGAAGAAGAGGGTGGTGACAAAACCCTAGTTGACGACTATGAGTAGGGATGTCCGAGGTCCTTCTTAGATGGCTAAACTCTAACCTTAGTTAGACATCAAACCTTCGGTTTTGTAGGGATTTTCACCCATTCCCACTTGTAAAAGCGAGAGAGTGGAGTGTCGAGCAAACTCTAGAAGGATTGGATAAAAAAGAAAAAACCCAAGTATTTAGCTACTGTCATTATTTCCAGCTTGTGTTACTTTTCATTTATCTGTAGTCTTTATTCTTTATTTCAATGAAAAGATATTCATTTGCACTTTATCCAACCACGAGTGGCTAAATTTCATTGAGGGGTTCAATATAGTGAATTCCCTTATGGTTCAATAGCTTGAAAGTGTTTATTCACTTGAGTTTCTATTCAATGCATGTCATTCTTTATTGATTATCATTATCATCTTGCTAAGTTTAAATTGATCACTTAGACTTTGCAGGCTATGTGGGTTTGATCTCCAAAGGGACAGACGATATCGCTTCACATAAAGGTGATATAGGAGAAAAAGCTCGAAAGAGATTCTTCGGTGGTATAGGAAAAGCTGCCTAAGGCACCCTATATCAACTATAGGGTTATAGATTGCATCTATGAATTATCTATGTCGGAGTCGCGTCATAGAAATGTCCATAACTGTACTCGTTTAGCCTTCTAACGGTTCTTGGGAGCAAGGCCAAAAAGAAGTTAAATCTGACCCAATGCATTGAATAGGATTAAGTTGAATAATCTATGATTAAAGTTATTTGCCTTTTGGATGAAACTATATTGAATACCTCGTTTCATTTATCATTGTTATTTCTTTATTTATTTGTTTTATTTATTTTCCAAAAATCAATCATCAATTTATTCCTTTGGTTACCTATTTTATAGAATCATTTGAGCAGTTTCTTCTTCAAATATGAGTTTCCAATTTAGTCCTCGTGGGATCGATACCCTTGGAATACTTCTAAGGTTTTTTATTACTAAGTGCGATAGTGTATACTTGCACTAAGGTTGGCTGAATTTATCATTATTATTATCTATCATCTTATCTCACATCCATCATTCAGCCTCTGTAGCACAAAGTTTTTGGCCCCGTTGTTGGGGACCAAAAGTGAAACCAGTTTTTGTTTATTTGAAATTGTGATTGGATTGCGACCCCATTTCTGTCTCAAAGGGAATTTGACTTTGATTTACAATTGTTTTTCTTTTACAGGTTGAGTTAGTGCATGAATAAGGGGTGTCCACTCCTTGACATTGATCTTCAGATAGAAAGAACCTTTCATCGTCGTATGAAGGAGCAATGACGAAAGAGAAGGGAACAACAAGAGTTGAGCACACAAGAACCTCTAGAAGAAGCTTCTTACATACAAAAGTTTCCAATGGAACCACCTGGAGTTGATCCTCAAGTTGATCCACAGAATCGTGGAAGGGAGCAAAATGGTGGGAGAATTCCTCTAGTTCCATCGGTGCCACAACAAGAAAATCCAATTTATATTGTTGAAGATCGCAATAGAGCAATAAGGGACTATGCTTTACCCGTTTTTCAGACTTTAAATCCGGGAAGTTTGGAGCCACCAATAGATGCTCCACAATTTGAACTCAAATCAGTGATGTTCCAAATGTTGAATACCATGGGCCAATTCTCTTGACTTCCAAATGAAGATCCACATAAACACATTAAGCTGTTTTTTAGAGCTTGCAATTCTTTTACAGTTACAGGAGTGCCTGAAAATCTTTGAAGCTAAAGGTTTTTCCATTTTCTTTGTAGGGAGATGCTAAAGCTTGGTTGAATTCATTTCCTCCTAACTCCATCACTTCTTGGAATCATTTGGCTGAGAAATTCTTAGAGATGTTTTTTCCTTCTAATAAAAATTTCAAATATAGAGCTGAAATTATTGCATTTAGACAATCTTACAATGAACCTATGGATGCAGCCTTTGAAAGATTTCAAAGGCTGGTTCGGAAATGTCCACACCGTGGATTGCCTGCTTGCATCATCTTGGAGCATTTTTATAGTGGATTAGATCAAGCTTCGAAAGCACTAGTCAATGCATCTGCAAACAGATCTTTCTTAAAGAAGTCTGCAAATGAGGCACATGCTATTTTGGACACCATAGCCACAAACAATAGACATTAGGGAGAAACTAAACCAACAACAATCTTGAAGAATCCAGCTAAAGCAGTGGAGACAGAGGCTAACTCTACCATACAAGCTCAAATCAAGACTATCCACAACATGATGATGGACATGACTATGAACAATCAAGCAAACATAGCCCCTGTTAATGCTATTTCTTCTCCCTGTGTGAAATTTGTTGTGAGGAACACATTGATGATAATTGTCCATTAAATCTCGCGTTTGTCTTTTATGTAGGTCAACAAGGGAACCAGAACTAGAACAGATGGAATCCATACTCGACCACGTACGACCCAAGTTGGAGACAACATCCAAACTTCTCTTGGGGAGGACAAGCCGATTCAAGTAATTCCAATACAAATCAATTCGGGAAACCTCCTACACAACAACAGCCGCAAAAGAACTTCCAACCAGTCCAAGTGTAGAGTCAAGAGTCAAATCTAGAGACTCTTATGAAGGAGTACATGGCAAGAAACGATACTGCAATTAGAAATTTGGAAGTACATATTGGATAGATTGCTCAGGAAATTAAAAACAGACCGCAAGGGACCTAAGAAGTTTCACCATTCAAGTCTTCATGGGAGGAAGGAATGTAGGCAGAGCTTTATGCGATCTAGGAGTGAGTATAAACCTGATGCCATACTCAGTTTTTCAACAGTTGGGGATAGGTGAAGCAAGACCAACAACTGTAACCTTACAATTAGCTGACATATCACTAACACAACATATTGGAAAAATTGAAGATGTGATAGTCAAGGTTGATAAATTTGTATTCCCAGTAGATTTCATCATTCTGGATTGTGAAGCTGATAAGGACGTGCCAATCATTTTAGGACGACCATTCATAGCAACTGACAGGACCTTAATTGACGTGCAGAACGGGGAGTTGACCATGAGGATCAATGATCAACAAGTCACTTTGAATGTTATGAATGCAATGAAATATCCTAGGGATCTTGAGGAGTGCTCTATGATTGATGAGGTTTATGAACTTTCATGAACCACTCTTCAGCAAATGATGAAAGGAGAAACATTGGAGGATGTACTAGGAGATGAAGAACAAGAAGAAAAAAGTTGGGAAAAAGATTGAAGTAGAAGAAATCAATCAACAGACCATGAAAAGACAATGAATCAAACCCTATTGGGGGAAGGACTTTGAAAATGAAGAAGCCCATGTTTCTGTGATTGACCTGGTATGATTAATATCCTTAAGAATTTATTTTGTATATTATATGGATCTATTGTCACACCCCCTCCCGGACCACCTGCTAGCTTAGCCCGAAAGATGGCGTGAAGCCAACGGACATCGTCCTCCTCTAACGATACCCGTTGACCCTCCTAAAACATTGAACCTGATAAACTTATTAATCTTAGATATAAATTATTCTAAATGAAACACAACACAGCGAAATCCCTGAAAACCATTCAACATACACAAGGTGCCGCCCTGACATAACTCAGTTTGGAAAATAACCTGATAGAGATATTTTGTCCAAAAAAAATATAACACTGGGGTTTATACAACCACGACCTCTACAATATAACACTGGACTAAATTATCCAATCCTTACAAAACATTACAATATGGACAGACTCAATATACAACTCCACCCACGTACTGGAGCTTGATCTGGAACTTTCAGAAGACGTTGGCAGTGTATCAGGCACCGGGAGCTCGATCTCTACCTGAAAAGTGGGAAAAAAATTTTGAAATAATGAGATACGAGGCCCAGAGTGAGTGACTAAATTTAAAACCGCACATTTGGAAATCAGTACACGTGATAAAACTTTAAACGTATAAATATGCTTAATAAAAGCGTTTAACATAAACGTGTAATGATAAAGGCTTTCTAAAATATCTCGCAAGTTCGTCATTGAAAATCTAGCAAGGCATATCAAGTGCATCAAACATTTTAACTAACATGACCGATCTACGTTGTGTAGGGCACGCCCAATACAACCAACGTTTACTAGTCCTACGATGTAGTGGGGTCCGCCCAACACTCACATCGTCTTTGTCGTAGTGGGGCCTGCCCAACACTCACGACAGCATCGTTGTCATGGAGTACACTCAACGTCAACATCGAAATATAACCTGTGTGCACACGGTACCATATAGCCTCGGGCTCAATATCTCCGTCATGTAGTCAATAGAAATCTCATAAAATCACATGAAAACATTAAAACATGTCTGCTCATCGTTATTTTTCGTAAAACTCAAGCTTACTCAGTTTGCTCGTGAAAAACTTAAAATCAGTTAAAAGTACTTGCTAATCCATACTTTACTTTAAAAGACATCGTTTCAGCTACTTTTCATAAAGTCATTAGCCACGTGCTCGTATATAAACCTCATTAGAAAATCCAAGTTCAAAACTTATGTTTGAAATCGTTCATAGAAATCATGTATCATTCATAGAAAAGCATGTAAAACATCTAGAAATGAGTAACCGTTGGAAACAATTTTCGAAATTCATTTTGCCACTCACAGTCTTAGCTAGTTTCCTGGTCTGTAGACTCGAGCTATTTCCTCTTGGCCTGTCAAACAACCAAAACCAAGCATTAGAACCATAGATAGCTTTGTCTTTCCATGCTCATGAATTTCTAAACAATTGGATTAAGAATCACATTCACATTCTACTTTCCAGATTTTCCAGATTCTATACCCTAACTTCCGACACCCATAACTTCCTCAATACTTAACCAAAATTAATGTAATACACATCAAACTCTTCGTTTTCGAACACTATACAACATACCTGAAGAAATGAAAACGAGATTCCAAACCAATTTGTCTAGAAATGCCCCGAACACAGACAACACAGATTCGAGGTTCTCTGCTATCCTTTATCTTTCTCCTGGAATTAAACCTACTTCAAGTCATTTTTGGTTCCCGAGTTCTTCATGTATGTTGTAGGAAATTGAACGAGCTTTCCAACCATACCAAATAGAGCTTCTGATTCAACTTTTACACCCCAGAATGCTCGAAACACCAGAGGAAACCAGAGATCCTCCTGCTTTGCTCGAAAATCCTGTGCTCTGTTTTCCATTCCAAAAACCATTAACTTCTCATACGTTTTATCTCAAACTTCCTTCATGCAATTTGTTAGAAAATGAACTAAATTTCAAGAAAATCAAACCTCACCTCTTATTTCCCTTTGTGTAGCTCAAACCGAATAAAAAACCAGAGGTTGACAGGTTGAACTCTGATTCTGCTATGGTTGGCTTTGCATGAGCTTTTCCTATCTTCTTCAACCTCAAAACCACGAAATTCTTCTTCTTCTTCTTCCCTCACTCTCTCCCTCAAGTGCTCTGAAATGTTGGATGAAAAATGATGAGGAATGGTGGGAAAATGGGCTGAAAATAAGTTAGGCGGTGGTGGGTTTGCTTGCTGTCCTTTCCCACTTCCTTTCTTTTCTTTTTTTTTTTTCCTTTTCCTTTTCCTTTTCCATTTCTTTTCTTTTCTTCTTTCCCATCTCCTTTCTTTTTAAATGTATAATTTCCAACAACTTAGATTCAACCATGAAACCACAATAGATGATGAGAGTAAGTGATCCAAGGAGAGTCTCGGGTTTACATCTATAGTAAAAAAAAAAAAGAAGAAGAAATAATAATAAAGAGTGAAAAACAATTTACCACCATAGCAGATATGAAGATTTTAACCAGCACAACCAGAAAATAACAATAAACCAGCACTCAACCAAAAGACAAATCAGTGAAACAGAGAGGGAAGAAGAAGAATGAGACAGAGTTTATAGTGGTTCGATCCAAAATCGGATCTACATCCACTTTAGGCACTTTCACTCTAATAACAGGATGAACCAACTTGCTGCAAATATAACAATAAAAAGGCCCACAAAGATTCCTTTACCTTTCATTAATATTAGCAGCACAATACACTCAGCAATAAGGTGTACAATCATTGTCCAGCTATCTCCAAAAAGCTTGTAATAACCTTCATTCAAAGATGTGGCATTTCAGGTGGATAAGAATAACAAATCAGCTTATTTAACTCCCGTAAATAGCTTAAATGCTGGCAAAAATCCAGCAGTTCTCCACCTTGACAGCATATATACAAACCAATTAGCTCATCATCTATCAAGTAAAAGTGCCTTCGTCCATCTTCAATTATACAGGACCTATTTTGAGAGTTCTTAGAAAACTCTCAAATTTATTCAAGGGTAGTGTTTTAGTAAGAGCATCAGCAGCATTATCAGAAGATGCTATCTTTTCTAACTTCACTTTTCCTTAAGCTATTATGTCCCTTATAAAGTGGAAACAACCATGTACTCAGACTCAATTGTAGATAAAGCTACAACGGATTGTAATGATGATTTCCAACTGATTGTGTTACCAAGGAAAGTGAAGGACAAACTTATAAGGGATCTCCTTCTATCTCAATCAGTAGCGTAGTCTGCATCCACATATCCAACCACTTTTGTTTTCTGGGATGAATCAGAGGTATATTGAAGTCCATAAGCTGCAGTACCCTTGACATATCTCATCAGCCACTTAACAGCCAGCCAGTGCTCCTTCTCGGGATTAGACATGTACCTGCTAACAACACTCAAGCCAGCTGTATCTTGGGAAGCTACAAGCATCTCATCAACATATAACAACAAATATATAGATGTTTAGTCTTAAAATGTCTGTAATACACACAATGGTCAAGCTTGCTTTTAGAAAAGCCACAAGACATCATAAACGAGTCAAATTTTAAATACCATTGCCTAGGTGCTTGCTTCAGCCCATACAAAGACTTTTTAAGAAGACTAACCATATGCTCCATACCTTTAACTACAAAGCCTGTTGGTTCATGCATGTATAAGGTCTCAGATAAATCACCATGGAGGAAAGCAGTCTTAACATCAAGCTGCTGTAGGTCCATATCATAGGCTGCAACAAGAGATAAAAAAATTCTAATGGATGAATGCCTCACCACTGGAGAGAAAATCTCTTCATAGTCAACTCCTTGTTTTTGAGTAAATCCTTTTGCCAGTAACCTTGCTTTAAACCGTACGGGCAAAGATGTGTTGGAACAATGTTTGAACTTATATATCCACTTGCAGCCTATTAGTTTTTGGTTTTTAGGTCTCTCCACCAGCTCCCAAGTCTCATTTTTAAGTAAGGACTCCATTTCTTCCTCCATGGCTTCAATCCATTTATCACTGTCTTTGGATTTAACTGCTTCATTGTAGGTTATTGGTTCAGAATCAACACTTTGAAACTCTGCTTGCAGTGCATAGTGAACCAAATCAGCAGTTGCATAGCGAGCTGGTGGCTTTATTTCCCTTCTCGGTCTGTCTCTAGCTAAACTATAGTTCTGTAAACTTCCTGCTGAGTCAACATTGCTGGAACTCTCAGTCTGTGGTTGCTCACGTTGCTGTTCAGTAACTTCTTGTACTTCAGTAGCCTTTGCTTTATTTTGTTGTTCAAGGTTAACTTCTAAATCTGACTTTTCTTGAGCTATTTCTGAAGGTGTTCATATAACACATGCGGAAGCAATTGAAGATCGGAAGCACTTAAGACATTCAATTTTGCTCCTAAAGCATGCATGTTCTATAAAAGACAGAATATAGAGTTGAGAGAACACCAACCTTTGTAGCTCACTTATGTGGAACTCCTTGTGGTGTTTGCCTCTCCTATGCTCCTTGGACAACCTCTAGAGTCTTCCCTACTATTCTCTTGGACCTAGAAAGACTTGTGGGAGTCTATAGAAGAAAGATAGAAGGGAATGCTTGATGGTACAAGCTTTTGGAAGGAGATGAAATGAGAGAGAATTTGAGGGAGAAAATTTGCAGCATAACACTAAATGAAAGCTTGCTCTTTTGAATCTAATTCAAGCCCCTTTTATAGACCTCTCCCATGCAAAGACAAGCTTCATGACACTTAGCCACATGGTCAAGATGCAACTCAAAGTGGATTCTAGGTGTCTACTTTACAACACATGCATCTAATGCATGTTTGTGTTGTTTTCCACTATGTATCATTATGCAAGAGTGGAAAAAACCACTAAATCCACTATGAATTGAATCCTAATTGTGAATTTTCAGCTTTCAATTCATTTCAAATTCAATTCAAAATTGAAATTGATTTCTTGGCAATTAATTGGGACATTTCCAAGTAATTTTGATATGATTGATCCAATCAATCTTTATCACCTAATGCCATGAATTATATATGATTCCTAATACATATATATGGTATTTAAAACACTTTTAAATACCTCATCTCTCAATTCCTAATTTAATTCATAATTAAATCATTGTGTCGAACACGTTTTACGATAAAACCCTATTTCCCGTTTTTGAACGATTCAAAGTTTCCTATCAAAATATTCTAGGCTTTAATCCGATATGAGCTAGTAGGGGGACCTAATGGACCTATAGATCATGGGCTCCAACGATTCGAAGCTAGCCGACTAATCTTATTATCTAAACTAGCAAACATTCGTTAACTACCGGGACACTCCACTATAGCCCGATAGTTGCACTCCCCTCACTATAGATATATTTCTGTCCACTTGATTTAACCATGTTTAGTAAGTCGTTCCTTCACAGGTTTTTCGTAGCTATAGCTAGGTCAAATAACCGTTTCACCCCTATAGTACTTCTTGTTCCTTAAGTTCCACTAATCCTCTCATGAACAATCGGTTTGTGGTCCAACCATCAAAACTAAGTCCCTCTCGATTCAACAAGAGGGTGGGGCCCCTTGTTCAAGTCCCGGAGTTAGTACTTAAGAGAACAACCTCTCTGCTATCCCTGAAAAGGGTAGGAGTGAATTCCGTCTTACGAAACTATGTCCCCAGCTATCTATTCGATCTTATCCCCAAAATTGTAGGCTTGTTGAGTCGGCGATGCTGGCCACTCTCACCCATGCAGATCAAAGGATAATCTCGTATAAACAGGAGTTCATTCCTCGCTCAGGATTAAGAACGAGTTACCTAGGTCATCTATGTGAAATAGTCAGTTTCTACGGTAAACGGCGTTATAAAGAGAAAGTGACTTATTTCGTGGTCCTGTCTTATGCAAACTCATTGCATAGGACGCCCCCACTCGCATGTCACCACATGAACGATTTAGGATCTCATCGTTTGTACTTAATACAAAGTGGGCCGCGTCCATAGTGTCTCCAGGATAAGGCACCCAACCGTATCCTTATACTATAGACTATTTTGACTATAAACTTGAACTTGATCCTACGATATGTCCCTACATATAGTTCGAGTATTCATTTTATAGCCAAAGATCTTAGTTTATTGGATTTAGGTTAATCATTCGCAATTTATATATTCAATAACATCTTTTACTGAATAACCTCAATAACGTCTTTATTGGAAATAGAATATGTTTAATGATTTATAAACTACGAGTTTGTAGGACATTAAACCCAACAATTTCAGTATCATTAGTATTATTATTTTGAAGAGGAAACTTTAACTCATCAAAAATAACATCCCTACTAATAATACACTTTTCTTCTCCTTTCTCAATGCACCATAAACGATATCCTTTAGTTCCACTTGGATATCCAAGGAAAAGACACTTCTTTGCCCGATGATCAAGTTTACCTTCTTTTGAATGAGCATAGGCAGCACAACCGAAGACTCTAAGGTGGCTCAGATCCGGTATATGTCCAGTCCATTTCTCTATTGGCGTCTTAAACTCAATTGCAGAGGATGGACTCCTATTTCTCAGGTATGTTGCTGTCATTAAGGCTTCTCCCTAGAATTTCTTTGGCATATGGGCATTAGACATTAAACATCTAATCCTCTCTAACAAAGTCCTGTTCATCCTTTCGGCCAAACCATTATGCTGTGGAGTTCCTCTAATGGTCAAGTGTCTTTGAATACCTTCCTTTACACAATAATCTTTGAATTCATTACTCAAGAACTCAAGACCATTGTCAGTTCTTAATGTTTTTACCTTATTTTCTGTTTGCTTTTCAACAAAAGTTTTCCACTGAACAAACTTCTGAAAAGTTTCATCTTTTGTTTTCAAAAGGAAGGTCCAAACCATTCTAGAGTAATCATTTTTGGGCTCCTAGATGTTGGGTTTAATGTCCTATAAACTCGTAGTTTGTAAATCATTAAACATATTCTATTTCCAATAAAGACGTTATTGAGGTTATTCAGTAAAAGATGTTATTGAATATATAAATTGCGAATGATTAACCTAAATCCAATAAACTAAGATCCTTGGCTATAAAATGAATACTCGAACTATATGTAGGGACATATCGTAGGATCAAGTTCAAGTTTATAGTCAAAATAGTCTATAGTATAAGGATACGGTTGGGTGCCTTATCCTGGAGACACTATGGACGCGGCCCACTTTGTATTAAGTACAAACGATGAGATCCTAAATCGTTCATGTGGTGACATGCGAGTGGGGGCGTCCTATGCAATGAGTTTGCATAAGACAGGACCACGAAATAAGTCACTTTCTCTTTATAACGCCGTTTACCGTAGAAACTGACTATTTCACATAGATGACCTAGGTAACTCGTTCTTAATCTTGAGCGAGCTATGAACTCCTGTTTATACGAGATTATCCTTTGATCTGCATGGGTGAGAGTGGCCAGCATCGCCGACTCAACAAGCCTACCATTTTGGGGATAAGATCGAATAGATAGCTGGGGACATAGTTTCGCAAAACGAAATTCACTCCTACCCTTTTCAGGGATAGCAGAGAGGTTGTTCTCTTAAGTACTAACTCCGGGACTTGAACAAGGGGCCCCACCCTCTTGTTGAATCGAGAGGGACTTAGTTTTGATGGTTGGACCACAAATCGATTGTTCATTAGAGGATTAGTGGAACTTAAGGAACAAGAAGTACTATAGGGGTGAAACGGTTATTTGACCTAGCTATAGCTACGAACAACCTGTGAAGGAACGACTTACTAAACATGGTTAAATCAAGTGGACAGAAATATATCTATAGTGAGGGGAGTGCAACTATCGGGCTATAGTGGAGTGTCCCGGTAGTTAACGAATGTTTGCTAGTTTAGATAATGAGATTAGTCGGCTAGCTTCGAATCGTTGGAGCCCATGATCTATAGGTCCATTAGGTCCCCCTACTAGCTCATATCGGATTAAAGCCTAGAATATTTTGATAGGAAACTTTGAATCGTTCAAAAACGGGAAATAGGGTTTTATCGTAAAACGTGTTCGACACAATGATTTAATTATGAATTAAATTAGGAATTGAGAGATGAGGTATTTAAAAGTGTTTTAAATACCATATCAAAATTACTTGGAAATATCCCAATTTATTGCCAAGAAATCATATATAATTCCTGGCATTAGGTGATAAAGATTGATTGGATCAATCATATCAAAATTACTTGGAAATGTCCCAATTAATTGCCAAGAAATCAATTTCAATTTTGAATTGAATTTGAAATGAATTGAAAGCTGAAAATTCACAATTAGGATTCAATTCATAGTGGATTTAGTGGTTTTTTCCACTCTTGCATAATGATACATAGTGGAAAACAACACAAACATGCATTAGATGCATGTGTTGTAAAGTAGACACCTAGAATCCACTTTGAGTTGCATCTTGACCATGTGGCTAACTGTCATGAAGCTTGTCTTTGCATGGGAGAGGTCTATAAAAGGGGCTTGAATTAGATTCAAAAGAGCAAGCTTTCATTTAGTGTTATGCTGCAAATTTTCTCCCTCAAATTCTCTCTCATTTCATCACCTTCCAAAAGCTTGTACCATCAAGCATTCCCTTCTATTTTTCTTCTATAGACTCCCACAAGTCTTTCTAGGTCCAAGAGAATAGTAGGGAAGACTCTAGAGGTTGTCCTAGGAGCATAGGAGAGGCAAACACCACAAGGAGTTCCACATAAGTGAGCTACAAAGGTTGGTGTTCTCTCAACTCTATATTCTGTCTTTTATAGAACATGCATGCTTTAGGAGCAAAATTGAATGTCTTAAGTGCTTCCGATCTTCAATTGCTTCCGCATGTGTTATATGAACACCTTCAATTGGTATCAGAGCATGATTAGAGCACTTAATTCGTTTTAATTTTGCTTTGGTGGGTACCATTTTGAAATTGAATTTTCTGTGTGCTAAAATGGAAGTGTTCTGGTTTGGCAATTTTTTGAGCATTCAAATCTTCATGAAATTGTAATTGCTCGGATATGTAAGAGCGTTAATGTGTGTACTATAGTCTGTAATTTTTATAGTGTCATTAGAGTCCATATAGGCTGTAAAATCGAAGAAAAACCGGAGAAGACGCAGCAGAAAAGTAAAATTCCAGCAGCAGCAGTTTTTTTTTCTTCTTCTTTTCGGGTCCGGTTCGGTCTGCTGCAGTTTTTTTTACACATATTTGAAGGCCGGTTAACTCCATGGAGGGTTGGTTCGGGTCGGTTCGTAAAGCTCGGGATCATCACAAGCATTTTTATTGATTATTATTGTAATAATTAGTTGATTCTTTGTTTTAAATTGCCAAACCATTCCATTTTAGCTTGATTTAATTTCTCTTATGCATTGAGAATGTATGGTTTAATTGGATTAAATGTATGTGCATTATGAGCATGCCATATAGTTTAAAATCCCACCATAGGAAAGCATGTTCATGCATTTTTTAATAAGTGTTATTAATAGTTCAAATGCATGAGGGAAATTTTATGTTTAAATTGATATAAATGTTGTATTGATTTAGGGAGATTCATGCTTGAATGGTTAATTAAAATTGATTAATTGATATAAAAGTTATATTAATCAAAAGATAAAATTAACCTAGCATGAAGCATGAAATTTCCTTAGAATTTTGTTTATAAGAGTTATATTCAAAAGGCAAGTTTGTTATAGTTTAGATTTATAATTGTTATAAATCACATAGAAATTTAAAATCTATAACAAAGAAAAAGGTGCATGCTCACTTAGGGTTAATTTGATCCAACTCTCGATCGATTTCAATTAGATTCAAATAGGTCGATAAGCTTGTAAAACATAGGTTACAAGAGAACTCACCCGACGAGATGCTGTCTAAGGCTGGAGGTATTTAAGTTGACGGTTTACGGAACACCTCCTACCTGGGCATCGAGTCGGTTCTTGAGTTAAAGTTAACCCAGTTTTATGAGCATGCACATGTGTGATGTGAGGTTTTAATCGTTATCACCTAGACATCGTAAGATTATATGAACTTAGACTTAGGGTTATTCAATTAGCCGGAATTCACCTAAGTATAAGTATACCCAAAACCGTTTAAAATACTTAGTGGGAGGGGAGAGATATATCAAATCCATTTCCCTTTTACGTTCTCCCTTTTGTTCACAAGGTGAGATTTATGCTTGGCCTCGTGTTGATTATACCTCAACTGCTCCATTCGGAAGGTGTTTGCATAAATCAATAACAAGGTGAATGGAGAAAGTATTTATAGTAAGTGAGTGAAGGAAGTGTGTCAACACATCCTGCGGTCTCCTCCGTTAGGTTGCACCGTGAGATTTCCATGTTGCGCCTGCTTTTATGCCCTGGAGCTACTAACCATTCGGAGGGTTGTAACATGGAGATCGGAACAACGCAAACTCCAGAGATGGATAGGATTACTTAGGACCATTTCCAACATTAGCTTTTCCATTCGGTAGCATTGTTGGGGCCGTTCTCTGTAATCTTAAAACGGCGGGTCACACTTACAAGGGTTACTAAGTGTTAGTAAATTCCTGACCAAACGTAACGATAACTAAACAACTATAGGAATAAGAGTTATTATGGGATTAGTATTTAGTCAAGAACGTCTTGGTTTGGTGAAGGAGTAATTAACTGCCCCTCGGTAGCGGTTGCTCTAACTCACTAAAGTGTCGTTGCAAAATAATAATCCTGGGTACATTATTACTTTTGCTAAAACTTGATTGGATTTTGTCTAAAAATGGTTAATAAGCAATTTCTAATAGCTTTGTTTAATTTCAGCATGTCTAGCTCACTAGTACAATTACTCGCTTCGGATAAGCTTAACGGGGATAACTATGGAACTTGGAAGTCTAATCTGAACACAATACTAGTAATCGAGGATCTTAGATTTGTCCTTACCGAAGAGTGTCCACCTAACCCTGGCTCGTCAACAAACCAAATTGTTCGGGAAACATACGAGAAATGGACTCGAGCAAATGATAAAGCAAGAGTCTATATCTTAGCAAGCATTTCGGATGTCTTGTCGAAAAAGCACGAGAGGATGGTCACCGCAAGGGAGATCATGACTTCGTTACAGGGTATGTTTGGACAACCGTCCTCACAAATCCGGCACGAAGCTCTCAAAAATGTTTACAATTCCCGAATGAAGGAAGGTGCTTCTGTTAGGGAACATGTTTTGAACATGATGGTTCAGTTTAACATTGCTGAAGTAAACGGTGCTACAATTGACGAGGGTAGTCAAGTAAGTTTCATAATGGAGTCTCTTCCGAAGAGCTTCATTCAGTTAAGGACAAACGCTGTCATGAACAAAATAGACTTTAACCTGACTACTTTGCTAAACGAGCTCCAGACTTACCAAAGTCTTACTAAGAGGAGACATGAAGGGGAGGCAAATGTTGCTACAACCAAAAGGTTCCAAAAGGGATCATCCTCAGGAACCAAGTTTGGACCTTCCACTTCAAAGAATAAGAGTATTCAAATGAAGAAAAAGAAGGATAAAGGGAAAGGAAAAGCTCCAGTGGGAAGCAAGGCAAAAACTAAAGCTGCAGATAAAGGAAAATGTTTCCATTGTAATGTAGACGGACATTGGAAACGCAATTGTCCCAAGTACCTTGCGGAAAAGAAGGCTGAAAAAGAAAAACAAGGTAAATATGATTTGCTCGTTATCGAAACATGTTTAGTTGAGCAAGATAGCTCTGCCTGGATATTAGATTCAGGAGCGACTAACCATGTATGCTCTTCTTTACAGGGAATTAGTTCCTGGCATATGCTGGAAGACGGCGAAGTAACTCTCAAAGTTGGAATTGGAGAGGTCGTCACAGCCAGAGCTTCAGGAACTCTCAAGTTGTCTTTTGGAGATAGATTTTTGTTACTAGAAAATGTCTTGTACGTTCCCGATATAAAAAGGAACTTAATTTCTATCTCTTGTTTGATTGAACATGAATACCAAGTATCTTTTGATATTAATAAAATGTTTGTTAACAAAAGAGGTATGCATATATGTTCTGCAAAACTTGAAAGCAACTTATACGTGTTAAGGCCAATTCAAGTTAAAGCTATTTTTAATACAGAAATGTTTAAAGTTGCGGAAACTCAAAACAAAAGGCGAAAAGTTTCTCCGAATACCTATCTTTGGCACTTGAGATTAGGCCACATAAATCGCAATAGGATTGAAAGATTGGTAAAGAGTGGACTACTAAATCAGTTAGAAGATGACTCATTACCACCATGTGAGTCCTGCCTCGAGGGAAAAATGACCAAACGACCTTTTTCGGAAAAAGGTTATAGGGCCAAAGAACCCTTAGAACTCGTGCGTTCGGATCTCTGTGGTCCTATGAATGTCAAAGCACGAGGAGGGTACGAATATTTCGTCAGCTTCATTGATGATTATTCAAGGTATGGCTACCTTTACCTAATGCATCATAAGTCTGAAGCCCTTGAAAAGTTCAAGGAGTACAAGACCGAGGTTGAGAACCAATTAGGTAAATCGATTAAAACACTACGATCAGATCGAGGTGGAGAATATATGGACTTACAATTCCAAGACTGTTTGATAGAACATGGAATTACGTCTCAACTCTCAGCCCCTGCAACACCACAACAAAATGGTGTATCAGAGAGGAGAAACTGAACCTTGTTAGACATGGTTCGATCAATGATGAGTTATGCTCAGTTGCCTGATTCGTTCTGGGGATATGCAGTTGAGACTGCGGTATACATCTTGAACATGGTTCCCTCTAAAAGTGTTTCTGAAACACCTTATGAGCTATGGAAAGGGCGTAAAGGTAGCTTAAGTCACTTCAGGATTTGGGGATGCCGGCACACGTGTTAGTACAAAACCCAAAGAAGTTGGAACGACGTTCAAAACTGTGCTTATTTGTAGGATATCCTAAAGAAACGAAAGGTGGTCTATTTTACGATCCTCAGGATAATAAAGTGATCGTATCGACAAACGCTACGTTCCTTGAGGAAGATCACATAAAAGATCATCGACCTCGCAGTAAGCTAGTATTAGATGAGATTTCAAGAAAAACTACAAAAGAATCTACAAAAGTTGTAGATCAAGCTGGTCCATCAAAAGTTGTTGATCAAACACATCCATCTCAGGTAGTGAGAGAGCCTCGACGTAGTGGGAGGGTTATAATACAACCCGACCGCGACATGAGTTTAACAGAAATTCAAACCATCATATCTGATGATGGTGTAGAGGATCCATTGTCCTTTAATCAGGCAATGAATGATGTTGATAAGGACCAGTGGATCAAAGCCATGGATCTCGAAATGGAGTCAATGTACTTCAATTCGGTCTGGGATCTTGTAGAGCAGCCGGATGGGGTAAAACCTATTGGTTGCAAATGGATCTACAAGAGAAAACGAGACCAAGCCGGTAAGGTTCAAACCTTTAAGGCTCGACTTGTGGCAAAGGGTTTTACCCAGCGGGAAGGAATCGATTTTGAAGAAACTTTTTCCCCTGTTGCCATGCTTAAGTCGATTAGAATACTCTTATCCATTGCCACATATTATGATTATGAAATATGGAAAATGGATGTCAAGACAGCCTTTTTGAACGGCAATCTTGAAGAGACTATCTATATGGCTCAACCAGAGGGATTCATGGTCCAGGGTGATGAGCAAAAGGTTTGCAAACTTAAACGATCCATTTATGGATTAAAACAAGCATCAAGATCCTGGAATATACGTTTTGACACTGCAATCAAAACGTATGGCTTTGAGCAAAATGTTGATGAACCTTGTGTTTACAAGAAGATCGTCAAATCCACTGTAGCTTTTCTAGTTCTATACGTAGATGATATCCTACTTATTGGAAATAATGTAGGATTCCTGACTGACGTAAAACAATGGCTAACAACTCAATTCCAAATGAAAGATTTGGGTGAGGCTCAATTTGTTCTGGGCATTCAAATCATTAGAAATAGAAAGAACAAAACGCTAGCACTATCTCAAGCATCATATATCGACAAAATGTTGACACGATATTCGATGCAGAACTCCAAGAAAGGGTTATTACCTTTTAGGCACGGGGTTCACTTGTCTAAGGAACAAAGTCCTAAGACACCTCAAGAAGTTGAGGAAATGAGACGTATTCCCTATGCATCAGCAGTTGGTAGTTTGATGTATGCAATGTTGTGTACCAGACCCAACATATGCTATGCCGTAGGAATAGTCAGCAGATATCAGTCTAATCCTGGACATGCGCATTGGACTGCCGTTAAAAACATCCTTAAGTATCTAAGGAGAACTAGGGATTATACGCTCGTGTATGGAGCTAAGGATCTGATCCTTACAGGATACACTGACTCAGATTTTCAGACCGATATAGATTCAAGAAAATCAACATCGGGATCTGTGTTTACTCTAAATGGAGGAGCAATAGTATGGAGGAGTATTAAGCAAGGTTGCATTGCTGACTCCACCATGGAAGCAGAGTACGTAGCCGCCTGTGAAGCAGCAAAAGAGGCAGTATGGCTAAGAAAATTCCTAACATAGTTGGAAATTGTTCCGAATATGCAACTGCCTGTCACCCTCTATTGTGATAACAGTGGTGCAGTTGCAAACTCTAAGGAACCTCGAAGTCACAAGCGAGGAAAGCATATTGAGCGCAAATACCATCTCATCAGGGAGATCGTGCAACGAGGAGATGTGATCGTCACGCAGATTGCTTCGGAGCACAACATGGCTGACCCGTTTACAAAACCCCTCACGGCTAAAGTTTTTTAGGGTCACCTAGTTAATCTAGGATTACGAGCTTTGTTAGACTAGGGCAAGTGGGAGAAATATAAGGGTATGTATGATGCCCTAGTTTATTGTTTTTATACTTCTCTCACACCTAACTTCATGTACCCCACTAGAGTTTCTAGTCCAAGTGGGAGTTTGTTGGGTTTAATGTCCTATAAACTCGTAGTTTGTAAATCATTAAACATATTCTATTTCCAATAAAGACGTTATTGAGGTTATTCAGTAAAAGATGTTATTGAATATATAAATTGCGAATGATTAACCTAAATCCAATAAACTAAGATCCTTGGCTATAAAATGAATACTCAAACTATATGTAGGGACATATCGTAGGATCAAGTTCAAGTTTATAGTCAAAATAGTCTATAGTATAAGGATACGGTTGGGTGCCTTATCCTGGAGACACTATGGACGCGGCCCACTTTGTATTTGTAGGATCGAAAGGCAACACTAGAGGGGGGGTGAATAGGGTTGACTACCAATTTTTAAAAATAATTTTATCTATGAAATATGCTCAATTAAAGATTAACACACAAATTTAATTTAAGAGAAAATTAAGCAAGATAAAACCTAAAGCATGCACACTAAGATAGCTTTGAATTTAAATATGATTTAATCAACGAGAAATTTAAATAGCCCACTAAAATTAAATCATGCAATTAAAGAGAAATTAAAAATTAAGACAATAAAGCAAAGAGATAATTAAGAGCATAAAATAAAAGAGAGAGAGGAAGAGAAAACACCGGGAATTTATAGTGGTTCGGCAAATTGCCTACTCCACTCCCCAAGACTCCTTCTTGGGTATTTCACTAAGTGATCCTCTTGCGGGTGAGAACCAAACCGACACACGACCCTCTTTTTCCTAGGCTAAAGAGAAACCCAAGATCCTTTTAACTGGTTCAGGATCAAACCAATTTCTTTTTCTCACAACCCAAGGTGTACCCACACCTTAATACAATTCCCAAAAAGAAAAGAAAAGAGAACCTCACAATATTGCCTCTTGAAGGCTAGATACACAAGTTGAGCACTCTAAAAAGAAAACCTCACAAAAATATAACTAGGCCAATTTTGGAGCAGGGAGGACAAGAAATTTAAGAGTAGAGAGACTTTGAGAGCTTAAAGACTTGAAAGCTTTTTGTGTGTCAATGAAAGGTGGAAATCAAGTCCAATTTATAGGCGAGGAGGATGAACATTGGCCGTTGGATCAAATTAAGGATGAATGGTGGAGATTGAATTTAGAATTAGAAAATGAAAGAATTTCAAATTTAAGAGAGAATTTTGAAGGATTGGAATTTTAGGATTAGGAGAATAAAATCAATGATTCATGGGATGAATTTTGGAAAGAATCAAATTTGAATTTGGAGGAATTTTGATATTAAGAGCAAATTTTGAAGATATGGAATTTTGGAGATAATGAGAATAAATCAAGGATTTTTGGGATGGATTTTGGAAAAAATAAAATTTGAATTGGGAGGAATTTTGGGTGAAAATTTATTTATACATAGCTTGCCACATGTCACTATTCCATTGGTCCACGTAATCCACGACAGCCGCCATGTCACTTGCCACGCCATCGCCACGTCAGCAAAATTTGACCGTTGTGGAGCCACGTCATCTGCCCCGTCAGCTGCCACATCATCATTTTTGGTCGATTGTTGTGCCACATCAATGCCACGTCGGATGCCACATCAGTGACTGTCACGTGTCACTGCCACGTAGGTTTTTCTCCATCAAATTTGTTTTGGCCATAACTTTTTCGTTTGAGCTCCGATTTGAGTGATTCAAAAGGCGTTGGAATTGTTGTCTCGAGCTCTACAAGATACTGACTTTGAAACACTGAAAATGTTAGTATAAAAAATCAGAGTTTGTTATCATCAAAATACTTGGTTTGATTGAAGCCCTAAAGCTAACAGTATTAAATACAAACGATGAGATCCTAAATCGTTCATGTGGTGACATGCGAGTGGGGGCGTCCTATGCAATGAGTTTGCATAAGACAGGACCACGAAATAAGTCACTTTCTCTTTATAACGCCGTTTACCGTAGAAACTGACTATTTCACATAGATGACCTAGGTAACTCGTTCTTAATCCTGAGCGAGCTATGAACTCCTGTTTATACGATATTATCCTTTGATCTGCATGGGTGAGAGTGGCCAGCATCGCCGACTCAACAAGCCTACCATTTTGGGGATAAGATCGAATAGATAGCTGGGGACATAGTTTCGCAAGACGGAATTCACTCCTACCCTTTTCAGGGATAGCAGAGAGGTTGTTCTCTTAAGTACTAACTCCGGGACTTGAACAAGGGGCCCCACCCTCTTGTTGAATCGAGAGGGACTTAGTTTTGATGGTTGGACCACAAATCGATTGTTCATTAGAGGATTAATGGAACTTAAGGAACAAGAAGTACTATAGGGGTGAAACGGTTATTTGACCTAGCTATAGCTACGAACAACCTGTGAAGGAACGACTTACTAAACATGGTTAAATCAAGTGGACAGAAATATATCTATAGTGAGGGGAGTGCAACTATCGGGCTATAGTGGAGTGTCCCAGTAGTTAACGAATGTTTGCTAGTTTAGATAATGAGATTAGTCGGCTAGCTTCGAATCGTTGGAGCCCATGATCTATAGGTCCATTAGGTCCCCCTACTAGCTCATATCGGATTAAAGCCTAGAATATTTTGATAGGAAACTTTGAATCGTTCAAAAACGGGAAATAGGGTTTTATCGTAAAACGTGTTCGACACAATGATTTAATTATGAATTAAATTAGGAATTGAGAGATGAGGTATTTAAAAGTGTTTTAAATACCATATCAAAATTACTTGGAAATGTCCCAATTTATTGGCAAGAAATCATATATAATTCCTGGCATTAGGTGATAAAGATTGATTGGATCAATCATATCAAAATTACTTGGAAATGTCCCAATTAATTGCCAAGAAATCAATTTCAATTTTGAATTGAATTTGAAATGAATTGAAAGCTGAAAATTCACAATTAGGATTCAATTCATAGTGGATTTAGTGGTTTTTTCCACTCTTGCATAATGATACATAGTGGAAAACAACACAAACATGCATTAGATGCATGTGTTGTAAAGTAGACACCTAGAATCCACTTTGAGTTGCATCTTGACCATGTGGCTAAGTGTCATGAAGCTTGTCTTTGCATGGGAGAGGTCTATAAAAGGGGCTTGAATTAGATTCAAAAGAGCAAGCTTTCATTTAGTGTTATGCTGCAAATTTTCTCCCTCAAATTCTCTCTCATTTCATCACCTTCCAAAAGCTTGTACCATCAAGCATTCCCTTCTATCTTTCTTCTATAGACTCCCACAAGTCTTTCTAGGTCCAAGAGAATAGTAGGGAAGACTCTAGAGGTTGTCCAAGGAGCATAGGAGAGGCAAACACCAGAAGGAGTTCCACATAAGTGAGCTACAAAGGTTGGTGTTCTCTCAACTCTATATTCTGTCTTTTATAGAACATGCATGCTTTAGGAGCAGAATTGAATGTCTTAAGTGCTTCCGATCTTCAATTGCTTCCGCATGTGTTATATGAACACCTTCACTAGAGTGAGTAAAAATATGGTATAAAGACTCTAGAGTTCCTGTGCAAGTATACACAGTCTGCAACAAGTAATATTATCAATCCGAGTCCTGAATTAGCTTCCACTTTACCTATTTTGTGTGACTTTCTAATGGTTTCAAAGATGGTAAAAATGATTTGGTTTTATAAGAATTATGTTGAAGCAAAATAAATGACAGAACAACAAGAAAACAAATAGGCAGACAGATTAAAGACAGGCGCTGGTTAGGCTTAGTAATTGTTTTAAAAGATGCTCTAGCAATATTATTGATCATGCAAACTCTCGCAGTATTATTAGCGGATTCCTCCTAGAAATCCGGATCTTTTGGAATGTGTTTCAACCCCAATGAAGTGCGACCGATCAAGCACTAGGCAACTGGCTATCCCTAGCTCAGTCACTGGCGTTCACCAATACACAATGATAGTAGTGTAGATAATTGCCACACACTCTCTAAATCATCCCTGAAACTAGAGAGAGGTATTCACACCGGTTGGCCAGGCGGGCATAAAATATAAATAGGTACAACAATTAACCAAGATGCAATAACCAATGAATATTATTAGAGATTAAGCATAGCAATCACATGCTTCCTAACCAATGCCTAAAGCTACTTAGTTCATAATAAGCATGGAAACATGAATTACAATCTGAGTAGGCATGTCCATAATCACAAGATAATAAAGAAAATAATAATCTCCTTAATCAGCTTGCAGATGATGGTGTTCTTGGTAATCTCTAATCTCTCTATACTACTCGGCTTCCAAGGAAGGTTGGAATGCTTTTGACTTGGATTAGGTCAACTTGGACACGTGTAGGGATCTCCTTGCTCCTTTATCCCGAAAATAACTCAATAGAAGTCGGTTCATGAAGTTGGCTAACGAGCTGTGATGTGGCAGTTTTGCTCCCAGTTTTGCTGCAGCACAGAATTTGCTCCCTCCAATCGCCCAGCAGCATAATCTGCATAAAATAATTTCCAAAGCTTCCATTCTTCCAAATGGGTTAAAACATGTAATATCTTTCTAAAACCAACCCTATTAAGCATCAAAGACACACAAATGACAAAAAATACCTAGCACCTCCCATGGTTGGTTGTTGTTCTGGCTCCCACAAATCAGCATGAACATACTCTAAAATTCTCTTAGAGTAGTGCTTTCCTTTACCAAAACTAACTCTAGTAGTTTTACCATAGATTCAATGTTCACATACATCCAAGGTTCCAATATTAGTTTTGCCAAGAATACCTTGTTTACTCAGTTGTTTCAAACCTATTTCACTTACATGACCAAATCTGTGATGCCATAATTTTGAAGCTCGTTGATCCTTAAGAGAGCTTATGGCTGAGGTTCCCACAACTGTATTCCCTTCCAAAACATAGAGACTGTTTTCAAGCTTTCCTTTAGCCTTAACAATGGAGCCCTTCACAATTTTAATGGTACCATTTTCTAATTTGCACATGTACCCAGCTTTATCAAACACTCCAAGAGATAGATGGTTTCTTTTTAAATCTGGAACGTACCTCACAGCAGCAAGTTCAATAATCTGTCCATCAAACATTTTAATTTGCACAGTACCGATTCCCTTTACACCACACTCTTGATGGTTGCCTAAAAGAACCTTTCCACCTTCTATTTCTTCAAAATTTTGAAACCAGTGTTTGTTGGGTGTCATATGAAATGAACACCCTGAATCAAGGATCCATTCGATTTTAAAATCTCCATCGGATACAGTTAAAACTTCAGCTGATTCAAAGTTCTCTGTTACCTTAGCAGCATGGTCATCTTCTTCTTTTTTATTCCCATTTTTCCTCTTGTTTTTTAATTCATAGCAGTTTCGTCTAAGGTGACCCTCCTTATGACAATAATAACATCTTTCGGTTTTTCCTTGAGACTTTGATCTCCCACGACTGTTACTCCTATGGTTTTTCTTTTCTTGTCTTCCTCGTGTTATTAAGGCCTCACTCTCTTTGCCTTTATTTTTTTTCATCTCAAGGTCCCTATACATTAAAGCACTTAAAACAACATCTAGAGTCAAGTTGTCTCTTCCATACTTAATGGCATTTCTAATCTCATTATAAGATTCTGGAAGCGAATTTAAAAGGATAATAGCCTTGTTTTAATCGCTCATTTCTTCACCTATATTGTTGAGATCAAGTACGACTCTATTGAACTCATCAAGGTTCTGTTCTAAATCTTTGGATTAATCCATCTTAAACCCAAAGAATTTTTCTTTTATATACAGCTTGTTTGTTAGGGATTTTGTGAGGTAAATTTGGTCTAGTTTTGTCCACAATTCCAGGGCTGTTTTTGCATCATGTACCTACCTCAATACGTTATCAGCAAGGTACAGAATAATGGTGCTGAAGGCTATTTCCTTCAGTTCAACGATTTCTTCTTTTTTCATGGTCTTTGGGAATTCAGGCTTAATGTCTAGGGCTTTTGACACTTTTTGTTGAACTAACAGTGCCCTCATTTTCTTTTTCCAAAGGGAGAAGTCCCCTTTTCCATCGAAACGCTCAACTTCAAACTTAGCAGCCATAGAACAATAAAAGAAATCAGCAATCGAAACCCAGACAATAAAGAAGAAATGGCAATTTCAAGCTCTGATACCAAACTGAAAAACAATTTACCACCAATCCCAAGCAACTTCTAGGAGATATGAAGATTTTAACCAGCACAACCAGAAAATAACAATAAACCAGCACCCAACCAAAAGACAAATCAATAAAACAGAGAGGGAAGAAGAAGAATGAGACAGAGTTTATAGTGGTTCGATCCAAAATCGGATCTACATCCACTTTGGGCACTTTTACTATCGATCAACAGAGCTTTACAAGGTTTAAAATCAGAGGATAATACCTCATAAAAGAATTACACTGAATTCTTACAATCCTTCAAACAATTCAGCTACTTTAACTTCAAAACAGAGCATCCACACTTCACTCCCAGGAAGACGAGCTCTTCTCAACAAGCAGCACTTTCTCAGGTTGAAGAATTTTCCTTACCACACTCTCAGACCCTCAAAATCGGCTTGTTCCCCAATTAAATGAATAATTCCAGATGAAGAAGCTTCTTGCACGACACTTGCACATGACAGCCTTGCATACGTCACTCTAATAACAGAATGAACATCCTTGCTGCAAATATAACAATAAAAAGGCCCACAAAGATTCCTTGACCTTTCATTAATATTAGCAGCACAGTACACTCAGCAATAAGGTGTACAATCATTGTCCAGCTATCTCCAAAAAGCTTGTAATAACCGTCATTCAAAGATGTGGCATTCCAGGTGGATAAGAATAACAAATCAGCTTATTTAACTCCAGTAAATAGCTTAAATGCTGGCAAAAATCCAACAAATAGAATAAAATAATACATATAGGAACTCCAAAATATCTGGACAAGAGTAAAAACTCTGTCTTGAAAAAATGTACTTAAGTTGACCATAGGGAACACCATTTCCCTGGGATTTACCTAGGAGTTTGAAAAGTCCAAATTATTTTGTATCCATCTATTTTTAAAGAAAAAGGGGAAAAATAAACCATGATTAAGCCTGTAAACTTTCTAACATGTTTATGATTGTTTCAGCAAAGAAAGAAAAGCAAATGAAAATGAAAAAGTTAGAAAAAAATAAAGAAGGAGAGAAAACAGGGAGAAATGCCACCGCATTTCCCCCCAGTACATTTGGAAATGTGATCGCATTCTCCAAAAGAAAGAGGCCAATACCGATTTTTTTTTATCTAACACGTGACCTAATTATGAAACCTATAAATAGCTGACTTTAGTCTTTCCCTCTTCACCAACTACTCAACCCTTTTGCATTCAAGTCAAACTCAAGAACTCTCCATCTTCTCTCATCTTGAAACCAAAACCCAAATAGAAGAAACCATGAAGAACACGCTGAAATCCTCTTCATCTCGCAAGATCACTCGATCCCAGAATGCTCAACATACCCACGTAGCTGAAGCAAGCGTTCGACGACAAGAAGAACAACCAGACGTTTCCATGCACGGCGCGAGAAAGGCGAGACTTACGGGTTTCTTGCCGGAGATCGTGGACCAAGGAACTTCCACTCAAACTCCTTCTTCCTCGAGAATGTTGGCCACCTCGAAGGAGAATCCGAGTTCATCTCAACCTAGGAGGTCCATGCGCACCAATCCCATCCAGAAAACCTAAAAACCTGCAAGCCAACTATTCAAAAAACGCTCGAGGGAGTGGTTGTCAATGATCCGGGAGATGGGAGCCCAAAGACGTGCGACTCTTGAAGAAGAAGCAAGAAGACGGGATGAAGAAGAAGCCGCCAAGGCAGGAGAGAGCTCTCGACAAAGAGAGACTCTAACGGGTAAAACCTCTGGAGCTTCAACTAACCCTACTTTGCCTTGGAGGGACAAACCAATTGTTACGTACAGTGCAAGGAAGAAGAGTCCCAAGAAGGTTGCACCCGATCAGCCACTTGTCATCGAGCCCCTCAAGACCGCGAGAATGCCCCTAAATGTGTTCGAAGACATAATCCGCCAAGTTGTGGCAAAGATGCCTTGAGGGAGATACGAGCTGAGAAAGAGATGGAAAACCAGCATATGAGGGAAGAGGATGAATTCACAAGAAAAAGAGTCCTTAAAGAAGAAAGAAAAAAGGAAGAGGAAAGGCAAGAGGCCGAGAGGGCCTTAGAAGCTGAAAAAGAAAGAAAACTAGGTGAGGACCTCAGGAGAGCAGCCACTGAATTATAAATCCTTTAGGAAGAAAAACAGAGAAGGGAAAATTTGAGGGAAGAAGAAAAAATAAGAAAAGAAGTCGGAGACTTCCTTGTAGCTTTTGATCCACTCCATAAGGCTCAAAGTGAGGTTGAATTGCTGGAAGGAAGGGAAGAAGAGGCCCTTGAGGGGCCAAATGAAGAAAATAAAGAAAAAGAAAAAGAAGAAGAAGAAGTGGATGAAGGCCAGAATGCGACCGCATCTGGGCCGTATTTTGATGAAGGCCAAGAAGAGGCCACCAACGAACAGCCAACTGATGAGGTCTTCGAACCTCTATTCAAATATGATCCACCAGCAGCTAATAGCACCTCTTTGGGAGAGAAAAGGGATGAAGAACAGAAAGAGGACAAGGAGGTCGAGACCTCCAGTGATTTAGAGACAGAATCTGACTCAGAGATCAAGGAATTGGATGATGACCAAGTTCCTATCTCTGCAGCATTGAGGAAAAGAGAAAAAGAGAGATCGGGGCTGAAAGGAGGACCAAAATCAAGAATGATCCAATTTTTGCCAAGGGCCGAGGACAAGGTCCTGGACGCCTCTCCTGCAGCTCCTCCAACCGTCTCACCCACTAAGCCAAAACACAAATCACCAAAGGCTCCTAAAAATCCATTCCCCTATGTCTTTAGAGATGTTAATTTTCAGGAAAGGATAGAGTTAATGAGAAAAAAAAGATTTCCTCATTGAGAAGGGATTCTCTAACAGAGCGGGAGCACTGCCAGAGTTCGTAACATGAGTTATCTCACGGTACAAGTGGCAGGAGTTTTGCCTCACCCTCAGGAGGCCGTGGTGCCTTTAGTGCGAGAATTTTACGCCGACCTGAGAGAGGAGAGCGTAAGCATGGCGGTGGTGAGAGGCAAGATGGTCAGCTTCTCTTCAGTGGACATCAACAAGGTGTACAAGATTAAATCACCCTTACATCCAAGAGAAAATGATGCCATCAGGAACTCCTCGGCCAAGCAGATGAAAGCTGCACTGAAATTAGTGGCCAACAAGGGAGTTCAGTGGAAAGAAACCCAGACGAAGGTGAAGACACGAGTATCTGGCGACCTAAAGCCTGAATCTGCAATATGGCTTCACTTTATCAAGAACTGATTGATGCCAACCACCCATGGCAGCACCACCTCAGTGGAGAGAGTTATGCTCCACTACTGTATTATGAAGGGGTTGGAGATCAACATCGAGAGCATTATCAGGGAGGAGATTCTTGCCTGTGAAAGGAAAAGAGCAGGAAAGTTTTCTTTGGATCATTGATCACCCAACTTTGTCAGAGGGTGAAAATAGTTCCTGGTAAGGATGATGAGTGTCATTTCTTCAAGCTTACCATTGACATGACCTTGATCGGGAAGCTTCAACAGAATAGCATCCAAAGCCTCCACATCTCAAGCCACTCCACTATTAGGGCTGAATACGGCTTCTCCATCCCAGCACACTCCTTTTTCAAGGCCCTCACCGTCATTTGAAGCCCTAGCAATTGCCTACCGACAGCTGGATCAACTCAAGGACAACCTGAGGACTTATTGGGCATATTCCAAGGAGAGGGATGAAGCCATTAGAGAGTTCTACCTCTCTATCGCCCCGAGTATTGCTCCTGTCTTTCCCAATTTCCCTAAATCGTTGCTGCGTCAAGAAGACAAGGATTCTGATGAAGAAGATGATGAAAATGATTAAGATGAAGATGAAGAGAAGGAGAGTTTCTCGGACGAGGACTAGGGGAGTTTTCATACCCCTTCACATGCTGTTTTTTGAATATAATATTGTTTATGTGTTTAGTTGCTTGTTGTTTTTTGAGTTTTAGCATGATTAAATTTTGTTTTTAATTGTTTAGTTGTTGTTTTATTGTTTGAATTGTTGTCTAATTGTTAGTTGAAGTTTCTAGGTTAGTTTAAAGGTAGTTGTTTTGTGAATAATTGCATTCTACTTGGGTTTTTGTTACTTGAAGAAAAAATCGGTTGTTATCTTTTAATGAACCAAGGAAGCTTTTGAGAAAAAATCAACTTCAATGGAAAATGACTGCATAAAAAATATTTTGGAAAAGCATATTTTCAAAGGATTTTTTCTTTTAAGCCCTTGATCATGATAACTAGAGCTTTGTTCTATCTCAAAAGTGTCACCGTCACAACTGAATTGTTTTCTAGTCATAGGCTTTCCATTAGTCTTTTTCTTTATAGAATTTTCTTAAGTCTAAACTTCCTCATGTTTAACCTTTCTAACACACTAGGAGAGTTTAGCCTTAAAGTTTTGAAAAACAAAAAAGCCTTATGCAAAGCCTTGCCTAAAAAACGAAGCCAATGAGGACATTGTCTAATCTTAAGTTTGGGGGGGGGGGGGTGCTTTACTTTGTAAATATTTATATGCTTTTTGTAAATTTGTACTACTGGAAAAGAATATGTGCTTGCTGTATATCACTTAAAAAAATGAAAATCGAGAGTTACTCCTCCTTCATAGGGTTTACTGAGTAACCAGGGGCATTCATGACACCCATGGTTTGCCATTGCATGAAAGGTTTACTTAGGGAAGTGAGTACCAATCCAAGCTTGTGAACTTTGCTCGTAGCTAGATATGTTCACCACAAAGTGTTAATAAGCTAGAATGAAGGTAAAGATGACAACAATGATATTCTTGGGAGAAAAAGATGTTGAATAAAAAGAGCACCAACAGTCAAATAAGTTTAGGGTAGATAGAAAGCGGTCTAGTAACTCATGTATGCTCAAGGAACCTCAAGTTTTGTGTTTCTTAACTAAAAGGACTACACTAGGATCAATGAGTAGAATGTTGGGATTGGTGCTCTAAAACTCGTAGATAGTGAATGTTAAACCAAATTATATACTTGTTCGATAATGTCATTATCGAGGTTAATTTAGTAAAGTCATTACTGAATAAGTAAATTGCACATTAGATAACCCAAATCAAATAAACTAAGATCCATGGCTATAGGATGAACACTTGAGCTTTATGTAGAGACATAAAAGTGGATCAAGCTCGAGTAATAGCCAAAACGGTCTATAGTATAGGGATAGGGTTGGGGTACCTTATTCTGGGGACACTATGAGATGCAGCGCACGTTATAGATAGTATAGATGATGTGATCCTAAATCGTCCATGTAGAGACATGCGAGTGGGGGCGTCCTATGCAATGAGTTTGCATAAGACCAGAACCGAGAAATAAGTCGCTCTCGCTTTATAACACCGTTTACTAACGAGACTTACTATTTCATGTGATGACCTAGGTAACTCGATCTTAATCCTGAGCTAACTATGAACTCTTGTTTATTTGGGCTTATCCTTAGATCTACATAGGTGAGAGTGGCTCAGTATCGCAGACTCAATAAGCCTCCCATTTCAGGGATAGGAACGGGTAGATAGCTGGGGACATAGTCGTGCGAGAAGGAATTCACTCCTACCCAAATTAGGGATAGTAGAGAGGTTGTTCCCTTAAGTGCTAACTTCGGGGCTTGGACAAAGGGATCCCGTCCTCTCATTGGACCGAGAGGGACTCGGTTTATTTGTTGGACCGTAAACCAATTGTTCATTAGAGGATCAGTGGGACTTAAGGAACTAGAAGTACTATAGGGGTAAAACGGTCATTTAACCTAGCGATAGCTACGAACAACCTGTGAAGGATCGACTTATTGAACATGGTTAAATCAAGTGGACAGAAATATATCTATAGTGAGGGGAGTGCAAGTACCGGGCTATAGTGGAGTGTCCCGGTAGTTAACGAATGTTGGTTAAGCTTGGTTAATGAGGTTAGTCAGTTAGCCTCAAATCATTGGAGCCCATGATCTATACGTCCATTAGGTCCCCCTACTAGCTCATATTGGAATAAAGCCTAGAACAATAAGGTAGGATTCTTTGAATTGTTCAAAATCGGGAAAATGGCATTTTCGTAAATTGTGTTTGACACAATATTTAATTATGAATTAAATTGGAAAATGAGAGATTATGTATTTAAAAGTGTTTTAAATACTATATATGAATTAGGAATCATATATAATTAGATTGCACAAGGTGTCAATGATTAATTGGATTAATCGTAACAAATTAATTGGAAATGTTTCTAATTAATTGCCATGAAATAAATTTCAATTTGGAATTGGAATTGGAATTTGAATTAGAATGCAAAAAAAATCTTATTGAGGATCAAACTTAGTGGATTTAGATGGATTTCCACTCTTGCATGTTGATACAAAGTGGAATACAACACATCCATGCACTTGTTGCATGTGTTGTGACTTCAACACCTAGAATCCACTTTTGCTTGCATTACCACCATGTGTCTTGCATCTTGAGGCCTTTCCTTGCATGGAATATCTCTATAAGTAGATGCAAAATCAGATTAAGAGTTAAGAGAGTCCTTTCCATATTGTTATGCTGCTGGATTTTGGTCTCAAACTCACTCATCTCCATATATCACTCTAGTGCTTGAACCTTCAAGCATTCCCTTCCCATTCACTATCTCTATAGACTCCTGATAACTGCCCAAAAGGTAGTTATTTAGGCCTCAATTATATAGGGATTTGTGTGTCCTTTATGCTTATTAGGGTTGGTTTTGGATAGATATTACATGTTTTAACCCATTTGGAAGAATGGAAGCATTGGAAATTATTTTGTGCAGATTATGCTGTTGAGCGACTGGAGGGAGCAAATTCTATGCTGCAGCAAAACTGGGAACAGAAACTGCCACATCACAGCTCGTTAGCCAACTTCATGAACCGACTTCTGTTGAGTTATTTTCCTGATAAAGGATCAAGGAGAGCCTTACACGTGTCCTAGTTGACCTAATTTAAGCCTCCCATCCTTCTATAAAAGGAAGTACCCGTCAAAGTCAAATTCATTCCATGTTTTCCCTTGGAAGCAGAATAATATAGGGAGATTGAAGATCATCAAGGACACCATCTACCGCAAGCTGATTAGGGAGTTTATTTTCTTTATTAACTTGTGGTTATGGACATGCATACTCAGATTGTAATTCGTATTCCTATGCCTATTATGAACTAAATAGCTTAGGGTGTGGGTTAGGAATAATGTGATTACTGTGCTTCATCTCTAGTAATAAATTGACTATCGCATTTTGGTTAATTGTTGTGCTTATTCTTATTTTATGCCCGCCTGGCCAGCCGGTGTGAATAGCTCTCTCTAGTTTTAGGGATGATTTAGAGAGTGTGTGGGAATTATCCACACTACGATCATTGTGTATTGGTGAACGCCAGTGACTGAGCTAGGGATAGCCAGTTGCCTAGTGCTTGATCGGTCGTACTTCATTGGGTTTGAAACATATCCCAAAAGATCCGGAGTTCCGGGAGGAATCCGCTAATAATACTGCGAGAAATGCATGATCAATAATATTGCTAGAGCATATCTTAAAACAATCACTAAAACCTAACCAGCGCCTGTCTTTAATCTGTCTATCTATTTGTTTACTCGTTGTTCTGTCATTTATTTTGCTTCAGCATAATTACGATAAAACCAAATCATTTTACTATTCTTGAAACCATTGGAAAGTTACACAAAAATAGGTAGAGTGGAAACTAATTCAGGGCTCGGATTGATAATATTACTTGCTGCAGACTGTGTATATTTGCACAGGAATTCTAGAGTATTTTATACTATATTTTTACTCACTCTAGGAACCCAACATGTTTTTGGCGCCGTTGCCGGGGACTTGAATAAGTTTTTATCTGATCTGTTTTGTGTATGTGTTTTAGTGGTTTGGTGCTAGAATTTTTTAATTGTTTCTTTTGTTTTTGCAGGTGTGATTTTGGTGCATGAGCGATCCGCCTGGGGTACGGTTTGAGCTTGATCCAGAAATTGAAAGGACATTTAGGAACAGAAGGAGGGAGCAACGCAGAAACCAGATGGAGAACACCCCGCAACTTCCGCAGGTTCCTGAAGGTCTAGTAGCAGTGAACCCCCAGCAGAATCCATTGCTGCAGGAAAACCCACTGTTTGAGCAAAATGAGCAGCGAAATAATCAGGCTGAGAATCCTATCTTGATAGCGAACGATAGGACCAGAGCCATTCGAGCATATGTTGTCCCGATGTTTAATGAGTTGAATCCAGGGATTGCACGTCCCCAAATCTAAGCGGCGAATTTTGAAATGAAACCGGTAATGTTTCAGATGTTGCAAACCGTGGGGCAATTCCATGGTTTGTCATCTGAAGACCCTCATTTACATCTTAAGTCTTTTCTAGGAGTTAGTGATTCTTTTGTAATTCAAGGAGTGCCTAGAGATGCTCTTAAATTAACTTTGTTCCCGTATTCTCTTAGAGATTGAGCAAAGTCATGGTTAAACTCTTTTGCTCCAGGATCAATTAGGACGTGGGATGAGTTAGCTGAAAACTTTTTGAGTAAATATTTCCCACCTAATAGAAATGCTAAATTAAGGAGTGAAATAGTAGGGTTTAGGCAACTTGAGGATGAGACTTTTAGTGAGGCTTGGGAGAGGTTTAAGGAGCTTTTACGAAAGTGTCCCCACCATGGGTTACCTCATTGTATTCAAATGGAAACATTTTACAATGGTTTAAATGGAGTAACCCAAGGTATGGTCGATGCTTCGACTGGAGGGGCCCTTTTGGCAAAAACTTTTGATGAAGCCTATGAAATTTTAGAAAGAATATCTATTAATAGTTGTCAGTTGTCGGATGTTAGAGGCACAAATAAAAAGGTTAAGAGTGTATTAGAGGTTGATGGTGTGTCCACCATTAGGGCCGATCTTGCTATGATTGCTAACGCTCTTAAGAATGTGACAGTGATTAGTCATCAGCAACCACCAGCTATGGAGCCTGCAGCAGTGGTGAACCAAGTCACGGACGAAGCATGTGTCTATTGCGGTGAAGACCACAACTACGAGTTTTGCCTCAACAATCCAGCTTCTGTGTTTTTTGTAGGTAATCAGAGGAACAACCCTTATTCTAACTTCTATAATCCAGGTTGGCGCAACCACCCCAACTTCTCATGGGGAGGTCAAGGAAATAACGTACAAGCGCAACAGAAGATGAACCAGCCGGGATTTGCTAAAGCGCAGGTAATGCCCCAGCAAAATAAGCAGGCTTTGCCCCAGCAAAATTCGGGAAATTCTCTCGAGGCGATGATGAAAGAATTTATGGCTCGCACAGATGCTGCAATTCAAAGTAATCAAGCTTCGATGAGAGCCTTGGAATTGCAAGTGGGTCAGCTAGCTAATGAGCTCAAGGCGAGGCCTCAAGGGAAACTTCCATCAGATACTGAACACCCTAGAAAGGAAGGTAAGGAGCAGGTAAAGGCAGTTACTCTTAGGAGTGGTAAGCCATTAGAAGAAAGAATTGAGCCTAGTAAAACCCAGGTTATAGATAAAAATGGTGATAGAAATAATGTTGTTGTCGAGGAAGAGTTGGAGTCTGGTCAGGGTGCTGGAGGCAGCAATAAAATTGCTGGAGCATCTGGTTCTGTGCCAGATGTAGAACCACCATATGTGCCGCCCCCACCTTATGTACCACCTCTACCTTTTCCACAAAGGCAAAAGCCTAAGAATCAGGATGGTCAATTTAAAAAGTTTTTAGAGATTCTTAAGCAGTTGCATATAAATATCCCTTTAGTAGAAGCTATTGAGCAAATGCCTAATTATGCTAAATTTCTTAAGGATATTTTGACTAAAAAGAAAAGGTTAGGTGAAGAAACTGTATCTCTTACTGAGGAGTGTAGTGCTATTCTTAAGAATGGGCTACCCCCCAAGGCTAAGGATCCAGGGTCATTTACCATACCTGTGTCTATAGGTGGAAAGGAATTAGGTAGAGCACTCTGTGATTTGGGTGTGAGCATTAACCTTATGCCTCTTTCGGTCTATCGAAAGTTAGGTATTGGTGAAGCTAGACCTACCACAGTTACACTCCAACTAGCTGATAGGTCTATCACATATCCAGAGGGTAAGATTGAGGATGTCTTAGTAAAAGTGGATAAATTCATATTTCCTGTTGATTTTATTATTTTAGACTATGAGGCTGATAAAGATGTCCCAATTATTCTAGGTCGTCCATTTTTGGCTACTGGTAGGGCATTAGTAGATGTTCAAAAAGGGGAATTAACAATGAGAGTCTGTAATGAGGAAGTAAAATTTATTGTCTTTAAAGCCATGAAATATCCAGACGAAATGGAGGATTGCTCCTTCATTAGGATTCTGGAGAGCACAATTATTGAGA
Organism: Luffa acutangula; assembly: GCA_036850905.1. Classification (NCBI taxonomy): domain Eukaryota; kingdom Viridiplantae; phylum Streptophyta; class Magnoliopsida; order Cucurbitales; family Cucurbitaceae; genus Luffa; species Luffa acutangula. The sequence continues at coordinate 32,071,597 of CM072088.1, read as the reverse complement.
CAGCAATACAGGATTCGGCTGATAAGCATTCAGAAAAGCATGGAGAGGTTAGTGTAGAAGATTTGGAATTTTGTTCTTTAGATAGAAAAAATGAAAAAGAATTGTTTAGGTGTGAGGATGTTTTTTAGTCTTTAGAATTAGATCAAAGAAAGGCTCCCCCAATTAAACCATCCCTGATTGAGGCACCCACTTTAGATTTGAAACCTTTACCGGATCATCTAAAGTATGTGTATCTTGGGGAAAGTGAGACATTGCCCATTATTGTTGCATCAGATTTAATGTCGGAGCATGAGGAGGCCTTAATAAAGTTGTTGCAGCAATACCGCAAGGCTATTGGTTGGACATTGGCTGACATTCAGGGGATTAACCCATCTTTTTGTATGCACAAAATCACTCTAGAGGAGGGATCCTTTAGGAGTATTGAGCAACAAAGAAGGCTTAACCCTGCAATAAAAGAGGTTGTTAAAAAGGAGGTAATTAAATGGTTGGATGCTGGGATCATCTATCCAATTGCCGATAGCAATTGGGTAAGCCCTGTCCAATGTGTTCCTAAGAAAGGAGGTGTCACTGTGGTGAGCAATAAAGATAATGAGTTGATCCCCACAAGGACAGTAACTGGCTTGAGGGTTTGTATGGATTACAGAAGGCTTAATAAAGCCACCCGAAAGGATCATTTCCCTCTACCATTTATCGACCAGATGTTGGATCGATTGGCTGGTCAGGCCTATTACTGTTTCTTGGATGGTTATTCTGGGTATAACCAGATTACTATTGCTCCTGAAGATCAGGAAAAAACCACTTTCACCTGCCCTTATGGGACATTCACTTTTAGGAGAATGCCTTTTGGCCTTTGCAATGCTCCAGCAACATTTCAGCGGTGTATGTTAGCAGTTTTTTCTGATATGATTGAGTCCACTATTGAGGTCTTTATGGACGATTTTTCAGTTTTTGGAGGGTCTTTTCAGACTTGTTTAGATAATTTAGGTAAGGTGTTAAAAAGATGTGAGGATACCCATCTAGTTCTTAATTGGGAGAAGTGCCACTTCATGGTGAAGGAAGGCATAGTGTTAGGTCATAGGATTTCTAAGAATGGTCTAGAAGTTGATAGAGCAAAAGTTGAGGTTATTGAAAGGCTAGAGCCACCGAATTCAGTAAAGGGAATTCGGAGCTTCTTAGGGCATGCTGGATTTTATAGGAGGTTCATAAAGGATTTTTCCAAAATCAGTAAACCTCTTTGTAACTTATTATGCACTGATCATGTTTTTGACTTTAATGCAGATTGTAGGAAGGCTTTTGAAACATTGAAGGCTGCTTTAATCTCAGCACCCATTCTCTGCGCACCTAATTGGAACTTGCCATTCGAGGTAATGTGTGATGCGAGTGATGCTGCAGTAGGTGCAATGTTGGGGCAGAAGCTGGGCAAATTTATTCATCCTATTTATTATGCAAGCAAGGTTTTAAATGAGGCACAGGTCAACTACACAACTACTGAAAAGGAGTTGTTAGCTGTTGTGTTTGCTTTTGAGAAATTCCGGCCATATTTGGTTGGATCCAAAGTCACGGTGTTCATGGATCATGCAGCAATAAGGTATTTAATGTCAAAGAAAGATGCAAAGCCTAGACTAATTCGTTGGATTTTATTACTGCAGGAATTCGACTTGGAGATAAAGGACAAGAAGGGATCAGAGAATGTCCTTGCAGATCACTTGTCTCGTCTTGATCCAACATCATCTTTGCTGGAGCAATCTGCCATTTCCGATTCTTTTCCAGATGAACAACTTTTTGTTGTTCAGGTAAAGGTAGTCAGGGATGTCCCTTGGTATGCTGATATTGCCAACTTTTTAGTAAAGGGAGTCACTCCTATTGACATGGATTGGAGGCAGAAGAAAACGTTTAAGCATGATGCGAAATTTTTCTTTTGGGATGAGCCATTTATGTATAAGCAATGCTCTTATGGTATTATTCGTAGGTGTGTTTCAGGTGCTGAAGCAAAGGAAATCCTGGAGCAATGTCACTCTTCGCCGTATGGAGGTCATTTCAGCGGTCAGAGGACAGCTATGAGGATTTTGCATTGCGGATTTTTCTGGCCTACCTTGTTTAAGGATGCCCATTGGTTCTACAAGCAATGTGATGCTTGTCAAAGGAGAGGAAACTTGGGGCCTAGAGATGAAATGTCTCTTACTTACATTTTAGAAGTTGAACTATTCGATGTATGGGGTATTGACTTTATGGGGCCATTTCCCCCTTCTAATAGCAATGTTTTTATCTTATTGGCAGTTGATTATGTGTCCAAGTGGGTGGAGGCCATCGCATGCCATCAGAGTGATGCCAAGACAGTTGAAGGTTTCTTCAATCGCACATCTTTGCGCGGTTTGGGATACCTAGGGCTCTAGTGAGTGATGAGGGTACACATTTTGTTAATAATATCTTAACTAAGCTTTTAGCTAAGTATGGGATTAAGCATAGGATAGCTACCCCTTATCACCCACAAGCAAATGGTCAAGCTGAAATTAGTAATAGGGAAATTAAAGCTATTTTAGAGAAAGTAGTCCATCCATCTAGAAAGGATTGGTCCTTTAGGTTGGATGAGGCTCTTTGGGCTTATAGGACAGCTTATAAGACTCCTCTAGGTATGTCTCCCTATAGGTTAGTATACGAGAAAGCTTGCCATTTACCGTTAGAGCTGGAACATAAAACATTTTGGGCTTTGAAAAAGTTAAATTTTGATCTGAGTCGTGCAGGAGCAATCAGAATGCTGCAGCTTAATGAGTTAGAAGAATTTCGTCAATTTTCTTACGAAAATGCGAAAATGTATAAGGAAATGACTAAGCTGTGGCATGACAAAAAAGTTAAATCAAAGGAGTTTGTCAAGGGTCAAAAAGTTTTGCTTTATAATTCTAGATTAAAATTATTTCCTGGAAAATTAAAATCTAAATGGTCAGGACCGTTTATTGTGATTGAGGTTTTTTCCAATGGAGCAATTACTTTGCAGGATGAAAAAGATGGGAGAGTGTTCAAGGTGAATGGACAGCGTGTGAAAAAATATTGGGGTGAGGAATTTCAGGCGAAATATCCTTCCCTAAGGTTGGTCGATGTTTGAGAGAGCAGGATTTTTTTTTGCGGGAGCATTTCACAGAGCAAAATTTTGAGCTCCCAGGATTTGTATTGATTTTATTTTTCGTTGATTTGATTTTAATTGCGGTTAGGTTAGATTTGATTTTGCGAGATTTATTAGATTTTGTCTTTAAATATTTTATTAGATCTTATCTATTTTTGAATTTGATTTGATTTTCGGGTTATTTATTTAAATTATCTTTCAATTATCTTTTAATTAGTTAGATTTTATTAGATTTTATCTAGATTTTATTTTCAGTTATTTGAATTCTAGTTTTAATTAATAGAGATTTTCTCTAATTTATTCGGCTTCTTTTGAGAATAAAAGATTAAATTTGATTTGATCGGATAAATTTGAAAAATTTAATTTTGAAATTCAAATAACATATCCAAGATTCTTCAGGTTGTTGCAGCAAGATTATGGCTGGAGCAAAATATTCCGAATTAAAAGGGTTTCCGTTGGAATTTATTATTTTTACCGTTGGATTCGGTTTTGAATTCTCGCAGGTAAATGTGCGTGCATCATCTGATGAGGCCACGTGTCGCAGAGCAATTATCCGAAGGCTTCAATGATGACAGCACATTGATTTTTACCATGGGGGTTTGGAATCCACGAATTTACCGTTAATAATCTTTGAATTTCAGGTTTGCATTTTTAAATTTAAACGGTAATATAATTAATGTGGAAAATCTTTTTCGTTAGGATTTGAATTTGCTGGAGCCTTATTTATTCACAAACGCTGGTAAGCTTCTCTCACTTCGTCTTCTTAATCCCATTTTTTGCCATCTGCATTCTTTTTTCTCTGTCAAAATCGTTCATACCTCCATGGCTAAGACTAGAGGTAGGAAAGAGAGGGAGAGTGAAGAGGAGGAGGTACCGGTCACACCGGAAGTGCAAAAAGGGAAAACTAAGAAGAAAAGAACGTCAGAAGAGAAGGAGGCGAAGCGTGGAGGCAGCAGAGGGCTGCGGAACAAGAAGTCATCCAAGAAACAGAGGCTGTTTAGAATCTTGAAGTACAAAACCCAGATACGGTTCAAGAAAAGATTGCTGAGAAAAATCAAGAAACAGAGGTTGAAGAGCAGGCTGAAGGTGAGCCTAGCAAGGAGAAAACACCGGAGCTGGCGCAAGAGGCTCATGTTGAAGTCATTATACCTGAACCGCCCAGACGCCGCCACATCAAGAGGAAGGCGGGTCACGTGAGGGTGATTCGAAACACTCCATCACCTCCGACGTCGGACTCTGAGGAAGAAAAAAGGGAAGCTGAGAATAAGGAAAAAGAAGAAGAGGCAAGAAAGGCAGAAGAAGAGCGTTTGTGCGAACAGAGAGAAGGCAAGGGCAAAGGAATTGCCGAAACATCGGGAGAAATTGAGGAGCCGAGGGCACCATTCATTCGCTTCGTCAACGATCTTGCTCGAGCAAAATACCAGGAGGTGCTGAAACGGGACTTCTTGTTTGAACGAGGATTTGGCAGTGATTTGCCCAGGTTCTTGGAGTCTGGAATAGTGAACCTCGGATGGAGGCAATTTTGTGCGAAACCAGAACCTGTCAATTCCAACATTGTTCGAGAGTTTTATGCCAATCTTGACGTTAAGAATGATTTTGAGGTTATCGTTCGATGAGTGCCTGTACAGTGGAGTCCTGAGGCCATTAATGAATTGTTCGATCTCCAGGATTTTCCACATGCCGTTTTTAATGAGATGGTGCTTGCACCATCTAGTGATCAACTGAGTGCGGCTGTCCGAGAGGTAGGCATTGAGGGGGCTCAATGGAGGGTGTCGCAGACGCGGAAGCATACGTTTCAAGCTGCTTATTTGAAGAGTGAAGCCAACACTTGGATGGGTTTCATCAGGTTACGCTTCCTGCCGACAACACACGACTCCACAGTATCTCGGGACAGGGTATTGCTTGCCTTTGCCATTCTTCGCTCGATGAGTATTGATGTAGGAAAAATTATTTCTTATGAGATTGTTGATTGCTGGAAAAAGAAGGTGGGGAAGCTGTTCTTTCCAAACACTATCACAATGTTATGCAGTAGGGCAGGAGTGCCCACGGTTCCAGAAGATATGATCATGACTGATAAGGGAATCATTGACACACCTAATCTGGCGTGGCTTCAGCGTACGCAAGAGGCTCGCCAGGGAGGGCTGGTGTATGGCGTTAATCAGATCCTAGAGCATCTGACAGTGTTGACCAGTAGGTTAGAATTTGCTGAAAGGCAAGCTCAGACCTATTGGACTTATGCTAAAAGGAGAGATGATGCGCTCAAGGGGGCCTTGCAAACCAATTTCTCAAGACCATATCAGGCCTTTCCAGTGTTTCCCGATGATTTGTTTAATCTTTGGATACCACCCCCGCCTGTTGAACGAGAAGAGGATGTTGATGAAGAGTAGGGTCAAGAAGATTGATGGATGGAATGATCTTCAACGAGCATTATTTTTGTTCTTATCATTTTGTTTGCTCGCGCATATCTGGCCCCGTTTGCTAAATATGTTTGCTTGTTCCTTTTTAATTTTTCTGCTTTAAAAATATATCTCTGCTATGTAATTTCTTTTCTTATGTTTTTAAATGAAATTTCTAGATGTTTCTATTCCATGAGCACTGAGTAACTCTAACTTAACTAATTTTTCTCTGAATTTTTGAAGCTTGGACTGATTACGCTTAATTAGATTAAGGTATTCTGATCTCCAGAAACCTTTTGCTTGAGCATTTCTTCTAGCCTGGACTGTTGCTTCGGCAAAGAAGATTTTGACGGTAGTATTGACTTATATGATTCACTTTAAGCTTAATCCTAGTCCCATGTTTAGTTTAAAAATTCAGTTAGAAAATTTTAAGTTTGGGGGTATAATTTGCAAAATTAATGATTCATTGGGGACAATGAATAATTCAAGTTTGGGAGACTTTTTGCTACTTCAATTATTTTGCTCGAGCATTCCTCTCATTCAAAATTAAAATTTGCTAGGTTATTGAGTAACCGGGGACATTTGTGATACCCACAGTTTGTCTTCGCGTCAAAAGATGACCTAGGAAATGTGAAAAAATGAGGAATATGAGAAAAAATTATTTGCTGAAAAATTATTTGTTGAAAATTTTGCTGAAAACATTGACAGAGCAAAAGTTTTGAAAGATGAATGATGATCCAGCAGTTTTTCTGTCTCCCAGAACTTAGGTGAGCTTCATCACAAAATGTCGCCATTCTGAGGGGCAAGAGATGGAATAACTAAGGATTTTTTAGCTTTATAATGAGTATTGAGCCTAGTTGGTGATGAGCTTGAGGCAAGGGTATACTGCACCATAAAGTGAGTCATCCCATGCTTAAGAGCTTATGACTGTAAGGCTGCTTTGAGTCTGATAAATAATGATATAAACCCCTTTAAAAAATATGTTTTGAAATGTCTGATAATAGAGCTAAGCTGTGGTGAGTTCTTAGAATTATGTTGAAAAGTGGTGATTATTTGTCCCTGCTGAAGGAATCATTTTGCTGCAGCAGAGCTTGGTTTTGCAGAGTGCTCAGGTAAAGGTTAAAGGTAGTGTTGGACTGTCTGGTTTGATTAAGCTAATTCTTTGTCTAATGTTTTTAAATTCTTGAAAGAAGGTTGGTTAGTATTGCTCGGGACGCGCAATAGTTCAAGTTTGGGGGTATGATAACTGCCCAAAAGGTAGTTATTTAGGCCTCAATTATATAGGGATTTGTGTGTCCTTTATGCTTATTAGGGTTGGTTTTGGATAGATATTACATGTTTTAACCCATTTGGAAGAATGGAAGCATTTGAAATTATTTTGTGCAGATTATGCTGCTGAGCGACTGGAGGGAGAAAATTCTATGCTGCAGCAAAACTGGGAACAGAAACTACCACATCACAGCTCGTTAGCCAACTTCATGAACCGACTTCTGTTGAGTTATTTTCGTGATAAAGGATCAAGGAGAGCCTTACACGTGTCCTAGTTGACCTAATTCAAGCCTCTCATCCTTCTATAAAAGGAAGTAGCCGTCAAAGTCAAATTCATTCCATGTTTTCCCTTGGAAGCCGAATAGTATAGAGAGATTGAAGATCATCAAGAACACCATCTACCGCAAGCTGATTAGGGAGTTTATTTTCTTTATTAACTTGTGGTTATGGACATGCATACTCAGATTGTAATTCGTATTCCTATGCCTATTATGAACTAAGTAGCTTAGGGTGTTGGTTAGGAATAATGTGATTACTGTGCTTCATCTCTAGTAATAAATTGACTATCGCATTTTGGTTAATTGTTGTGCTTATTCTTATTTTATGCCCGCCTGGCCAGCCGATGTGAATAGCTCTCTCTAGTTTCAGGGATGATTTAGAGAGTGTGTGGCAATTATCCACACTACGATCATTGTGTATTGGTGAACGCCAGTGACTGAGCTAGGGATAGCTAGTTGCCTAGTGCTTGATCAGTCATACTTCATTGGGTTTGAAACATATCCCAAAAGATCTGGAGTTCCGGGAGGAATCCGCTAATAATACTGCGAGAAATGCATGATCAATAATATTGCTAGAGCATATCTTAAAACAATCACTAAAACCTAACCAGCGCATGTCTTTAATTTGTCTATCTATTTGTTTACTCGTTGTTCTGTCATTTATTTTGCTTCAGCATAATTCCGATAAAACCAAATCATTTTACTATTCTTGAAACCATTGGAAAGTTACACAAAAATAGGTAGAGTGGAAACTAATTCAGGGCTCGGATTGATAATATTACTTGCTGCAGACTGTGTATACTTGCACAGGAATTCTAGAGTATTTTATACTATATTTTTACTCACTCTAGGAACCCAACAACTCCCACAAGTCGTTCTTGGCCAGGAGAATAGTAGGGAAGACACTAGAGGTGGTTCACGCACCGTTCGTGATCAAAGGAATCAAAGGGAGTTGTTGAATCTTTCTCCAAAAAGGTTGGTACAAATTCTGCTCTCTGTTTACGGTATTTGGACAACATGTTTTCATTTTCTAAAATTGATGTAGTTAAGTGCCTCCGGTCCTAAAATTGCTTCTGCAAGTGTTATATAAACACCTTCATAGAAGTTATGTAGTTTAAACACATTGGTTAGGATGGACTAGGGAGAGTTTTGCTTTGAAAAAGAATAATAGAAATCTTCATGCCTATGAAACTTAGACGTTGTGACTAGCACTAGAGTAGAACCCTCTCCTGAAAGGAAAGCTTTTTACAAAACGATCTTGAAAAACATGTTCACTTTATTCTATGTCACTTGATTTGCAATTAAAAGTTGATGCTAGTACCATAATTGATGATTACATATGATCCATAACATTTTTGTTTGCAATTAGTATTGAGCTCTCACATTCTGATTGGCAATTAAAAAGTTGATCTCTAATGTTCTGATTTGATATTACTTGAGGACAAGCAATGAGTTCAGTTTGGGGTATGATAAGGGAGAAAAATATACCTATTTTACCCTTATATTTACCTCATTACCTTGTCAAAATTATATGTTTTAGATCAATTTTACTGTTCCCAAGCTCAAAATATGTTAACGTTGATAAGTTAGGGAGTTGAGAGTCACATTTGTCAAATTATGCTTATTTGTGCTTAAAAAGACTCAATTTGATAAGAATTTGACTAAGTTTGCTGTTGTGCAGAAAAACAGAAGAAGCTGGAAACTTCCTAGAAATGCGACGACATTTATTGGAAGGCAAAAATGAAATGCGACCGCATTTCTGGAAAAACAGGGGCAGTTTCGAGTCTATCGCGGGTCGTTTTGAACGAGACTATTGTGCACCTAACCGGCTTTTTTGACCCTGAATTCGACTAGGCTACCTACCAACACCATTTTCGCAGCTCCTCTACCACTTCCAACACTATATAAGGCCTTAATTCAACGTCAAATGCAAGTGGAACTCATTTGGAAGAATAAGGTGGTGATAAAACCCTAGTTGACGCCTATTTGTAGGGATGCCCGAGGTCCTTCTTAGATGACTAAATTCTAACCTTAGTTAGACATCAAACCTTCGGTTTTGTAGGGATTGTCACCCATTCCCACTTGTAAATGCGAGAGAGTGGAGTGTCGAGCAAACTCTAGAAGGATTGGATAAAAGAGAAAAAAACCCTAGTATTTAGCTACTGTCATTATTTCCAGCTTGTGTTACTTTTCATTTATCTGTATTCTTTATTCTTTATTTCAATGAAAAGATATTCATTTGCACTTTATCCCACCATGAGTAGCTAAATTCCGTTGAGGGGTTAAATATAGTGAATTCCCTTATGGTTCAATAGCTTGAAAGTGTTTATTCGCTTGAGTTTCTATTCAATGCATGTCATTCTGTATTAATTATCATTATGATCTTGCTGAGTTTAAATTGATCACTTAGACATTGCATACTATGTGAGTTTGATCTCCAAAGCGACAGACGATATCGCTTCTCATAAAGGTGATATAGGAGAAAAAGCTCGAAAGAGATTGTTCGGTGGTATAGGGCAAGCTGCCTAAGGCACCCTATATCAACTATAGGGTTATAGATTGCATCTATGAATTATCTATGTCGGAGTCGCGTCACAAATATGTGCATAACTGTACTCGCTTAGCCTTCTAACGGTTCTTGGGAGCAAGGCCAAATAGAAGTTAAATCTGACCCAATGCATTGAATAGAATTAAGTTGAATAATCTATGATTAAATTTATTTGCCTTTGGGATGAAACTATATTGAATACATCTTTTCATTTATCATTGTTATTTCTTTATTTATTTTTTTTATTTATTTCCCAAAAATCAATCATCAATTTATTCCTTTGGTTACCTATTTTAAGCAGTCATTTGAGCAGTTTCTTCTTCAAATCTGAGTTTCCAATTTAGTCCTCGTGGGATCAATACCCTTGGAATACTTCTAAGGTTTTTTATTACTACGTGCGATAGTGTATACTTGCACTAAGGTTGGCTGAATTTATCATTATTATTAGGGAAAAATACACTTTTGGTCCCTGAGGTTTGGGTTAAGTGACAGTTTGGTCCCTAGGTTTTCAAACTCAACAAAAATACCCCTGAGGTTTGAGATAAGTAGCACTTTGATCCCTACCGTCTATTTTTCTGTTAAATACTAACGGTTGCTGACGTGGCACTATAATTTTAATAAAAAAGTATTATTTAATTTATTTTAAATAAAAACATATAAAAATAATAATATATTATTATTTTATTTAAATTCTCTCTCTCTTCCTTTCTTTTCCATCTATCTTCTTTAAATAAAATAATAGTGTCAAGTCAGCAACCGTTAGTATTTAACAGAAAAATAGACGGCAGAGACCAAAGTGCTACTTATCTCAAACCTCAGGGGTATTTTTGTTGAGTTTGAAAACTCAGGGACCAAATTGTCACTTAACCCAAACCTCAGGGACCAAAAGTGTATTTTTCCCTTATTATTATCTATCATCTTATCTCACATCCATCATTCAGCCTCTGTCGCACCAAGTTTTTGGCGCCGTTTTCGGGGACCAAAAGTGAAACCACTTTTTGTTTATTTGAAATTGCGATAGGATTGCGACCACATTTCTGTCTCAAAGGGAATTTGACTATGATTTACAATTGTTTTTCTTTTGCAGGTTGAGTTAGTGCATGAACAAGGGGTGTCCACTCCTTGACATTGATCCTCAGATAGAAAGAACCTTTGATCGTCGTATGAAGGAGCAAAGACGAAAGAGAAGGGAACAACAAGAGTTGAGCACACAGGAACCTCTAGAAGAAGCTTCTTACATACAAGAATTTCCAATGGAACCACCTGGAGTTGATCCTCAAGTTGATCCACAGAATCATGGAAGGGACCAAAATGGTGGGAGAATTTCTCCAGTTCCACCGGTGCCACAACAAGAAAATCCAATTTATATTGCTTAAGACCGCAATAGAGCAATAAGGGACTATGCTTTACCCGTTTTTTCAGACTTTAAATCCAGGAATTTTGGAGCCACGAATAGATGCTCCACAGTTTGAACTCAAATCAGTGATGTTCCAAATGTTGAATACCATGGGCCAATTTTCTTGACTTCCAAATGAAGATCCACATAAACACATTAAGCTGTTTTTGAGAGTTTGCAATTCTTTTAAAGTTACAGGAGCGCCTGAAGATACTTTGAAGCTAAAGCTTTTTCCATTTTCTTTGCAGGGAGATGCTAAAGCTTGGTTGAATTCATTTCCTCCTAACTCCATCACTTCTTGGAACCATTTGGCTGAGAATTTGTTAGAGAAGTTTTTTCCTTCTAATAAAAATTTCAAATATAGAGCTGAAATTATTGCATTTAGACAATCTTACAATGAACCTATGGATGCAGCCTTTGAAAGATTTCAAAGGCTTGTTCGGAAATGTCCACACCACGGATTGCCTACTTGCATCATCTTGGAGCATTTTTATAGTGGATTAGGTAAAGCTTCGAAGGCACTAGTCAATGCATCTGCAAAGGGATCTTTCTTAAAGAAGTCTGCAAATAAGGAACATGCTCTTTTGGACACGATAGCCACAAACAATAGACATTAGGGAGAAACTGAACCAACAACAATCTTGAAGAATCCAGCTAAAGCAGTGGAGACAGAGGCTAACTCTACCATGCAAGCTCAAATCGAGGCTATCCACAACATGATGATGGACATGACTATGAACAATCAAGCAAACTTAGCCCCTGCCAATGCTATTTCTTCTCCCTGCTGCGAAATTTATGGTGAGGAACACATTGCTGATGACTGTCCACTAAATCCCGCGTTTGTCTTTTATGTAGGTCAACAAGGGAACCAGAACCAGAACAGATGGAATCCATACTCGACCACGGACAACCCAAGTTGGAGACAGCATCCAAACTTCTCTTAGGGAGGACAAGTCGGTTCAAGTAATTCCAATACAAATCAATTTGGGAAACCTCCTACACAACAACAACCGCAAAAGAACTTCCAACCAGTCCAAGTGCAGAGTCAAGAGTCAAATCTAGAGACTCTTATGAAGGAGTACATGGCAAGAAAAGATGCTGCAGTTAGAAATTTGGAAGTACATATTTGACAGATTGCTCAGGAAATTAAAAACAGACTGCAAGGGACCTAAGAAGTTTCACCATTCCATGCTTTATGGGAGGAAGGAAGGTAGGCAGAGCTTTATGCGATCTAGGAGTGAGTATAAACTTGATGCCATACTCAGTTTTTCAACAGTTAGGGATAGGTGAAGCAAGACCAACAACTGTAACCTTAGAATTAGCTGATAGATCACTAACACAACCTATTGGAAAAATTGAAGACGTGTTAGTCAAGGTTGACAAATTTTTATTCCTAGTAGATTTCATCATTCTGGATTGTGAAGCTGATAAGGACGTGCCAATCATTTTAGGAGACCAGTCTTAGCAACTGGCAGGACCTTAATTGATGTGCAGAACGGGGAGTTGACCATGAGGATTAATGATCAGCAAGTCACATTGAATGTTATGAATGCAATGAAATATCCAAGGGATCTTGAGGAGTGCTCTATGATTGATGAGGTTTATGAACTTTCATGAACCACTCTTCAGGAAATGATGAAAGGAGAAACATTGGAGGATGTACTAGGAGATGAAGAACAAGAAGAAAAATGGGCGAAAAAGCTTAAAGTAGAAGAAATCAATCAACGGACCATGAAAAGAAAAAGAATCAAACCCTATTGGGGGAAGGGCTTTGAAGATGAAGAAGCCCATGTTTCTGTGATTGACCTGGTATGATTACTATCCTTGAGAATTTATTTTTGTATATTATATGGATCTATAGTAAAAAAAAAAAAAAGAAGAAATAATAATAAATATAATAAAATAATACATATAGGAACTCCAAAATATCTGGACAAGAGTAAAAACTCTGTCTAGAATAATGTACTTAAGTTGACCATAGGGAACGCCTTTTCCCTGGGATTTACCTAGGAGTTTGAAAAGTCCAAATTATATTCTATCCATCTATTTTTAAAGAATAAAGGAAAAAAATAAACCATGATTAAGCCTGTGAACTTTCTAACATGTTTATGACTATTTAAGCAAAGAGAGAAAAGAAAATGAAAATGAAAAAGTTAGAAAAAAAATAAAGAAGGAGAGAAAACAGGGAGAAATGCCACCGCATTTCCCCCAGTACATTTGGAAATGCGATCGCGTTCTCAAAAAGAAAGAGGCCAATCACGATTTTTTTTATCAGCACGTGACCTAATTGAGAAACCTATAAGTAGCTGACTTTAGTCTTTCCCTCTTCACCAACTACTCAACCCTTTTGCATTCAAGTCAAACTCAAGAACTCTCCATCTTCACTCATCTTGAAACCGAAACCCATAGAAAGGAAACCATGAAGAACACGCTCAAAACCTGACGTTTCCATGCACGGCGCGAGAGGGGCAAGACCTACGGGTTTCTCGTCGGAGATCGTGGACCAAGGAACTTCAACTCAAACTCCTTCTTCCTCGACAATGTCGGCCACCTCGAGGGAGAATCCGAGTTCTTCTCAACCTTCGAGGTCCATGTGCACCAATCCCATCCATAAAACCTAAAAACCAGCAACCCAGCTATTTAGAAAATGCTCAAGGGAGTGGTTTTCAATGATCCGGGAGATGGGAGCCCAAAGACGTGCGACTCTTGAAGAAGAAGCAAGAAGACGGGATGAAGAAGAAGCCGCAAAGGCAGGCGATACTATGTATATAGGGATTGGCTGAGATTGTCTCAATTCAATGGAGTGTTGGGATTGGTGCCCTAAAACTCGTAGATAGTGATTGTAAAACAAAATTATATACTTATTCGATAAAGGCGTTATGGAAATTAATTCAGTAAAGTCATTACTGAATAAAGTAAATTGCACATTAGATAACCCAAATCCAATAAACTAAGATCCATGGCTATAGGATGAACACTTGAGCTTTATGTAGAGACATAAAAGTGGATCAAGCTCGAGTAATAGCCAAAACGGTCTATAGTATAGAGATAGGGCTGGGTAACTTATTATGGGGACAATATGAGACGCGACCCCACTTTATAGATAGTATAGACGATGTGATCCTAAATCGTCCATGTAGAGACATGCGAGTGGGGGCGTCGTTTACTGATGGGACTGACTATTTAATATAATGACCTCGGTAACTCGATCTGAATCCTGAGCTAACTATGAACTCCTATTTATTCGAGCTTATCCTTAGATCTGCATAGGTGAGAGTTACTCAATATCGCCGACTCAATAAGCCTCTCATTTCTGGGATAGGAACAGGTAGATAGCTTGGGACATAGTCGTGCGAGAAGGAATTCACTCCTACCAAAATTAGGGATAGTAGAGAGGTTGTTCCCTTAAGTGCTAACTTCGGGGCTTGAACAAAGGGATCCAACCCTCTCATTGGCCCGAGAGGTACTCGGTTTATTGGTTGGACCATAAACCAACTGTTCATTAGAGGATCAATGGGAATTAAGGAACTAGAAGTACTATAGGGGTAAAACAACTTTTTTGACCAAGTTATAGCTACGAACAACCTATGAAGGATCGACTTACTAATCATGGTTAATTCAAGTGGACGAAAATATATCTATAGTGAGGGGAGTTCAACTACCAGGCTATAGTGGAGTGTCACGATAGTTAACGAATTTTGCTAGCTTAGATAATGAGATTAGTCGGTTAGCCTCGAATCGTTGGAGCCCATGATCTATAGGTCTATTAGGTCCCCCTACTAACTCATACTGGATTAAAGCCTAAAACATATTGATAGGATTCTTTGAATCGTTCAAAATGGGGAAAAAGGGTATTATCGTAAATTGTGTTTGACACAATAAATTAATTATGAATTAAATTAGAAAATGAGAGATAAAGTATTTAAAAGTGTTTTGAATACTGTATATGTGTATTATGAATCATATATAATGAATTGCACAAGGGAACAAAGATTAATTAGATTAATCATACCATATTAGTTTGAAATGTTTCAAATTAATTACCAAGCAATTAATTTCAATTTAGAATTTCAATTGGGGTAAATTTGCAAGCTTGAAATCAGATTTCTAAGTTGAAGTTAGTGGATTAAGTTTGATTCCCACTCTTGCATGAAGATACAAAGTGGAATACAACACATCCATGCAATAGTTGTATGTCTTGTGAAATAGATACTTAAAATCCACTTTGGCTTGCAAGACTACCATGTGTCTTGTGTCTTAGGGCTTCTCCTTGCATGGAATACCTCTATAAGTAGAGTATGAATCAAATTCAAGCCCAAGAGAATGATTTTCCATATTGTTATGCGGCTGGAATTTACACTAAAACACTCTCATCTCCTCTTATCTCTCAAGTGCTTGAACCTTCAAGCATTCCCTTCCCATTCCCTATCTTTATAGACTCCCACAAGTCGTTCTTGGCTCGAAGAATAGTAGGTAAGACTCTAAGGTTTGTCCTAAGTAGATTGGAGAAGAAAAGAATCCACAGAGGTCCACCTATTGAGCTGCAAAAGGTTGGTTGTTCTAAACTCTCTGTTCTGGTTTCTTTAGGACATGCATGCTTTAGATGTAAAATTGATGTAGTTAGGTGCTCCCGATCTTCAATTGCTTCCGCATGTGTTATATGAACACCTTCAATAGGTATCTGAGCTTGATTAGAGCACTTAACTTACATTAATTTTGCTGTGGTGGGTACCATTCTGAAAATGAATTTTCTGTGTGCTAAAATGGAAGTGTTGTGGTTTGGCAATTTTTCGAGCTTTCAATTCTTTATGAAAATGTAATTGCTCGGTAATGTATGAGCGTTAATGTGTGTACTAGAGTTTGTAATTTTTATAGAGTCATTATAGTCCATATAGGCTGTAAAATCGAAGAAAAAATGGAGAAGACGCAAGCAGAAACAACAACCAGAGGGTGCTGGTCGCGAGAGCGTCGGGACGCTCTTCAAGTAGCGTCGCGACGCAGAAGAACAAAAATTCCAACAGTAGAGTTTTTCCAGATTTTTGGTTCAGCCCAGCTGCTGTCTTTGGTCCGGTTCGGTTTGCCTGCAGCTGGTTCAACCCATTTACACACATTTGAAGGTCGGTTCACTCCATGAAGGGTTGGTTCGTGAAGCTCGGGATCGCTACAAGCATTTTTAAATAATTATCATTGTAATAATTAGTTAATTGTTTGTTTTAAATTGCCAAACCATTCCATTTTAACTTGATTTAATTTCTTTATGCATTATGAATGTATGATTAAATTAGATTAATTATATGTGCATTACGAGGATGCCATATAGTTTTAAAACCCCACCATAGGAAAACATGATCATACATTAATTCAATTATTATAAGAGTTATTAATAATTTCTAATGCATAAAACAAATTTCATGTTAATTAATATAAATGTTATATTAATTTAGGGAGATTCATGCTTGAATGGTTAATTTTCAAATTGATTAATTCTTATAATTGTTATTATTATTAAGAGGATAAAATTAACCAAGCACGAAGCATGAAATTTCTTTAGTTTGATTATAAGTGTTATATTCAAATTGAAAGCTTGTTATAGATTAGATTTATAATTGTTATAATTCACTTAGAAGTCTAAAATCTATAACAAAGATTAAGTGCATGCTCACTTAGGTTAATGAACCTCCAAAATCGATCCTCTTGCATAGTTTAGGCCGATAACTTGTAAAACAACGGTTACAAGAGAACTCACCCGACAAGATGATGCCTAAGGTTGGAGGTATTTAAGTTGACCGTTTACGGAACACCTCCTACCTGGGCATCAAGTCGATTGTTGAGTTAAGTTAACTCGAGTTTTATGAGCATGCGTGAGCGATGCGAGGATTTAAAGTGTTATCACCTAGACATCGTAGTATAAAGGGTTATACACACCTAGACATAGGTTGTTTCTAAATGGTGCTTTGTTTATAACTTGAATGATTGATTGTTATATGCTTTAAAACACCATTAGAAAGCTTGTTATAGGGTGAAATATGTCTAGACTAAGCTTTTCCAAAGAAAGGAGAGGTGGATACTTCTTCGATCTAAAGGAAAATAAAGTACTTGTATCGACAAATGCTACATTCCTAGAAGAAGACCACCTCAGAGATCACAAGCCACGAAGTAAAGTCGTTTTAAGTGAACTATCTAACGAAACTACAGAAACATCAACAAGAGTTGTTGATGATGCTGGCACCTCGAGTCAATCGCGTCCTTCTCAAGAAATAAGAGAACCTCGACGTAGTGGGAGGGTTGTTAGACAGCCTGATCGCTATTTGGTTTAACTGAAACTCCAGATGTCATACCTGATGACGGGATCGAGGATCCATTAACCTTTAAACAGGCAATGGATGACGTTGACAAGAACGAGTGGATTAAAGCCATGGACTTGGAAATCGAGTCCATGCATTTTAATTCAGTATGGGATCTTGTAGATCAACCTAAATGGGTTATACCCATAGGGCGCAAATGGATCTACAAGAGAAAACGAGACGCTACTGGAAAGGTACAGACCTTTAAGGCACGACTTGTGGCAAAGGGTTTTACCCAGCGGGAGGGGATTGATTATGAAGAAACCTTCTCCCCTGTTGCCATGTTGAAGTCGATCTGGATACTTTTATCCATTGCCACATTTTATGATTATGAAAATCTAGCAAGGCATATCAAGTGCATCAAACGTTTTAACTAACATGACCGATCTACGTTGTGTAGGGCACGCCCAGTACAACCAACGTTTACTAGTCCTACGATGTAGTGGGGCCTGCCCAGCACTCATATCGTCTTTGTCATAGTGGGGCCCGCCCAACACTCACGACAGCATCGTTGTCACGGAGTACACTCAACGTCAACAACGGAATATAACCTGTGTGCACACGGTACCATAGAGCCTTGGGCTCAATATCTCAGTCATGTAGTCAATAGAAATCTCATAAAATCATATGAAAACATTAAAACATGCCTGTTTATCGTTATCTTTCGTAAAACTCAAGCTTACTCAGCTTGCTCGGGAAAAACTGAAAATCATTTAAAAGTACTTGCTAATCCATACTTTACTTTAAAAGATATCGTTTCAGCTACTTTTCATAAAGTCATTAGCCACGTGCTCGTATATAAACCGTTCATAGAAATCATGTATCATTCATAGAAAAACATGTAAAACATCTAGAAAAGAGTAACCGTTGGAAACAATTTTCGAAATTCATTTTGTCACAAACAGTCTTAGCTAGTTTCCTGGTCTGTACCTCGACCTATTTCCTCTTGGCCTGTCAAAAAACCAAAACCGAGCATTAGAACCATAGATAGCTTTGTCTTTCCATGCTCATGAATTTCTAAACAATTGGATTAAGAGTCACATTCAAATTCTACTTTCCAGATTTTCCAGATTCTATACCCTAACTTCCAACACCCATAACTTCCTCAATACTTAACCAAAATTAATGTAATACACATCAACCTCTTCCTTTTCGAACACTCTACAACGTACTTGAAGAAATGAAAACGAGATTCCCAACCAATTTGTCCAGAAATGACCTGAACACAGACAACACAGATTCGAGGTTCTCTGCTATCCTTTATCTTTCTCCTGAAATTAAACCTACTTCAAGTCATTTTTGGTTCCCGAGTTCTTCATAAAAGTTGTAGGAAATTGAATGAGATTTCCAACCATACCAAATAGAGCTTCTGATTCAACTTTTACACCCTAGAATTCTCGAAACACCAGAGGAAACCAGAGATCCTCCTGCTTTGCTCGAAAATCCTGTGCTCTGTTTTCCATTCCAAAAACCATTAACTTCTCATACGTTTTATCTCAAGCTTCCTTCATGCAATTTGTTAGAAAATGAACTAACTTTCAAGAAAATCAAACCTCACCTCTTATTTCCCTCTGTGTAGCTCAAACCGAATAAAAAACCAGAGGTTGAAAGGTTGAACTCAGATTCTGCTATGGCTGGCTTTGCATGAGCTTTTCCTATCTTCTTCAACCTAAAAACCACAAAATTCTTCTTCTTCTTCTTCCCTCACTCTCTCCCTCAAGTGCTTTGAAATGTTGGATGAAAAATGATGAGGAATGGTGGGAAAATGGGCTGAAAATAAGTTAGGCGGTGGTGGGTTTGCTTGCTGTCCTTTCCCATTTCCTTTCTTTTCTTTTTTTTTTTTCCTTTTCCTTTTCCTTTTCCATTTCTTTTCTTTTCTTCTTTCCCATCTCCTTTCTTTTTAAATGTATAATTTCCAACAACTTAGATTCAACCATGAAACCACAATAGATGATGAGAGTAAGTGATCCAAGGAGAGTCTCGGGTTTACATCTATAGTTAAAAAAAAAGAAGAAATAATAATAAAAAGAATAAAATAATAATACATATAGGAACTCCAAAATATTTGGACAAGAGTAAAAACTCTGTCTTGAAAAATGTACTTAAGTTGACAATAGGGAACACCTTTTCCCTGGGATTTACCTAGGAGTTTGAAAAGTCCAAATTATTTTGTATCCATCTATTTTTTAAAAAAAAAGGGAAAAAATAAACCATGATTAAGCCTGTGAACTTTCTAACATGTTTATGATTGTTTCAGCAAAGAAAGAAAAGCAAATGAAAATGAAAAAGTTAGAAAAAAAATAAAGGAGAGAAAACAGGGAGAAATGCCACCGCATTTCCCCCCAGTCCATTTGGAAATGCGATCGCATTCTCCAAATGAAAGAGGCCAATCACGATTTTTTTTATCAACACGTGACCTAATTGAGAAACCTATAAATAGCTGACTTTCGTCTTTCCCTCTTCGCCAACTACTCAACCCTTTTGCATTCAAGTCAAACTCAAGAACTCTCCATCTTCTCTCATCTTGAAACCGAAACCCACATAGAAGAAACCATGAAGAACACGCTGAAATCCTCTTCATCTCGCAAGATCACTCGATCCAAGAATGCTCAACATACCCACGTAGCTGAAGCAAGCGTTTGACGACAAGAAGAACAACCCGACGTTTCCATGCACGGCGTGAGAAGGGCGAGACCTACGGGTTTCTTGGCGGAGATCGTGGACCAAGGAACTTCCACACAAACTCCTTCTTCCTCGACAATGTTGGCCACCTCGAGGGAGAATCCGAGTTCATCTCAACCTAGGAGGTCCATGCGCACCAATCCCATCCATAAAACCTAAAAACCCGCAAGCCAACTATTCAAAAACCGCTCAAGGGAGTGGTTGTCAATGATCCGAGAGATGGGAGCCCAAAGACATGCGACTCTTGAAGAAGAAGCAAGAAGACGGGATGAAGAAGAAGCCGCCAAGGCAGGAGAGAGCTCTCGACAAAGAGAGGACGGGTAAAACCTCTGGACCTTCAACTAACCCTTCTTTGCCTTGCAAGGACAAACCATTTGTTACGTACAGTGCAAGGAAGAAGAGTCCCAAAAAGGTTGCACCTGAACAGCCACTTGTCATTGAGCCCCTCAAGACCGCGAGAATGCCCCTGAATGTGTTCGAAGACATAATCCGCCAAGCTGTGGCAAAGATGCCTTGAGGGAGATACAGGCTGAGAAAGAGATGGAAAACCAGCATATGAGGGAAGAGGATGAATTCACAAGAAAAAAAGACCTTGAAGAAGAAAGAAAAAAGGAAGAGGAAAGGCAAGAGGCCGAGAGGGCCTTAGAAGCTGAAAAAGAAAGAAAACTAGGTGAAGACCTCAGGAGAGCAGCCACTGAATTACAAATCCTTGAGGAAGAAAAACAGAGAAGGGAAAATTTGAGGGAAGAAGAAAAAAGAAGAAAAGAAGTCAGAGACTTCCTTGTAGCTTTTGAGCCACTCTATAAGGCTCAAAGTGAGGTTGAATTGCTGGAAGGAAGGGAAGAAGAGGCCCTTGAGGGGCCAAATGAAGAAAATAAAGAAAAACAAAAAAAGAAAGAAGAAGTGGATGAAGGCCAGAATGTGACCGCATCTGGGTCGCATTCTGATGAAGGCCAAGAAGAGGCAACCAACGAACAACCAGCTGATGAGGTCTTCGAACCTCTATTCAAATATGATCCACCAGCAGCTAATAGCACCTCTTCGGGAGAGAAGAGGGATGAAGAAGAGAAAGAGGACAATGAGGTCGAGACCTCCAGTGATTTAGAGATAGAATCTGACTCAGAGATCAAGGAATTGGATGATGACCAAGTTCCTATCTCTGCAGCATTGAGGAAAAAGAGAAAAAGAGAGATTGGGGTTGAAAGGAGGACCAAAAAAGAGAATGATCCAATTTTTGCCAAGGGCCGAGGACAAGGTCCTAGACGCCTCTCCTACAACTCCTCCAACCGTCTCACCCACCAAGCCAAAACACAAATCACCAAAGGCTCCTAAAAATCCATTCCCCTATGTCTTTAGAGATGTTAATTTTTCAGGAAAGGATAGAGTTAATGAGAAAAAAGAGATTTCCTCATCGAGAAGGGATTCTCTAACAGAACGGGAACACTGCCAGAGTTCGTAACCTGAGTTATCTCACAGTACAAGTGGCAGGAGTTTTGCGCTCACCCTCAGGAGGCCGTGGTGCCTTTAGTGCGAGAATTTTACGCCGACCTGAGGGAGGAGAGCATAAGCATGGCGATGGTGAGAGGCAAGATGGTCAGCTTCTCTTCAGTGGACATCAACAAGGTGTACAGGATTAAATCACCCTTACAACCAAGAGAAAATGATGCCATCATGAACCCCTCGGCCAAGCAGATGAAAGCTGCACTGAAATTAGTGGCCAACAAGGAAGTTCAGTGGAAAGAATCCCAGACGAAGGTGAAGAAACGAGTATCAGGCGACCTAAAGCCTGAATCTGCAGTATGGCTTCACTTTATCAAGAACTGATTGATGCCAACAACCCATGGCAGCACCACCTCAGTGGAGAGAGTTATGCTCCACTACTGTATTATGAAGGGGTTGGAGATCAACATCGAGAGCATTATCAGGGAGGTGATTCTTGCCTGTGGAAGGAAAAGAGCAGGAAAGTTTTCTTTGGATCATTGATCACCCAACTTTGTCAGAGGGTGAAGATAGTTCCTGGTAAGGATGAGGAGCGTCATTTCTTCAAGCCTACCATTAACATGACCTTGATCAGGAAGCTTCAACAGAATAGCATCCAAAGCCTCCACATCTCAAGCCACTCCACCATTAGGGCTGAATACGGCTTCTCCATCCCAGCACACTCCTTCTTCAAGGCCCTCACCGTCATTTGAAGCCCTAGCAATTGCCTACCGACAGCTGGATCAACTCAAGGACAACCTGAGGACTTATTGGGCATATGCCAAGGAGAGGGATGAAGCCATTAGAGAGTTCTACCTCTCTATCGCCTCGAGTATTGCTCATTTCTTTCCCAATTTCCCTAAATCGTTGCTGCCTCAAGAAGACAAGGATTCTGATGAAGCAGATGATGAAAATGATAAAGATGAAGATGAAGAGAAAGAGAGTTTCTCGGACGAGGACTAGGGGAGTTTTCTGACCCTTTCACATGCTGTTTTTTGTATATAATATTGTTTATGTGTTTAGTTGCTTGCTGTTTTTTGAGTTTTAGCATGATTAAATTATGTTTTTAATTGTTTAGTTATTTTTTTATTGTTTGAATTGTTGTCTAATTGTTAGTTGAAGTTTCTAGGTTAGTTTAAAGGTAGTTGTTTTGTGAATAATTGCATTCTACTTGGGTTTTTGTTACTTGAAGAAAAAATCTGTTGTTGTCTTTTAATGAACCAAGGAAATTTTTGAGAAAAAATCAACTTCAATGGAAAATGATTGCATAAAAAATATTTTGGAAAAGCATGTTTTCAAAGGATTTTTCTTTTCAACCCTTGATCATGATAACTAGAGTTTTGTTCTATCTCAAAAGTACCACCGTCACAACTGAATTTATTCTAGTCATAGGCTTTCCATTAATCTTTTTCTTTAAAGAATTTTCTTAAGTCTAAACTTCCTCGTGTTTAACCTTTCTAACACACTAGGAGAGTTTAGTCTTAAAGTTTTGAAAAACAAAAAAGCCATAGCAAAGCCTTGCCTAAAAAACGAAGCCAATGAGGACATTGTCTAATCTTAAGTTTGGGGGGGGGGGGTGCTTTACTTTGTAAATATTTATATGCTTTATGTAAATTTGTACTGTTGGAAAAGAATATGTGCTTACTGTATATCACTTAAAAAAATGAAAATCGAGAGTTACTCCTCCTTCATCGGGTTTACTGAGTAACCAGGGGCATTCATGACACCCATGGTTTGCCATTGCATGAAAGGTTTACTTGGGGAAGTGAGTACCAATCCAAGCTTGTGAACTTTGCTCGTAGCTAGATATGTTCACCACAAAGTGTTAATAAGCTAGAATGAAGGTAAAGATGAAAACAAGGATATTCTTGGGAGAAAAAGATGTTGAATAAAAAGAGCACCAACAGTCAAATAAGTTTAGGGTAGATAGAAAGCGGTCTAGTAACTCATGTATGCTCAAGGAACCTCAAGTTTTGTGTTTCTTAACTAAAAAGAATACACTAGGCTCAATGAGTAGAATGTTGGGATTGGTGCCCTAAAACTCGTAGATAGTGAATGTTAAACAAAATTATATACTTGTTCGATAATGTCATTATCGAGGTTAATTTAGTAAAGTCATTACTGAATAAGTAAATTGCACATTAGATAACCCAAATCAAATAAACTAAGATCCATGGCTATAAGATGAACACTTGAGCTTTATGTAGAGACATAAAAGTGGATCAAGCTCGAGTAATAGCCAAAACGGTCTATAGTATAGGGATAGGGTTGGGGTACCTTATTCTGGGGACACTATGAGATGCAGCGCACGTTATAGATAGTATAGACGATGTGATCCTAAATCGTCCATGTAGAGACATGCGAGTGGGGGCGTCCTATGCAATGAGTTTGGATAAGACCAGAACCGAGAAATAAGTCGCTCTCGCTTTATAACACCGTTTACTAACGAGACTTACTATTTCATGTGATGACCTAGGTAACTCGATCTTAATCCTGAGCTAACTATGAACTCTTGTTTATTTGGGCGTATCCTTAGATCTACATAGGTGAGAGTGGCTCAGTATCGCAGACTCAATAAGCCTCCCATTTCAGGGATAGGAACGGGTAGATAGCTTGGGACATAGTCGAGCGAGAAGGAATTCACTCCTACCCAAATTAGGGATAGTAGAGAGGTTGTTCCCTTAAGTGCTGACTCCGGGGCTTGGACAAAGGGATCCCGTCCTCTCATTGGCCCAAGAGGGACTCGGTTTATTGGTTGGACCGTAAACCAATTGTTCATTAGAGGATCAGTGGGACTTAAGGAACTAGAAGTACTATAGGGGTAAAACGGTCATTTAACCTAGCGATAGCTACGAACAACCTGTGAAGGATCGACTTACTGAACATGGTTAAATCAAGTGGCCGGAAATATATCTATAGTGAGGGGAGTGCAACTACCGGGCTATAGTGGAGTGTCCCGGTAGTTAACGAATGTTGGTTAAGCTTGGTAAATGAGGTTAGTCGGTTAGCCTCAAATCGTTGGAGCCCATGATCTATACGTCCATTAGGTCCCCCTACTAGCTCATATTGGAATAAAGCCTAGAACAATAAGGTAGGATTCTTTGAATTGTTCAAAATCGAGAAAAGTGGCATTTTCGTAAATTGTGTTTGACACAATATTTAATTATGAATTAAATTGGAAAATGAGAGATTATGTATTTAAAAGTGTTTTAAATACCATATATGAATTAGGAATCATATATAATTAGATTGCACAAGGTGTCAATGATTAATTGGATTAATCGTAACAAATTAATTGGAAATGTTTCTAATTAATTGCCATGAAATAAATTTCAATTTGGAATTGGAATTTGAATTAGAATGCAAGCGAAATCTGATTGAGGATCAAACTTAGTGGATTTAGATGGATTTCCACTCTTGCATGTTGATACAAAGTGGAATACAACACATCCATGCACATGTTGCATGTGTTGTGACTTCAACACCTAGAATCCACTTTTGTTTGCATTACCACCATGTGTTTTTCATCTTGAGGCCTTTCCTTGCATGGAATATCTCTATAAGTAAATGCAAAAATCAAATTAAGAGTTAAGAGAACCATTTCCATATTGTTATGCTGCTGGATTTTGGTCTCAAACTCACTCATCTCCATATATCACTCTAGTGCTTGAACCTTCAAGCATTCCCTTCCCATTCACTATCTCTATAGACTCCCTGATGTGCAATTTGCTTACCACAAGTGTACGGGTCAAGTAATAATATAGTGTTTTTGTGTAAAACGAGTGTCGTCCTCTGGATTGGTTTTCTAGCAAATTAAGTACCGTGAATACTTTTGTTCAATTTTATTTAGGGAGCAAAACACGATGATAAAGATAAAAGTAAAGACTAAAAACATAAAAATAAAAGTGGAGACTCAAATGGAAAGACTCTTAGGGAATTGATTTCATTGATTAAGATTGATGATTGATTAATAGGAATGAATTGACCGTGCAATTATTCTACAAGCCAAGGAAACTTTTATCACGATTACCTCTCCCGAATATAATTGATTCTCATGCATATAAACTAACTTGATATCCCTATCTAAGTTCATTAACATGCAAGACATTATTCGGTTCGGTCCTTGTTATGCTTCTAAAGTGATTCCAAATCCCGTCACAAAGTTAGAATTTCTACTCTAGTCATGCAATTAAACAAGGTAAGTCTTAGGCCAAATCCTCTCTCCCGAGTTAGATTCAACACTTCAATCATTCAATTAGTGATCAAGTAATTGAAAGTATTAAACAAAATTGCATGCATAAAATAAAAACACATTCATACTTAAAATCAATCCAAAAACTAAAACAATTACATCAATCCCTAAGACAAAGAACTAGCAATTCATAGTCTTTAAACCATAAACACTAATTGAAAGAAAAGCCATAAAAACTATAAGAGGTAAGGGAAAGAGAAAGGAAAACTCGAATTCGTCGAAACCGACACGTCCCCGTCACGATCTCCACTTCTTCTCTCTTGATTCCCGCTCTTTGGCCTTGCTTTAGCTCCCACCAACGGTCTCTCGTCGAAATTAGGGCTAAAATCTAACCAATTGGACTCCCCTAATCCGTAGCTGAAAAGAGGAATTTATAGAAAATTCGTCGATAGTGTCGCGACGCTGTAGACATAGCGTCGCGACTCTATGAATTTTTTTTTTTTTTTTTAGGATTGAACTCCATTTGACTCCAATTGCTGAATTAAGCTTCAAACACACACTTCCTACAAATAAAACATAAAAATGCATAGATTTTGGCAAATAATTGTAAAAGACTAACTTAATTAATCAGAGAAAAATAGCTAGCTATGCTCGCTATCAAATACCCCCAAACTTAAGCTTTTGCTATTCCTCGAGCAAACTAAAAATCAAGCATACAGTGGAAGAATGGATGCAACAAACATGACTCAATCCTCAAGGCTCAAAAGTCAATAGTCAAGCAATCAAGAGACATGCACATAAGGACCAATGAGGGAGACAAATCAAAAGTTTTCCAAAATTAACTTGCACAAGCGAGATCTAACTCAACGAGATTAGACTCTACTAGCCCGGGATTGGATTGTTAAACTCTCAACTCATCTTCCCTCTACAGTGGCACTAAGGATTCACTAACGAGTCAATGGAACAAATTAGTTTGTTTTCATCCATACTTAGGTGCTTAATATTGAAAATTAAGTCAAGCATTTATATGTGGCACTAGCTTTCACACACCTATTGCAGGGACCCTTAACCCGAGTTTTCTCTGGTTAACCTAACTGATCACAACAGGGGTAGCTCTTTTTGCCTAAATATTTATTACTCATTACAAACTGTGCACAGGCCATGGCATAATAATTTTTTTCTTTCAAAAGTAACAACAAGAATGATTTTTTCTTTCATGATCACGATAAGCATATATTCTTTTCTTTCCTCATAAGCAAGATCAAACATGCTAATTTGCAAAAAATTAACTCTTTAGCTCTTCCCTACACCTATCGAGGTGACAACAAGCATATGAACCTAATAATTCGCTCCTAAGCATTCAAATCAAAATCTAGCCAAGAAAAATACTCTACTCATGCAAGACATCTCCTAGAAATATTTTAAAAAATCTCCCTTTTTGGGCACTCATGCTTACAACTCATCGAAAGCTTGAAAATTGACAAGAAAGCCTATCCTAGGAAATCATAGTCATGCAAAAATAGCATCCAGAAAACAACCATATGCTCAATTCAAAGAAAGCTCAAAACTATAGCCCAAACTCAGATGCTCAAGGGCTCCAAAAACATGATATTCCAAAATACCCCCAAACTTAAAGCATGCATTGTCCTCAATGTATGAAGAAAACAAAGCATAGTCAAGCATGAGAACAAATAAAGAATGGAAGGGGTGAACAATACTGCCCTGGAATGATGACCTTTTTATGAATGCTTGGCACAGACAAGAGCACGGGAACTCCTACAAAACAAAAACAACAAGACATTAAAAACAATAACGAAGTAACTTGGGTTGCCTCCCATAAGCGCTTGTTTATCGTCTTTAGCTCGACGTGCTTGATGGAAGAGATTGTCGAGGTCTCTTATCAAATAAATTTATAATCCACAACCTCTAAAGCTAACTTGTAGCAGTAGTGGCCGGGGTCGAACACAGGGAGCACGATTATAACCTGTTTATCTTAGACTTATTGTGATGACCGGACTAATGGGGGGTTTTATATTTGGAAAAGAAAGTAAACAAGGAAAGAAAACTAATTATGGAAAATGTTGTAAAAGGAAAGTAAGAGAATTAAAGAAAGAAGAAATAACAATACCTCAAAAGTCATGCAACCGGGATAGTCATGGTAAGTTCAATTCAATTAAATCATCAATTTTACTAATAAGTCAAAACAAGTTTGAGCCCGACGTATTCTGGCAACAAACCGAGAATCATGATCCACTATCACAAACATGCAAACGCTAAGTTTGATTCTAATTTAAACTAAATAATTATCCAATTAACTAATCTAAACCGCATTGGGATCTAGTCGAATTAATTCACATGCAACGGGCAACCAACCACAATTAAAATTGATTAAATCATTTAGTTCTAGGGACGCATGCGTATGGACATAACGTTAACCTATATGCTACTAAGAATTAGCAAGTAAATTTAGAGAGGGCGCGGTCAAGGTTGTCAATCTTTCCTACCACAAACCAAATGTATAGAAAAAGAACTAAAATCACATAAACATGCTTTGATAATTCAAACAAGAAATTTCATTAATAGAATATGAACTTACTCTTGACTTTCCGGTTACATGAATGAAGACTCTAGCCTCTTATGGAGCAAGAACAAGCTTGATACATAAAGAAAAGCAAGAAAAACTAAGAAGAATGGTGGAAAAGGGGAGAGAGATGGACTACAATGTTGTAGTGAATTGTGTATTGAGGGATGATTCTAAACCTACACCAAAGGCCTCTATTTATAGGGATTCTTTGTCTTCAATTCGTGGTAGAATGGTGCTGAATTGGGTCTTCAAACATGGAAAATTTCAGTCAGATTTGGAAAATTTCAATTCTGGAAAACTGCCTAGCGTCGCGACGTTGTGCATCAAGCGTCTCGACGCTGTCCCTTAAATTTTGGAAAATATTTCTCAGATTGCCCTAGCGTCGTGACGCTGTTGAGCAAGCGTCTCGACTCTGTATGACGATCGTCTCGATGCTGATGAGGCTCCAGGGGTAGAATTGTCATTTTACGCTCCAGTTTCGCTTGTTTAACCCCCGAATTGCTTCCAAAGCTCCGATGAGGACCTATAGACATATTATACTCATGTTAAAGCATTTTTCGCAAGGAATTCAACTAAGATAAGCAAATTGAGAGATTCTAAGTGTATAATAAATTGGACTTATCAAATACCCCCAACCTAAACCTTGCTAGTCCTCGAGCAAGCAGAGAATAAGATCAAGAATAATTGAGATTTAGTTAGCTGCAATTCATATAGCTCCAACCTTAACATTCAAAAGAATCATTCAATTTATTCGAAGCATGCTAACACATTTAAGCAATAATTAAACAACTAAAAATTTCTCATGAATTTCTCTTGCGTGTGTGTGTGGGGAGCTTTCCTAAGGTGCTTTTACTAACCCGGGATAACCATATGAGTACCTCAACTCATTTTCCCCCTACACTGGCCAAAGACCCAACCATTAAGTAATTCAAATAGTCAAACGAGTAATACATTACTAGGAGCCTGAAATAGAAACAAATTATATTTTGCATTTATAAGATGGCACTAACTTTCACACACCTATTGCAGGGACCCATAACCCGAGTTTAACCTTTTTGTTGGCCTAATTGATCACAACAGGGGTAGCTCTTTTTGCCTTAACATTTTTAAACATTGCAGAGCACTCATAAGATGTCTTGTTTTCTTTCTTTCATTTTTTTTTCTATATAAGAATGATTTTACTATTAAGCACACCAGACATATTTTCTTTTATCTTTCCTAAGCAAGGTATTACAAGCAATCATTTTTTAAATTACCATCTAGTTAGATCTAGCCTATCGAGGTGACAACAAACATATGGAACCCATAAGATCGTCATAAGCTTTCAAAACTACCTAAGGAAAAGCTAATTGCTCAATATGTGCAAGAAAAATGTAGAAAAATTTTAAAAATTGGTCAATTTTTGGTAAATGCTTCACAATGCTTAAAACAAATAGAATAGTTCAAAAGAATGTCTCATTGATCTTCATAACTATACTTTAAGCAACCTAATAAACTCAATAATTCATCTCATTTTTAAAACTGCTCGAACTCCGATTCAGGTCAGTTCCCAGGTAGGAGGTGTTCCGTAAACCGTCATCTTAAATACCCCGAACCTTAGACAGAACTTCGCCTATTCGGGTTCTTATTTTATTTATTTATTTTATTTATTTTTTCTTTTATTGCTTAAAATAATAGGTCCAATAAAGCATAAAGAAAACATGCATATGTTCCCAGCCCCAACCTAAACACTACATTGTCCTCAATGTAAACTAAGCATGCAACCTAAAGGACAAAAAGTAGAAGGGAACAGAAGACCTCCCCTGTTTAAGCATTGGATTGGAAAAGATGGAAACTTCCACGATTTGCAAAAATTGTAGAGATTTGGTGTAGGGATCCTATAAAACAATAAAGAAAGACAATTAAGAAAACATTAAATGAATAAACTACTAAATTGAAAGGAAAGGGATAGAACTAATTTTGTTGCCTCCCATAAGCGCAATTTTTTAAACGTCGTTATGCTCGACGGGATTCTCATCTTCCTGTTAGGGCACATAAAAATTCTCATATTTCTTTGGGCCCTTCTTTCTCGAATCCACGAAACTTGCAATCAGAAGCAGGCTTGCCCATTTTTCATGGGACTCAGAAGATGCATTGTATTTTTTAAAATTCTGAATATATAAAAAAGAGGAAAAATCAAAAGATAAAGACTCAAAGGATAAAATTTTGTGAGACAGCTTAGAAGATAAATCAGATGAAGGGGGATCAAGGGGAAGAACAAATTCAGACTCGTCAGCCTGAAACTCTATCACCTGAATTTCCTTGCAATCTGGTTCAGACTCTTCTTTAACCTCACATGGTCGATCATGAGATGGCAATGGATACTCAATTTCTTCATCATCAACCTTTGGAACGAAGGGAACTTCTGTTGTAAGGATTGTCTCTTGGGTCAGTTGTGCGTGTTGCTCTACATGCTTCTCTAGTTTTGTCACATATGCTTCTATCTTATTAATATTATCAGACATGTCCTTCAACTCAGCTCGAGTACTTTCCTGAAACTGAAGAATATTTTTAGCAAGCTCATAAATTTTATTCTCAAGAGATTTACCTGAATTGGAAAGTCGATAGTGCTGATGCGGCTGTTTGATTTGATATCGATGCGCCAATTGCTCGCATAAAGAAGTTAGTATTGATAGTCTATTATCGAGCAATCCTACCTCTTTCACTAATTGGGCTTCTCTTTCCCTCCTCGAAGGATATGCCATAAAAAATTGACTCAATTAAAAAAAAATAAGAAAAATTAAAAGAAGATATCACCATAAACCTATTATAAACAAATTAAACTTGGCTCCCCGGCAATGGTGCCAATTTGATGGAAGAGATTGTCGAGGTCTCTTATCAAATAAATTTATAATCCACAACCTCTAAAGCTAACTTGTAGCAGTAGTGGCCGGAGTCGAACGCAGGGAGCACGATTGTAAGTTGTTTATCTTAGATTTATTGTGATGACCAGACTAATGGGGGGGTTTTTATATTTGGAAAAGAAAGTAAACAAGGAAAGAAAACTAATTATGGAAAATGTTGTAAAAGGAAAGTAAGAGAATTAAAGAAAGAAGAAATAACAATACCTCAAAAGTCATGCAACCGGGATAGTCATGGTAAGTTCAATTCAATTAAATCATCAATTTTACTAATAAGTCAAAACAAGTTTAAGCCTGGCGTATTCCAGCAACAAACCGAGAATCATGATCCACTATCACAAACATGCAAACGCTAAATTTGATTCTAATTTAAACTAATTAATTATCCAATTAACTAATCTAAACTGCATTGGGATCTAGTCGAATTAATTCACATGCAACGGGCAACAAACCACAATTACAATTGATTAAATCATTTAGTTCTAGGGACGCATGCGTATGGACATAACGTTAACCTATATTCTACTAAGAATTAGCAAGTAAATTTAGAGTGGGCGCGGTCAAGGTTGTCAATCTTTCCTACCACAAACTAAATTTATAGAAAAAGAACTAAAATCACATAAACATGCTTTGATAATTCAAACAAGAAATTTCATTAATAGAATATGAACTTACTCTTGACTTCCCGGTTACATGAATGAAAACTCTAGCCTCTTATGGAGCAAGAACAAGCTTGATACATAAAGAAAAGCAAGAAAAACTAACAAGAATGGTGGAAAAGGGGAGAGAGATGGACTTCAATGTTGTAGTGAATTGTGTATTGAGGGACGATTCTAAACCTACACCAAAGGCCTCTATTTATAGGGATTTTTGGTCTTCAATTCGTGGTAGAATGGTCCTGAATTGGGTCTTCAAACATGGAAAATTTCAGCCAAATTTGGAAAATTTCAATTCTGGAAAACTACCTAGCGTCGAGACGCTTGATGCACAGCCAAATACCTATAGACATATTATACTCATTTTAAAGCATTTTTCTCGACGCTGTCCCTTCAATTTTGGAAAATATTTCTCGGATTGCCCTAGCGTCGCGATTCTGTTGAGCAAGCGTCTCGACTCTGTATGGCGAGCGTCTCGACGCTGATGAGGCTCCAGGGGTAGAATTGTAATTTTACGCTTCGGTTTCGCTCGTTTAACCCCCGAATTGCTTCCAAAGCTCCGGTGGGGACCTATAGACATATTATACTCATTTTAAAGCATTTTTCGCAAGGAATTCAACTAAGATAAGAAAATTGAGAGATTCTAAGTGTATAATAAATTGGACTTATCAGTGCTCATGGAATCTGTCAAGGCACATAAAAATTCTCGTATTTCTTTGGGCCCTTCTTCCTTGAATCAATATAACCAACGATCGCTAGCAAACTGACTAGCTTCTCATGGGCCCCTGAAACAGAATTATTTTTTGTATTTTTGAATAAAAGAAGCATAAAAGGAGAAATATCAAAATAAAGAGACTTTGACTCTAAGCTGACTCGTGAGAATAGAAAAAAGAACAATCAAAATCTACAAAGGATGGAGAAGATAAATCAGACGAAGGCTTTTCAACCTCAAACTCTACCTCCTGAACTTCCTCTGACACTACAAGCTCATTTTCTTTTTCTTCCTCACAAACATGTTCTTGAAAGGTGCTACAACTCTCCAATTCTTCTCCACTGTCTATGCAACTCACCCCTAAATGCTCATCCTTACCAAGATCGAAAGAACTAAGCTCCTGAATGGGTGCCAATGAATCATCGGTCACATGACTCACTAGACATCCTATGGAAGTGGATCCCACCTCACTAACTTCCTTTGGGATTTGAAGTCCTTTTATAATTTCATCAAATTTTAAACTCCTCGCTCTAGACTCCTCAATATAATTTTGAACTATGCTTTCCAAGGAAGATTTTTTTTTTAAAGGGGTACAACTTGAAGATAAAAAAATTGGAGTATGGTGTTGAATAAAAAGCCATTCAAATCAATTAAAGCAACAATGATAATTAGGCTTCCAATAAAATGATAATAACCCAACAAGAACAAATGACAAAGACTCAAACAAAAAAGGAAAGAAAAATAAGAAAGAAAACTAAATAGAAAAGGAAAACAAAAACAAAAAAAGGAAATAAAACAAATAAGGAAAAAAAATCAAACAAATAAGGAAAACATTAAAATAGGAATGCAACAAATATGGAAAAAAATGCAATCTACCTAAAAAAATAAAAATACACCCTAAATTAAGACCGAACAATTTTTCCACAATATTAATTAAACTAAATATGCCAATCCCCGGCAACGGCGCCAAAAACTTGATGTGCAATTTGCTTACCGCAAGTGGGTCAAGTAATAATATAGTGTTTTCGTGTAAAACGAGTGTCGTCCTCTGGATTGGTTTTCTAGCAAATTAAGTACCGTGAATACTTTTGTTCAATTTTATTTAGGGAGCAAAACTCAATGATAAAGATAAAATTAAGGACTAAAAACATAAAAATAAAAGTGGAGACTCAAATGGAAAGACTCTTAGGGAATTGATTTCATTGATTAAGATTGAGGATTGATTAATAGGAATGAATTGACCGTGCAATTATTCTACAAGCCAAGGAAACTTTTATCACGATTACCTATCCCGAGTATAATTGATTCTCAGCATATAAACTAACTTGATATCCCTATCTAAGTTCATTAACATGCAAGGCATTATTCGGTTCGGTCCTTGTTATGCTTCTAAAGTGATTCCAAATTCTGTCACAAACTTAGAATTTCTACTCTAGTCATGCAATTAAACAAGGTAAGTCTTAGGTCGAATCCTCTCTCCCGAGTTAGATTCAACACTTCAATCATTCAATTAGTGATCAAGTAATTGAAAGCATTAAACAAAATTGCATGCATAAAATAAAAACACATTCATACCTAAAATCAATCCAAAAACTAAAACAATTACATCAATCTCTAAGACAAACAACTAGCAATTCATAGTCTTTAAACCATAAACACTAATTGAAAGAAAAGCCATAAAAATTACAAGAGGTAAGGGAAAGAGAAAGGAAAATTCGAATCCGTCAAAACTGACACATCCCCGTCATGATCTCCACGTCTTCTCCCTTGATTCCCGCTCTTTGGCCTTGCTTTAGCTCCCACCAAAGGTCTCTAGTCGAAATTAGGGCTAAAATCTAACCAATTAGACTCCCCTAATCCGTAGCTGAAAAGAGGAATTTATAGAAAATCTGTCGATAGCGTCGCGACGCTGTGGACCTAGTGTCACGACGCTATGAAGTTGTTGAATCTGTCTCCAAAAAGGTTGGTACAAATTCTGCTCTCTGTTTACGGTATTTGGACCGCATGTTTTCATTTTCTAAAATTGATGTAGTTAAGTGCCTCCGGTCCTAAAATTGCTTCTGCAAGTGTTATATGAACACCTTCATAGAAGTTAGGTAGTTTAAACACATTGGTTAGGATGGACTAGGGAGAGTTTTGCTTTGAAAAAGAACAATAGAAATCTTCATGCCTATGAAACTTAGACGTTGTGACTAGCACTAGAGTAGAACCCTCTCCTAAAAGGCAAGCTTTTTAGAAAACGATCTTGAAAAACATGTTTACTTTATTCCATGTCACTTGATTTGAAATTAAAAGTTAATGCTAGTACCATAATTGATGATTACATATGATCCATAACATTTTTGTTTGCAATTAGTATTGAGCTCTCACATTCAGATTGGCAATTAAAAAGTTGATCTCTAACGTTCTTATTGAAGGATTGGAATTCCCAATTCCGTTACAGCGGAAGCAATTGGACCGTTCGTAAATTAATTTTGTTCTACAAAAATACCAATACATTGGCAAAAGGTTAAGCGATGAGAAACATACCTCCGTTGACGAAGACTCTGAATACTTCAACGAATGATTCTTGATTGCTCTGCAACAACGAAGAACACCACCATTTGATCTTCCCCGCTATAACTCTGAGATTAGGAACGTAGTTGTGGGACTACCTAATCTTGAATGGGAAAAACTCTAGAGAGAAAATTCTCCCTAGAGTTCTTGAGTTGAGAGAATATGAGAAGGCCTTATGGTGGCCATATGTTGTGGTGCCTAAACCCTAGGGTTAGTGTTCTATTTATAGGAGAAAGGCCATGAATAAAATATTCATTTAAAATCAATTATTTCCATAACTGATTTAATCTTTTCCATTAATCAATTCCATGACCAATCAATTCCATAATTGATTAATCTTTTCCATAAATGATTGATCACTTCCATAAGTGATTAATCATTTCCATGATTGATTAATTTCCAATTAATTAATTCTTTAATTAATTAATCACCAATTAAATATCATATATTTAATTTCAGACCTTCTATTAGTTAATTAATTAATTACCCAATTAAATATCATATATTTAATTTCAGACCTTCAATTAATTAATTCTATAATATGAATCAAATTCATATTAAAATTTGAACTCCTTCAAATTCTCTTATATCCTATAAATTTAATATGAATCAAATTCATATTAATATTTGAACTTCTTCAAATATTTATTTCTCTCATAGACTATAGTTTAATTAAATCTCATTTAATTTTAACTAAATTGAATAATTAATTAATTCATAATTAATTAATTCATCTTCTAATTAAATACCCTATATTTAATTAGACATATATTTGAACTCTTTCAAATATATCAATCTCTCAATTTAATAAAGTTTAATCTCAAATTAGACTTTATATTTTAATGCATCATTATACATTATATTAATATGTATCTCATACAATTAACTTAATTCCCAATATGAATTTGAACTATTCAAATTCTCTCAAGATATATTTGTTCCTAATTACTCTTTACGAGCTAGCAGGGGGACCTAATGGACCTACAGATCAGAAGCTCCAATGATATGAGGTTAATAGATTAAACTCATTAATCAGGTTAACCAATATTCATTAACTGTGGGTCATTCCACTAAAAACCCACAGCTGAACTCTTCTCACTGTAGAACATTTCTATGTCCATGGATGTAGACCTATACCGGTAAGTCAATCCTTCACGAGTGTTCGTAATCACGGATGGGTCAAATTACCGTTTTACCCCTGTGTTACATCTGTCTCCTTAAGTACCAGCGCTCCTCTAATGAACAACCTGTTTATGGTCCAACCATTAAACAGAAAGTTCCTCTCAGGCCAGTGAGAGGACGGGATCCCTTTGTTCAAGTCCCGGAGTCACCTCTTAAGGGAACACTCATCTACTTCTCCTAGAAGTGGGAAGGAGTGAATTCCTTCTTGTGTTGTCATGTCCCCAGCCTCCCACTCGGTCTTGTCCCCAAAAAGGAAGGCATATTGAGTCGGCGTATTGGCCACTCTCACCCATGCTAATCAAAGGACAATCCCTCATGAGAAGGAGTTCATGACACACTCAGGATTAAGACTGAGTTACCTAGGTCATCGTATTGAAACAGTAACCTAACTAGTTAACGGTGTTACATCTAGTGGTTTACTATTTCGTGGTCCGGTCTTATGCAAACTCATTGCATAGGATACCCCCGCTTGCATGTCTCCTACATGGACGCCTTGGATTAATACGTCTGTATCGAATACAAAGCGGGCCGTATCACATAGTGTTACCAGGATAAGGTACCCAGCCTTATCCTTGTACTATAGACCTTTTAGGTTGTTACTTGAACACCAATCCCCGTATGTCCCCACATACTAGTTCAAGTCACATGTAAACAACCTTGGATCTTAGTTTATTGGATTTGGGTCAAATTGTGCAATATTTAACAACAACACTTTATTGAAACAAGTATACAATTTGTATACATTCACTATCTACGAGTTTTAGGGCATAAAACCCAACAAACTCCCACTTGAACTAAAACTCTAGTTTAGTGGGATGTACAATAATCTATACAGCATTGGGTGTATAAATACATGTATGAAACATATACAATGTACAAATACAATAAACTAGGGCATCACTATACCCATTACACAATGGTATCACTATACCAATTACATTTCTCCCACTTGCCCTAGATTACACTTTTGTACATATCTCGTAGATCTAGACCTTCTAGAAAACACTTTAGCCGAGAGAGTCTTTGTAAATGAATCAGCAATATTTAATTCAATTTAATGTGTCTGCTTGTCTTAGGCTGCGATGTTCTTTTGAATTTGCCACAACACCACTATATCACTATAAAGTGTGATGGGCAAGTTCACATTTGGAACACATTCCAAATCTGTCAAGAACTTCTTAAGCCATACAGTCTCTATCGCTGCTTCACAAGTAGCTATATTTTTGGCCTATATGGTCAAGATTGTAACTATGTCATACTATAGCTCCATCGTAAAGAGTGACCACAAATACTGATGTAGATTTCCTCAAATCCTTATCAGTCTTAAAATCTGTGTCAGTGTATCCTGTAAGGATCAAATCCTTAGTCCCATACACGAGCATATAGTTCCTCGTTCTCCTTGAATACTTGAGGATATTCTTAACGGTTTTCCAATGATTAAATCTTGGATTAGATTGATATTTACTGACAATCCCTACTGCATAGGGCATTCGTCTCATGCCCTCAACCTCTTGAGGTGTCTTAGGAAACATTTTCTTAGACAAAAGACTTCCATGTCTGAAAGGTAGTGAACCCTTATTGGAATTCTGCATCTTATATCTAACTAACATCTTGTAGATATAAGACACCTGAGACAATGCTAGCCTTTTGTTCTTACGGTTCCTAAACAATTTGGATCCCAAGAACAAACTCAGCTTCTCCCAAATTTCCACTTGGAATTGAGCTGCTAGCTCCTTTAATGTCAGTAAGATAACCTACATCATTCCCAATGATTAGGATATCAATCATATACAATACTAAGTAAGCTACTGAACTATTGATGATTACTTGTAAACACAAGACTCATTAATGTTCTGATTAAAGTCAAAAGATTTGGTCTCTTTATCAAATCTTATATTTCAAGATCGAAATGCTTAGGTTAATCCATGAATGGATCACTTAAGCTTGCAAAACCTTTTGCTTTCGATCTTGTTGTATGAACCCTTCTGGTTAAGACCTTTAATGTCTCGTTTTCTCTTGTAAATCCACTTGTAACTAATAGGTGTTACCCATCAAACAGATCTACAAGATTCCATATGGAAGTGAAATACAAAAGACTTCATTTCCAGGTCCATGACTTTAATCCATTGGTCCTTGTCAACATCATTCATTTTCTTTCTAAAAGATAATGAACCCACTATGCCATCATCAGGTATGATGACCTAGGCTTCAAACAAGCCCATGTAACGTTCAGGTTATCAAACAACCCTCCCACTACATTGAGGCAATCTCAACTATTGAGATGGATGTGACTGACTAGATGCACTGATCCATCAACAACTTTTGTTGAACAGCCAACCTCATCAACAACTCTTGTGGATGTTACTGTAGCTTCATTAGTTAACTTACTTAAATCGACTTTACTCTGTGGTTTATGATTTTTTTTATGTGAACTTCTTCTGAGAATTTAGCATTTGTCGATACAAATTCTTTATTCTCTTGTGAATTGAAGAAGTATCAACTTCTCGTTTCCTTTGGGGTTGCCTACTACAGTATGCAATGCAATCAACACTACATGACCCCAAAACGAGCCAGACAATTGAGCATAGCTCAACATGGAATGAACCATATCCAATAGGGTTCTATTTCTCCTAAATGAGATTTAGGGTGTGATCCCATGTACTATCAAATAGTCCTGGAATCTCAAATCCCTATACTCAACACTTTGATCTGATCAAAGTTTTTTTATCATCTCACCTAACAAGTTTTCAACTTCAGTCCTAAGCCCCTTCGAATATCTCAAGAGCTTCAGACTTAAGTTGCATTAGGTAAAGATACTCATACCTTTGAATAATCATCAAAAAGAGATGAATTGTTCATGCCCTCCCATTGCTTTAACATATTGAACCACAAGGATCCAAATGTACAAGCTCCAAGGGCTCTTTGGCTCTTAGATCTTTTCAAGTAAAATATCTATCAATCATATTGCCCACAAGGCATGACTTACAAGGTAGTAGAGAGTCATCTTCTAACTCGCTTAGAAGTTCACTCTTGACCAATCTCCCAATCAAATTGAGATTAATATGGTCTACCTTAGAACCAAAGAAAGGTATTTTCCTTTTGGAGAAATCCTTTGCCTCTTTTCACATTGAGTAGTAGCAGACTTAAACAACTCAGTGTTCATGACTGCTTTACTCTTGATTAGTCTTAAAACATTTAGGTTACTTTCCAGTAAAGCTTAACAAGTGTCAACTCCCTTTCTTGAAATAAAACTGCATTAGCAGAGAAAGGTAAAGAGTAACATTGTTCCAGCAAATAAGACACAGAAATCAAATTTCTTTTGATCTTAGGAATTACATACACATTATCTAATAATATGTATTTTCTCCTACTGAGAAAAATAACTTAATGTTCCCCACTGATATAGCTAAAATAACCTCTCGAATTCTAACTTTGAGAGTTATTACACAAGCAACAAGCTGTTTCCAGGAGCTTATTCCTTTAAAATAAGAACACACGTGATTTGTGGCACCTGAATCAAGTATTCAGGGAGGATCACTATTCTTCACTAATCACGTTTTCAAGACAGGTAAATGAAAATTACGGTCTTGAACAAGTTCTCTTTTTGCTAAGCAAAGTTCTATCATATTCACCAAGAACAATTCTTAATGAATTAAACATATGGGGCATGAGGACATTCCTCAGTTAAGAATAATCCTAGACTTATATACCATAGTTTGTCGTTTAAGCTTGTTGTGTTACCGTTATTTATAAAATGACGTAAGACAACACACATAAAATTATTATATAATTGTTGAAGTAACAAATTACTTGTAATATTAATTGCATCAACCCATTACAAATAATCCAATCAAATTCTGCAAAAACAAACAAGCAATCAAAGAAACCCTATAAAACTATTGATTTAGTTTTTGCAACGATACTTCAAAGGTTTAGAACAACAGCCACCGAAGGGTGGTCAGCTACTCCTCCTCTAAATTGAGACAATCTCAACCAAACTCTAACACCAGAATAACTCATATTCCGTTAGCTTTTAGTTACCGTTGTTCGGTCAAGGGTTAGTTAACACATTTAACTCATCCCTGTAAGTGTAACCCTCCCACTTTCAGATCTCAGAGGCACGCACCAACAGGCTACCGAAGGGAAAGACAACTGTTGGTGATTAGCCTAAGTGACCCTATCCTATTCAGGAGTTCACGGTGTTCCGAATCCTATGATCAGGCCCTCCGAAGGGATGGTTGCGCCAGGACAACCTGCAGGCGGATCATAGGACTCTCACGGTGTGAACTAGGGGTGGAGACCGAGGGATACGTTGACACGTGTCCCGCTCCCACTTACTCTAGACATTTTTCCCATTCACCTTGTTATTGATCCATGCAAACACTTTCCGAAGGGAGGCCGCTCCTAGGGCGACTCGAAGCCGAGCATGAACCTCACGTTGTGAATATAGGGACGTAGGAGCAAAACTTGATTTCAATCTCGTTTTGTAATTTTCCTCCCACTGAAAATGTCCTAAGGTTAATTTAGGGTTGTTTAACTTAGATAAAATTCGGCTAAGTCAATCTATCTAAGTCTGATCCTATTATAACAATTATGGAAAGGATTCAACCACAATGTTTTAGGTGAATTAAACTTCTTTTAATAAACCCAACATTGCAAGTCAACATTACTGTGGTTAATTCAACTCAAGTTTCGGGTCAGTTCCCAGGTAGGAGGTGTTCCGTAAACCGTCAACTTAAATACCCCCAACCTTAGACAAAACTTTACCGAGAGAGTTTCCTTATAACCACGGTAATGTAAGGTCTTTACTCTAAAGATCTAGGTGTATTAAACTCTTTTAATAAACCTAATGACATTGCATGCTAACATTTAGCTATGATTAATTCAACTCCGGTATTCCGGGTCAGTTCCCAGGTAGGAGGTGTTCCGTAAACCGTCAGCTTAAATACCCCCAGCCTTAGACAGAACTTAACCGGTGGAGTTCCCTTATAATCATAGTAATGTTTTTCCTACTTAGTCAATTAAAACTAATTTTAATTCTAAGTAAGAACAATTCTAATCCTATTAGAAATGAGATCTTAGGTCTAATTAATTTTAAACATTTTAAAATTAATTCATTTATCCTAAGATCCTATGTTTGCATGCAATTCTTTGTTATAGGTTAACGGTTTCTATTCATTAATATTATAACTATTATAAATTTTAATGAATTAACCCTATAACATGCTACTATGGTGAATAAATTAACAATCAAATTCTAATTAATTTATAAAACCATACATTAGCATAACATACCAAAAATATAACAATTATATTAATCTAAGGTAATGTCATGCTTAATGCAATTTAATTTCCTTTTAATTAACCTAACTCTTAAATTAAATATACAAGAAAATTAAAATTAAGCATTACCATTTTCATACATTAACATAACATTTATATTAATAGCTCATGAAAATTAAGCATGTAAATTACTAATATAAATATAACTCTTATATTTTTTAAACTAAAGTAATTTCATGCTCAATGCAAATTAATTTTCTTTAATTAATCTAACTCTTAAATTAATTACCCAAGAAAATTAAATTAAGCATTCACATTTTCATACATTAACATAACACTTTATATTAATTGCTCATGAAAATAAATAAGCAAATAAATTACTTTCACAAATATAACTTTTTATATTTTTACTAAAGTAATTTCATGCTCAATGCTTCTCAATTTTCATCAATTTAATCATAACAATTTATATTAAATACCCATGAAAATTAAATTCATGCATAATACTTATATTATAACAATTATAATTAAAAATGCATGAATATGCTTAACCTATGGTGGGATTTAAATACTATATGACATTCATATAGCAATTAAATAGCTAAGTAGACGGGTTTTGGCATCCTAGGACTCAAAACAATAGAAAAATTACATTAATCAATCTATTAAAATCCTATCCTGCCGTGAGTCAGCTCAAAACAACATCGAAACGCGTCCAAACCCTTCAAACCGGCAAATATTTGGGCTAAACCATTCAAAACCAGCTCAAAATTCCCTTGAACCGGCATGAACCACACTAAACCGGTCCCAAAAATGTTCAGACCGCACAAACCAGCTCAAAATTGACTCGAATCGAACTGAACCACCAAGAACCAGTCAAAGTCTCCATGAACCGAGTGAACCGCGCCTACAAACCAACGAACCGGACCAGAAGCCATTGCAAATCAACGAACCGGAACTGTTGCACGAACCGCACGGAAGAGTTACTGCTCAAAATTGATAAAATCGGAAAATCTGCACAAACCTGGGTTCGAACTCCAGACTTCTGGATTAACAGGGGGCTACCTCAACCAACACAGCCGCACGAAATCTTCATATACATTTATGAATTTAAATTTTATTTGAGCCGCGCGCGAAAATGATGAAAAACACGCCCAAGGTGAAGTTCGAACCTCCGCCCTCGAAGACTCTGAAGCGCGCGCGCGTAACTGTCTGACACACGCGAGTTCGAGCCCAGATGAAGACGGTTTTCTTCCTCCTTTTTTTTTTTTTTAATTAATTCACGCGATTTTCCAGTTTTTTTTTTTTTTTTTTTTTTTTTTTCGATTGTTCTTGGATTTCCAGCATTGTCTTCATTCGTTTTGGCCCCAAATTTCATCGATATTCACAGACAAACAACCACAATCGATAGACACGGACTTACAGACTCGATTTGCAACAAAACGCCCAAAACACCGGGCCCTTACATTGATCAAATCAACAAAAATTGCAAAATCTAATGCAAAAAACCATAACCATCTACTAGAAAAATTCATACATCCAATGCATAATTTTAATCCCACCAATCAACCAATGCAAATTTTGTAAACAAAATTGAAATTACGATCAGCTCTGATACCAATTGAAGGATTGGAATTCCCAATTCCGTTACAGCGGAAGCAATTGGACCATTCGTAAATTAATTTTGTTCTACAAAAATACCAATACATTGGCAAAAGGTTAAGCGATGAGAAACATACCTCCATTGACGAAGACTCTGAATACTTCAACGAATGATTCTTGATTGCTCTGCAACAACGAAGAACACCACCATTTGATCTTCCCCGCTATAACTCTGAGATTAGGAACGTAGTTGTGGGACTACCTAATCTTGAATGGGAAAAACTCTAGAGAGAAAATTCTCCCTAGAGTTCTTGAGTTGAGAGAATATGAGAAGGCCTTATGGTGGCCATATGTTGTGGTGCCTAAACCCTAGGGTTAGTGTTCTATTTATAGGAGAAAGGCCATGAATAAAATATTCATTTAAAATCAATTATTTCCATAACTGATTTAATCTTTTCCATTAATCAATTCCATGACCAATCAATTCCATAATTGATTAATCTTTTCCATAAATGATTGATCACTTCCATAAGTGATTAATCATTTCCATGATTGATTAATTTCCAATTAATTAATTCTTTAATTAATTAATCACCAATTAAATATCATATATTTAATTTCAGACCTTCTATTAGTTAATTAATTAATTACCCAATTAAATATCATATATTTAATTTCAGACCTTCAATTAATTAATTCTATAATATGAATCAAATTCATATTAAAATTTGAACTCCTTCAAATTCTCTTATATCCTATAAATTTAATATGAATCAAATTCATATTAATATTTGAACTTCTTCAAATATTTATTTCTCTCATAGACTATAGTTTAATTAAATCTCATTTAATTTTAACTAAATTGAATAATTAATTAATTCATAATTAATTAATTCATCTTCTAATTAAATACCCTATATTTAATTAGACATATATTTGAACTCTTTCAAATATATCAATCTCTCAATTTAATAAAGTTTAATCTCAAATTAGACTTTATATTTTAATGCATCATTATACATTATATTAATATGTATCTCATACAATTAACTTAATTCCCAATATGAATTTGAACTATTCAAATTCTCTCAAGATATATTTGTTCCTAATTACTCTTTACGAGCTAGCAGGGGGACCTAATGGACCTACAGATCAGAAGCTCCAATGATATGAGGTTAATAGATTAAACTCATTAATCAGGTTAACCAATATTCATTAACTGTGGGTCATTCCACTAAAAACCCACAGCTGAACTCTTCTCACTGTAGAACATTTCTATGTCCATGGATGTAGACCTATACCGGTAAGTCAATCCTTCACGAGTGTTCGTAATCACGGATGGGTCAA
Source organism: Luffa acutangula (assembly GCA_036850905.1). NCBI lineage: Eukaryota > Viridiplantae > Streptophyta > Magnoliopsida > Cucurbitales > Cucurbitaceae > Luffa > Luffa acutangula. The sequence continues at coordinate 32,027,073 of CM072088.1, read as the reverse complement.
ATTACCGTTTTACCCCTGTGTTACATCTGTCTCCTTAAGTACCAGCGCTCCTCTAATGAACAACCTGTTTATGGTCCAACCATTAAACAGAAAGTTCCTCTCAGGCCAGTGAGAGGACGGGATCCCTTTGTTCAAGTCCCGGAGTCACCTCTTAAGGGAACACTCATCTACTTCTCCTAGAAGTGGGAAGGAGTGAATTCCTTCTTGTGTTGTCATGTCCCCAGCCTCCCACTCGGTCTTGTCCCCAAAAAGGAAGGCATATTGAGTCGGCGTATTGGCCACTCTCACCCATGCTAATCAAAGGACAATCCCTCATGAGAAGGAGTTCATGACACACTCAGGATTAAGACTGAGTTACCTAGGTCATCGTATTGAAACAGTAACCTAACTAGTTAACGGTGTTACATCTAGTGGTTTACTATTTCGTGGTCCGGTCTTATGCAAACTCATTGCATAGGATACCCCCGCTTGCATGTCTCCTACATGGACGCCTTGGATTAATACGTCTGTATCGAATACAAAGCGGGCCGTATCACATAGTGTTACCAGGATAAGGTACCCAGCCTTATCCTTGTACTATAGACCTTTTAGGTTGTTACTTGAACACCAATCCCCGTATGTCCCCACATACTAGTTCAAGTCACATGTAAACAACCTTGGATCTTAGTTTATTGGATTTGGGTCAAATTGTGCAATATTTAACAACAACACTTTATTGAAACAAGTATACAATTTGTTCACATTCACTATCTACGAGTTTTAGGGCATAAAACCCAACACTTATTTGCTATTACTTGAGGACAAGCAATGAGTTAAGTTTGGGGTATGATAAGGGAAAAAATATACCTATTTTACCCTTATATTTAGCTCATTACCTTGTCAAAATTATATGTTTTAGATCAATTTTACTATTCCCAAGCTCAAAATATGTTAAAGTTGATAAGTTAGGGAGTTGAGAGTCACATTTGTCAAATTATGCTTATTGGTGCTTAAAAAGACTCAATTTGATAAGAATTTGACTAAGTTTGTTGTTGTGCAGAAAAAGCAGAGGAAGCTGGAAACTTCCTAGAAATGCGATGACATTTATTGGAAGGCAAAAATGAAATGCAACCGCATTTCTGGAAAAACAAGGGCAGTTTCGAGTCTGTCGCGGGTCGTTTTGAACGAGACTATTGTGCACCTAACCGGCTGTTTTGACCCTGAATTCGACTGGGCTACCTACCAACACCATTTTCGCAGCTCCTCAACCACTTCCAACACTATACAAGGCCTTAATTCAACGTCAAATGCAAGTGGAACTCATTTGGAAGAATAGGGTAGTGATAAAACCCTAGTTGACGCCTATTTGTAGGGATGCCCAAGGTCCTTCTTAGATGACTAAATTCTAACCTTAGTTAGACATCAAACCTTCGGTTTTGTAGGGATTGTCACCCATTCCCACTTGTAAAAGCGAGAGAGTGGAGTGTCGAAAAAATCTAGAAGGATTGGACAAAAGAGAAAAAACCCTAGTATTTAGCTACTGTCATTATTTACAGCTTGTGTTACTTTTCATTTATCTGTATTCTTTATTCTTTATTTCAATGAAAAGATATTCATTTGCACTTTATCCCACTATGAGTAGCTAAATTCCATTGAGGGGTTAAATAGTGAATTCCCTTATGGTTCAATAGCTTGAAAGTGTTTATTCGCTTGAGTTTCTATTCAATGCATGTCATTCTTTATTGATTATCATTATGATCTTGCTGAGATTAAATTGATCAATTAGACTTTGCATGCTATGTGAGTTTGATCTCCAAAGCGACAGACGATATCGCTTCTCATAAAGGTGATATAGGAGAAAAAGCTCGAAAGAGATTGTTCGATGGTATAGGGCAAGCTGCCTAAGGCACCCTATATCAACTATAAGGTTATAGATTGCATCGATGAATTATCTATGTCGGAGTCGCGTCACAGATATGTGCATAACTGTACTCACTTAGCCTTCTAACGGTTCTTGGGAGCAAGGCCAAATAGAAGTTAAATCTGACCCAATGCATTGAATAGAATTAAGTTGAATAATCTATGATTAAAGTTATTTGCCTTTGGGATGAAACTATATTGAATACCTCTTTTCATTTATCATTGTTATTTGTTTATTTATTTGTTTTATTTATTTCCCAAAAATCAATCATTAATTTATTCCTTTGGTTACCTATTTTAAGCAATCATTTGAGCAGTTTCTTCTTCAAATCTGAGTTTCCAATTTAGTCCTCGTGGGACCGATACCCTTGGAATACTTCTAAGGTTTTTTATTACTACGTGCGATAGTGTATACTTGCACTATTGCACTAAGGTTGGCTGAATTTATCATTATTATTAGGGAAAAATACACTTTTGGTCCCTAAGGTTTGGGTTAAGTGACAGTTTGGTCCATGAGTTTTCAAAATCAACAAAAATACCCCTGAGGTTTGAGATAAGTAGCACTTTGATCCCTGTCGTCTATTTTTCTGTTAAATAATAATAGTGTCAGCAACCGTTAGTATTTAACAGAAAAATAGACGGCAGAGACCAAAGTGCTACTTATCTCAAACCTCAGGGGTATTTTTGTTGAGTTTGAAAACTCGGGGACAAAACTGTCACTTAACCCAAACCTCAGGGACCAAAAGTGTATTTTTCCCTTATTATTATCTATCATCTTATCTCACATCCATCATTCAGCCTCTGTCGCACCAAGTTTTTGGCGCTGTTTTCGGGGACCAAAAGTGAAACCACTTTTTGTTTATTTGAAATTGCGATTGGATTGTGACCACATTTCTGTCTCAAAGGGAATTTGACTTTGATTTGCAATTGTTTTTCTTTTGCAGGTTGAGTTAGTGCATGAACAAGGGGTGTCCACTCCGTGACATTGATCCTCAGATAGAAAGAACCTTTCATCGTCGTATGAAGGAGCAAAGACGAAAGAGAAGGGAACAACAAGAGTTGAGCACACAGAAACCTCTAGAAGAAGCTTCTTACATACAAGAATTTCCAACGGAACCACCTGGAGTTGATCCTCAAGTTGATCCACAGAATTGTGGAAGGGAGCAAAATGGTGGGAGAATTCCTCCAGTTCCACCGGTGCCACAACAAGAAAATCCAATTTATATTGTTGAAGACCGCAATAGAACAATAAGGGACTATGCTTTACCCGTTTTTCAGACTTTAAATCCAGGAATTTTTGAGCCACCAATAGATGCTCCACAGTTTGAACTCAAATCAGTGATGTTCCAAATGTTGAATACCATGGGCCAATTTTCTTGACTTCCAAATGAAGATCCACATAAACACATTAAGCTGTTTTTGAGAGTTTGCAATTCTTTTAAAGTTACAGGAGTGCCTGAAGATACTTTGAAGCTAAAGCTTTTTCCATTTTCTTTGTAGGGAGATGCTAAAGCTTGGTTGAATTCATTTCCTCCTAACTCCATCACTTCTTGGAACCATTTGGCTGAGAAATTCTTAGAGAAGTTTTTCCTTCTAATAAAAATTTCAAATATAGAGCTGAAATTGTTGCTTTTAGACAATCTTATAAAAGAACCTATGGATGCAACCTTTGAAAGATTTCAAAGGCTTGTTCGGAAATGTCCACACGACGGATTGCCTGCTTGCATCATCTTGGAGAATTTTTATAGTGGATTAGATCAAGCTTCGAAGGCACTAGTCAATGCATCTGCAAACAGATCTTTCTTAAAGAAGTCTGGAAATGAGGCACATGCTATTTTGGACACCAAAGCCACAAACAATAGACATTAGGGAGAAACTGAACCAACAACAATCTTGAAGAATCCAACTAAAACAGCGGAGACAGAGGCTAACTCTACCATGCAAGCTCAAATCAAGGCTATCCATAACATGATGATGGACATGACTATGAACAATCAAGCAAACTTAGCCCCTGCCAATGCTATTTCTTCTCCCTGCTGCGAAATTTGTGGTGAGGAACACATTGCTGATACCTGTCCACTAAATCCCGCGTTTGTCTTTTATGTAAGTCAACAAGGGAACCAAAACTAGAACAGATGGAATCCATACTCGACCACGTACAACCCAAGTTGGAGACAACATCCAAACTTCTCTTAGGGAGGACAAGTTGGTTCAAGTAATTCCAATACAAATCAATTTGGGAAACCTCCTACACAACAACAGCTGCAAAAGAACTTCCAACCAGTCCAAGTCCAGAGTCAAGAGTCAAATCTAGAAACTCTTATGAAGGAGTACATGGCAAGAAAAGATGTTGCAGTTAGAAATTTGGAAGTACATATTGGACAGATTGCTCAGGAAATTAAAAACAGACCGTAAGGGACCTAAGATGTTTCACCATTCCATGCTTCATATGAGGAAGGAATGTAGGCAGAGCTTTATGCGATCTAGGAGTGAGTATAAACCTGATGTCATACTCAGTTTTTCAACAGTTGGGGATAGGTGAAGCAAGACCAACAACTGTAACCTTAGAATTAGCTGACAGATCACTAACACAACATATTGGAAAAATTAAAGACGTGTTAGTCAAGGTTGACAAATTTTTATTCCCAGTAGATTTCATCATTTTGTATTGTGAAGCTGATAAGGACGTGCCAATCATTTTAGGAGACCAGTCTTAGCAACTGGCAGGACCTTAATTGATGTGCAGAATGGGGAGTTGACCATGAGGATTAATGATCAGCAAGTCACTTGGAATGTCATGAATGCAATGAAATATCCAAGGGATCTTTAGGAGTGCTCTATGATTGATGAGGTTTATGAACTTTCATGAAACACTCTTCAGGAAAGGATGAAAGGAGAAACATTGGAGGATGTACTAGGAGATGAAGAACAAGAAGAAAAATGTGTGCAAAAGATTGAAGTAGAAGAAATCAATCAACAGACCATGAAAAGACAAAGAATCAAACCCTATTGGGGGAAGTGGTTTGAAGATGAAGAAGCCCATGTTTCTGTGATTGACCTTGTATGTTACTATCCTTGAGAATTTATTTTTGTATATTATATGGATCTATAGTAAAAAAAAAAGAAGAAATAATAATAAATATAGGAACTCAGAAATATCTGGACAAGAGTAAAAACTCTGTCTAGAAAAATGTACTTAAGTTGACCATAGGGAACACCTTTTCCCTGGGATTTACCTAGGAGATTGAAAAGTCCAAATTATTTTGTATCCATCTATTTTTAAAGAAAAAAGGAAAAAATAAACCATGATTATGCCTGTGAACTTTGTAACATGTTTATGATTGTTTAAGCAAAGAAAGAAAAGCAAATGAAAATGAAAAAGTTAGAAAAAAAATAAAGAAGGAGAGAAAACAGGGAGAAATGCCACCGCATTTCCCCCAGTACATTTGGAAATGCGATCGCATTCTCCAAAAGAAAGAGGCCAATCACGATTTTTTTTATCAGGACGTGACTTAATTGAGAAACCTATAACTAGCTGACTTTAGTCTTTCCCTCTTCACCAACATCTCAACCCTTTTGCATTGAAGTCAAACTCAAGAACTCTCCATCTTCTCTCATCTTGAAACCGAAACCCACATAAAAGAAACCATGAAGAACACGCTGAAATCCTCATCATCTCGCAAGATCACTCGATCCCAGAATGCTCAACATACCCACGTAGCTGAAGCAAGCGTTCGACGACAAAAAGAACAACCTGACGTTTCCATGCATGGCGCGAGAGGGGCAAGACCTATGGGTTTCTCATTGGAGATCGTGGGCCAAGGAACTTCAACTCAAACTCCTTCTTCCTCGACAATGTCGACCACCTCGAGGGAGAATCCGAGTTCATCTCAACCTTGGAGGTCCATGTGCACCAATCCCATCCATAAAACCTAAAAACCAGCAACCCAACTATTCAGAAAACACTCGAGGGAGTGGTTTTCAATGATCTGGGAGATGGGAGCCCAAAGACGTGCGACTCTTGAAGAAGAAGCAAGAAAACGGGATGAACAAGAAGCATGCAGGAGATACTATTTATATAGGGATTGGCTGAGATTGTCTCAATTCAAAGGAGTGTTGGGATTGGTGCCCTAAAACTCGAAGATAGTGATTGTAAAAAAAATTATATACTTATTCCATAAAGGTGTTATGGAGATTAATTCAGTAAAGTCATTACTGAATAAAGTAAATTGCACATTAGATAACCCAAATCCAATAAACTAAGATCCATGGCTATAGGATGAACACTTGAGCTTTATGTAGAGACATAAAAGTGGATCAAGCTCGAGTAATAGCCAAAATGGTCTATAGTATAGAGATAGGGTTGGGTAACTTATTATGGGTACACTATGAGACGCGACCCCACTTTATAGATGGTATAGACGATGTGATCCTAAATCGTCCATGTAGAGACATGCGAGTGGGGGCGTCTTATGCAATTAGTTTGCATAAGACCAGGACCGAGAAACAAGTCGCTCTCACTTTATAACACCGTTTACTGATGAGACTGACTATTTCATATAATGACCTAGGTAACTCGATCTGAATCCTGAGCTAACTATGAACTCCTGCTTATTCGAGCTTATCCTTAGATCTGCATAGGTGAGAGTGGCTCAGTATCGCCGACTCAATAAGCCTCTCATTTCAGGGATAGGAACAGGTAGATAGCTTGGGACATAGTCGTACGAGAAGGAATTCACTCCTACCAAAATTAGGGATAGTAGAGAGGTTGTTCCCTTAAGTGCTGACTTCGGGGCTTGAACAAAGGGATCCCACCCTCTCATTGGCCCGAGAGGGACTCGGTTTATTGGTTGGACCATAAACCAATTGTTCATTAGAGGATCAGTGAGACTTAAGGAACTAGAAGTACTATAGTGGTAAAACGACTTTTTTGACCAAGCTATAGCTACGAACAACCTATGAATGATCGAATTACTAATCATGGTTAAATCAAGTGGACGAAAATATATCTATAGTGAGGGGAGTGCAACTTCGGGCTATAATGGAGTGTCCCGATAGTTAACGAATATTTGCTAACTTAGATAATGAGATTAGTCGGTTAGCCTCGAATCGTTGGAGCCCATGATCTATAGGTCTATTAGGTCCCCCTACTAGCTCATACTGGATTAAAGCCTAAAACATATTAATAGGATTCTTTGAATCGTTCAAAATCGAGAAAAAGGGTATTATCGTAAATTGTGTTTGACACAATAAATTAGTTATGAATTAAATTAGAAAATGACAGATAAAGTATTTAAAAGTGTTTTGAATACTATATATATGTATTATGAACCATATATAATGAATTGCACAAGGGAACAAAGATTAATTAGATTAATCATACCATATTAGTTTGAAATGTTTCAAATTAATTACCAAGCAATTAATTTAAATTTAGAATTGCAATTGGGGTAAATTTGCAAGCTTGAAATCAGATTTCAAAGTTGAAGTTAGTTGATTAAGTTTGATTCCCACTCTTGCATGAAGATACAAAGTGGAATACAACACATCAATGCAATAGTTGTATGTCTTGTGAAATAGACACTTAAAATCCACTTTGGATTGCAATACTACCATGTGTCTTGTGTCTTAAGGCTTCTCCTTGCATGGAATACCTCTATAAGTAGCGTATGAATCAAATTCAAGCCCAAGAGAGTGATTTTCCATACTGTTATGCTGCTGGAATTTACACTCAAACACTCTCATCTCCTCATATCTCTCAAGTGCTTGAACCTTCAAGCATTCCCTTCCCATTCCCTATCTTTATAGACTCCCACAAGCCGTTCTTGGCCCGAAGAATAGTAGGGAAGACTCTAAGGGCTGTACTAAGTAGATTGGAGAAGAAAAGAATCCACGGAGGTCCACCTATTGAGCTGCAAAAGATTGGTTGTTCTAAACTCTCTGTTCTGGTTTCTTTGGGACATGCATGCTTTAGATGTAAAATTGATGTAGTTAGGTGCTCCCGATCTTCAATTGCTTCCGCATGTGTTATATGAACACCTTCAATAGGTATTAGAGCTCGATTAGAGCACTTAACTTGCATTAATATTTTTGTGGTGGGTTGTTGGGTTCCTAGAGTGAATAAAAATATGGTTTAAAAGACTCTAGAATTCCTGTGCAAGTATACACATTCTGCAGCAAATAATATTATCAACCCGAGTCCTGAATTAGTTTCCACTCTACCTATTTTGTGTAACTTTCTAATGGTTTCAAAGATGGTAAAATGATTTGGTTTTATAAGAATTATGCTGAGGCAAAATAAATGACAGAACAACGAGTAAACAAATAGATAGATAGATTAAAGACAAGCGCTGGTTAGGACTTAGTGATTGTTCTAAAAGATGCTCTAGCAATATTATTGATCATGCATTTCTCGCAGTATTATTAGCGGATTCCTCCTGAAACTTCGGATCTTTTGGGATGTGTTTCAACCCCAATGAAGTACGACCGATCAAGCACTAGGCAACAGGCTATCCCTAGCTCAGTCACTGGCGTTCACCAATACACAATGATCGTAGTGTGGATAATTGCCACACACTCTCTAAATCATCCCTGAAACTAGAGAGAGTTATTCACACCGGCTGGCCAAGCGGGCATAAAATTGAAATAAGTACAACAACTAACCAAAATGCGATAGTCAATATATTACTAAAGATGAAGCACGACAATCACATTATTCCTAACCAACACCTAAGCTACTTAGTTCATAATATTCATGAAAATACAAATCACAATCTGAGTAGGCATGTCAATAATCACAAGTTAATAAAGAAAATAAACTCCTTAATCAGCTTGCAAATGATGGTGTTCCTGATGATCTGCAATCTCTCTATACTATTCGGCTTCCAAGGAAGAACATGGAATGTTTTTGACTTCGACGGCTACTTCCTTTTATAGAAGGATAGGAATCTTGAATTAGGTCAACTAGGACACGTGTAAAGCTCTCCTTGATCCTTTATAACGAAAATAACAACAGAAGTCGGTTCATGAAGTTGGCTAACGAACTATGATGTGGCAGTTTCTGCTCCCAGTTTTGCTGCAGCACAGAATTTGCTCCCTCCAGTCGCCCAGTAGCATAATCTACACAAAATATTTTCCAATGCTTCCATTCTTCCAAATAGGTTAAAACATGTAATATTTATCCAAAACCAACCCTAATAAGCATAAAGGACACACAAATCCCTATATAATTGAGGCCTAAATAACTACCTTTTGGGCAGTTATCATACCCCCAAACTTGAACTATTGCGCGTCCCGAGCAATACTAACCAACCTTCCTTCAGTAATTCAAAGCATTAGACAAAAAATAGCTTAATCAAACCAGACAATCCAACACTACCTTCAACCTTTACCTAAGCACTCTGCAAAACCAAGCTTCGCTGCAGCAAGTTAATTCTTCCGGCATGGACAAATAATCACCACTTTTTAACTCAATTCTAAGAACTTACCACAACCTAGCTCTATTATCAGATATTCAAAACACACATTTTCAAGGGGTTTATATTTTTGTTCTTTAGACTTAAAGCAGCCCTACAGTCATAAGTTCTTAAGCATGGGATGACCCACTTTATGGTGCAGTATACCCTTGCCTCAAACTCATCACCAACTAGGCTCAATACTCATTATAAAGCTAAAAAATCCTTAGTTATTCCATCTCTTGCCCCTCAGAATGGCAACATTTTATGATGAATCTCACCTAAGTTCTGGGAGACAGAAAAACTACTGGATCACCATTCATCCTTCAAAACTTTTGCTCCATCAATTTTTTCAGCAAAATTTTCAACAATCAAATATTTTTTTAGCAAATAATTCATCATTTTTTTCACATCTCCTAGGTCATCTTTTGACGCGAAGACAAACTGTGGGTATCACAAATGTCCCCGGTTACTCAATAACCTAGCAAATTCAAAATGAAGGAGAGGAATGCTCGAGCAAAACAATTGGAGTAACAAAAAGTCCCCCAAACTTAAATTATTCATTGTCCCTAATGAATCATTAATTAAGCAATTATACCCCCAAACTTAAATTTTTCTATCTGAATTTTTAAACTAAACGTGGGACTCAGATTAAGCTTAAAGTGGATCATATAAGTTAATACTACCTCCAGAATTTTCTTTGCTGCAACAACACTCCAGGCTAGAAGAAATGCTCAAGCAAAAGGTTTCTAGAGATCGGAGTACCTTGATCTAATTAAGCGTAATCAGTCCAAGCTTCAAAAATTCAGAAGAAAATTAGTTAAGTTAGTATTACTTAGTGTACATGGAACATAAACATCCAGAAATTCATTAAAAATATTCAAAAAGATATTACAAACAGAGATATATTTTTGTCAAAGCAGAGAAAAATTAAAAAGAAACAAGAAGTCATAACAGCAAGCAGGGTCAACATGCGCGAGCAAACAAAAATGAAAAAAAAACAAAAGTAGTGCTCGCTCCAGGTCATCTCATCAGTCAGTCTTCCTGACCCTGCTCCTCATCATCATCCTCTTCTCGTTCAACAGGTGGGGGTGGTATCCAAGGATTAAACAAATCATCGGGAAACACTGGGAAGGCTTGATATGGTTTGGAGAAATTGGTTTGCAAGGCCCTCCTGAGTGCGTCATCTCTCCTTTTAGCATAGGTCCAATAGGTTTGAGCTTGCCTTTCAGCAAACTCTAGCCTACTGACCGACAGTGCCAATTGCTCTAGGATCTGATGAACCCCATACACAAGCCCACCCTGGCAAGCTTCTTGCATATGCTGAAGCCGCGCCAGATTAGGTGTGTCAATGGTTCCCTTATCAAGAAGAATCATATCCTCTGGAACCGTGGGCACTCCTGCCCTGCTGCATAACATCGTGATCGTGTTTGGAAAAAACAGCTTCCCCACCTTTTTGCCCCAACAGTCAGCAATCTCAGAAGAAATTATTTTTCCTACATCAATACTCATCGAGCGAAGAATGGCAAAAACAAGCAATACTCTGTCCCGAGATACTGTGGAGTCGTGTGTTGTCGGCAGTAGGCGTAGCCTAATGAAACCCATCCAAGTGTTGGCTTCACTCTTTAAATAAGCAGCTTGAAACGTGTGCTTCCGCGTCTGCGACACCCTCCATTGAGCCCCCTCAATTCCTACCTCTCGGACAGCCGCACTTAATTGGTCGCTCGATGGTGCAACCATCATTTCATTAAAAATTGCATGCGAAAAATCCTGGAGATTGAACAAATCATTAATGGCTTCTGGGCTCCACTGTACAGGCACTCCTCGAACTATAACCTCAAAGTCATCCTTAACGTCAAGATTAGCGTAAAGTTCTCGAACAATGTTGGCTTTGAGAGGTTCAGGTTTCGCACAAAATTGCCTCCATCCAAGGTTCGCTATTCCAGACTCTATGAACCTAGGCAAATCACTACCAAATCCCCGTTCGAACAAGAAATCACGTTTCAGCACCTCTTGGTATTTTACTCGAGCAAGATCGTCGACAAAGCGAATAAAAGGAACCCTTGGTTCCTCAATCTCGCCAGTCTCACCCGATGCCTCAGCAATTCCTTTGCCCTTTTCTTCTCTTTGTTTTCGCAAAAACTCTTCCTCAGCCTTCTTTGCCTCTTCTTCCTTTGCCTTGTCTTCAGCTTCCCTCTTTTCTTGTTCCCTTCTTTCTTCCTCAGAGTCTGACGAAGGAGGCGATGGGGTATTCTGAATCACCCTGACGCGACCCGCCTTCCGTTTGAGCGGCGGCGCTTGGGTGGTTCAGGCATTATTACTTCTACCCGAGCCGCCTGCACCGGTTCCTGTTCATTCCCTTCTTCAGGTACCACATCAGTATGTTCATCTCGGCCTCCATCAGCCTCTGCAACTCTCTGCTCAGCCTCCTCTGGGTTATGTTCTTCTGGTTCTTGCGGGTCATCCTCAACCACTGTGGCAGCAACATCTTCCACCACCCTCTGAATAACTTCTTGATCCTCAATCCTCTTCTGTCTTCTCCTTTCTTGGCTTCTTTCTCTTCTGGCGTTCTTTTTTTTTCGTTTTTACCTTCTGAACCTCGGGGGTAACGGGTATCTCCTCTTCCTCGTTATCTCTCTCTTTTCCCGATCTCGTTTTAGCCATCGAAGAGTTTCAAAAGGAATTCTATATCGCACACAGAGAATGAAAAAAATGCAAATAGCAATGGATGAATCAAAAAGACGAAGTGGAACTTACCTACCAGAGGATGTTAATAAATAGGGCTCCAACAACTTGAAATCTTAACCGAAAAGATTTGCTCCCATTAAATTATATTACCATTCAATTTAAACCATCAACGGTAAATTCCTGATTTCAAATCGCCCGCATTAATTTATTATGCGCTGTCAACTAATGAGACCGTTGGATCATCTTGTTGTGACATGTGGCCGCTTTAGATAACACATGCAAATTTACCTGGAAAAATTCAGAGAAAATCCCAACGGTTAAAATAATAAAATTTTAACAAAATCCCTTCTATTCGGACGATTTTGCTCCAGCCATAACTTTGCCGCAACAACCTGAAGAATCTTAGAATCGAATTGAAATTCAAATTTAACTGACCCAATCAACCTAAATCTTATCTTTTATTTCTAATTGAAGCCGAATAAATAAAAGAAAATATTTATTAATTTAAATGAAACAGAATTCAAATAACTGGAAATAAGATCTAGAAGAATAAAATCTAACTAATGAAAAGATAATCCAAAGATAATTTAAATAAATAGCCCGAAAATCAAATCAATTCAAAAATAGATAAAATCTAAACTACCGAAAAAATAAAACTACTTTAAAGATAAAATCTAATAATCCATGCAAAATCAAATCTAGCCTAATTGAAATTAAAAACAAATCAACGAAAAAATAAAATTAATGCAAACTCTAGGAGCTCAAAATTTTGCTTTGTGAAATGCTCCCGCAAAAATCCTGCTCTCTCAATCGTCGAACAACCTTAGGGAAGGATATTTCGCCTGAAATTCCTCTCCCCAATAATTTTTCACATGCTGTCCATTCACTTTGAACACTCTCCCATCTTTTTCATCCTGCAAAGTAATTGCTCCATGGGAAAAAACCTCAACCACAGTAAATGGTCCTGACCACTTAGATTTTAGTTTCCAAGGAAATAATTTTAATCTAGAATTATAAAGCAAAACTTTTTGACCCTTGACAAACTCTTTAGATTTAATTTTCTTGTCATGCCACAGCTTAGTCCTTTCTTTATACATTTTCGCATTTTCATAAGAAAATTGACGAAATTCTTCTAACTCATTAAGCTGCAGCATTCTTATTGCTCCTGCACGACTCATATCAAAATTTAACTTTTTCAAAGCCAAAAATGTTTTATGCTCAAGCTCTGATGGTAAATGGCAAGCTTTCCCATATACTAACCTATAGGGAGACATACCTAGAGGAGTCTTATAGGTTGTCCTATAAGCCCAAAGAGCCTCATCCAACCTAAAAGACCAATCCTTTCTAGATGGATGGACTACTTTCTCTAAAATAGCTTTTATTTCCCTATTACTAATTTCAGCTTGACCATTTGCTTGTGGGTGATAAGGGGTAGCTATCCTATGCTTAATCCCATACTTAGCTAACAACTTAGTTAAGATATTATTAACAAAATGTGTACCCTCGTCACTCACTAGAGCCCTAGGTGTCCCAAACCGCGCAAAGATGTGCGATTGAAGAAACCTTGCTACTATCTTGGCATCACTCTGATGGCATGCAATGGTCTCCACCCACTTGGACACGTAATCAACTGCCAATAAGATAAAAACATTGCAATTAGAAGGGAAAATGGCCCTATAAAATCAATACCCCATACATCGAATAATTCAACTTCTAAAATGTAAGTAAGAGGCATTTCATCTCTAGGCCCTAGATTTCCTCTCCTTTGGCAAGCATCACATTGCTTGTAGAACCAATGGGCATCCTTAAATAACATAGGCCAGAAGAATCCGCAATGCAAAATCCTCAAAGCTGTCCTCTGACCGCTGAAATGACCTCCATACGGCGAAGAGTGACATTGCTCCAGGATTTCCTTTGCTTCAGCACCTGAAGCACACCTACGAATAATACCGTCAGAGCATTGCTTATTCATGAATGGCTCATCCCAATAGAAAAATTTCGCATCGTGCTTAAACTTTTTCTTCTTCCTCTAATCCGTGTCAATAGGGGTGACTCCCTTTACCAAAAAGTTGGCAATATCAACATACCAAGGGACATCCCTAACTACCTTTACCTCAACAGCAAAGAGTTGTTCATCTGGAAAAGAATCGGAAATGGCAGATTGCTCCAGCAAAGATGATGACGGATCAAGACGAGATAAATGATCTGCAATGACATTTTCTGATCCATTCTTGTCATTTATCTCCAAGTCGAACTCCTGCAATAATAAAATCCAACGAATTAGTCTAGGCTTTGCATCCTTCTTATTCATTAAATACCTTATTGATGCATGATCCGTGAACACTGTGACTTTGGATCCAACCAAATATGGTCGGAACTTCTCAAAAGCAAACACTACAGCTAACAACTCCTTTTCAGTAGTTGTATAGTTGACTTGTGCTTCATTTAAAACCTTGCTTGCATAATATATAGGATGGATAAATTTTCCCTGCTTTTGCCCCAGCATCGCACCTACCGCAGCATCACTCGCATCACACATTACCTCGAATGGTAAATTCCAATTAGGTGCGCAAAGAATGGGTGGTGAGATTAAAGCAGCCTTTAAAGTTTCAAAAGCCTTCCTACAATCTGCATTAAAGTCAAAAACATGATCAGTGCATAATAAGTTACAAAGAGGTTTACTGATTTTGGAAAAATCTTTTATGAACCTCCTATAAAATCCAACATGTCCTAAAAAACTCCGAATTCCCTTCACTGAATACGGTGGCTCTAGTCTTTCAATCACCTCTATTTTTGCTCTATCGACCTCCAAACCAGTTTTAGAAATTTTATGTCCTAACAATATGCCCTCCTTCACCATGAAGTGACATTTTTCCCAATTAAGAACTAGATGGGTATCCTCACATCTCTTTAATACCTTACCTAAATTTTCTAAACAATTCTGAAAAGACCCTCCAAACACTGAAAAATCGTCCATAAATACCTCAAGAGTGGACTCAATCATATCAGAAAAAATTTCTAACATACACCGCTGAAATGTTGCTGGAGCATTGCAGAGGCCAAAAGTCATTCTCCTAAAAGCAAATGTCCCATAAGGACAGGTGAAAGTGGTTTTTTCCTGATCCTCAGGAGCAATAGTAATCTGGTTGTACCCAGAATAACCATCCAAGAAACAGTAATAGGCCTGACCAACCAATCTATCCAACATCTGGTCAATAAATGGTAGGGGAAATGGTCCTTACGGGTGGCTTTATTGAGCCTCCTGTAGTCCATGCAAACCCTCAAGCTAGTTACTGTCCTGGTTGGAATCAACTCATTGTCTTTATTGCTCACCACAGTAACACCTCCTTTCTTAGGCACACATTGGACAAGGCTCACCCAATTGCTATCGGCAATTGGATAAATTATCCCAACATCCAACCATTTAATCACCTCCTTTTTAACGACCTCTTTCATTGCAAGGTTGATAGGGAGCAGAAATGTCGCTATTTTAGTCTCAATTTATTAAGCTTTTTGGTGCTTTAATCGTGTTTTTAATGAATATATTTAATGAATTTTGTTATTTGGTCCTTAGTAGCAAAGTTGGTGATTTTGGGAGAAAAAGTGCCAAAATTGAAGCAATTGAAGCCCAAATCCTAGCTTGAAGCAATTGGAGGCCCAAAGAAGTCAACCATGAAGAAATGACCAAAAGAAATGAAGAAGAAGGCCCAAAAATCAGCCCAAAAGGAAGCTGAAAATTTGGAATTTTGGAGCAGCGTCGAGATGCTAAGTAGACAGCGTCGCGACGCTACCCTTTCGTGTTGCCCAAGCCGCGTGCGCAGCAGCGTCGCGACGCTGAGCAATGTAGCGTCGCGACGCTACCCCTATTCCAGGCCTATAAAAAGGCACCCTTGAGTGCCTCATTCACCATCAATCCATCAATCAATCACCATTCCTTTCTCTCTTCCTTAGGCTCCTTTGGAGCCCCTCTCAAGGCTTTCAAGCCTTTTTGAGAGGATTCTTTTAGTGGGAAAATTTTGGGAATTTTGGGGGAGCAATCTTAGAGGCTCAAGGAATAGTCAGCGGAGCTCCAAGCGTCAGCGAGAGGTTTTTCGACGGTCAATTCCTTTCCTTTATGCTCTATCTTATGCTTTCCTTTGTAATTATTGTGGATATTTTAGCCATGTGTAGCTAAAACCCCAAATTGGGGTCTTGAAATGAAATGATAGTTCAAATATTGTTATAATTTCTTGTCTCTTGGCCATGTCCTAATTATTTGTATGGATATGCTTAATGCTTTACTCAATCTGGCCAATTGTGTAATGATTCGATTCTTAATGGAAACTCGACGAATAGAAATTAGGATAGATCATAATCCATGCAACTAGTTTAATTGCCCGTTGTGACACCGAGATTAGTTGATTAAACTAAGATTCTTAAAATGAACCAGAGCGTAATAATTAATGATTTTTAATAGCGCTAAGGACACTTAGGTTGTTAAAATGAATTAATTACAATTAGGGGAAACCGACAGGAGAACCTATGTGATTAACGGAGATTCTAGGTTTATAATTAGTTGGGCAATGAGATAGGATAATTATAGCAACTATTTAGCTAATCATTGACTTTCAAGACCCCTCTTCCCATTTAAAGAAAACTCTTTCTCCATATTTTATTTTTGATTGATCAATTTGTCTTCGTTAATTGTCTTGAATTTGAATTTCTTTTTTTTATTGCATGAAGTGGTCCCTAAATATTATTTCGCCTCAGTATTTTTAGTGCTCAAGAGATTTTAATTATTTGCTTAAGTTTCGCTTTGCCTCCCTGTGGATTCGATACTCGGTATTACTACCGTTTTATATTACTTGTCACGACCCGTGCGCTTGCGGATAATCGTACCACCAACAAGGGTTAAGCCTTCTTTGTTGCTCAATACTCCTAAAGGATCCCTCCTCTAGAGTGATTTTGTGCATACAAAAAGATGGGTTAATTCCCTGAATGTCAGCCAATGTCCAACCTATAGCCTTACGGTATTGCTGCAGCAATTTTATTAAGGCCTCCTCATGCTCTAGCATTAAATCTGATGCAACAATAATGGGCAACGTCTCACCTTCCCCAAGATACACATACTTTAGATGATTCGGTAAGGGTTTTAAATCTAAAGTAGGTGCCTCAATCAGGGATGGCTTAATAGGTGGAGCCTTCCTTTGATCTAAATCTAAAGACTCAAAAACATCCTCACACCTAAACAATTATTTTTCATTTTTTTCTATCTAAAGAACAAATTTCAAAATCCTCTACACTAACCTCTCCATGCTTTTCCGAATGCTTATCAGCCGAATCCTGTATTGCTGTCTCAATAACTGTGCTCTCCAGAATCCTAATGAAGGAACACTCCTCTATTTCGTCTGGATATTTCATGGCTTTAAACACATTAAAATTCACTTCCTCATTACAGACTCTCATTGTTAATTCTCCTTTTTGAACATCTATTAATGCCCTACCAGTAGCCAAAAATGGACGACCTAGAATAATTGGGACATCTTTATCAGCCTCATAGTCTAAAATAATAAAATCAACAGGAAATATGAATTTATCCACTTTTACTAAGACATCCTCAATTTTACCCTCTGGATATGTGATAGACCTATCAGCTAATTGGAGTGTAACTGTGGTAGGCCTAGCTTCACCAATACCAAGCTTCTGATAGACCGAAAGAGACGTTAGGTTAATGCTTGCACCTAAATCACAAAATGCTCTACCTAACTCTTTTCCACCTATAGATACGGGTATAGTAAATGACTCTGGATCCTTAGCCTTGGGGGGTAGCCCATTCTTAAGAATAACACTACACTCCTCAGAAAGAGATACAGTTTCAAACTCACCTAGCCTCTTCTTTTAAGTCAAAATATCCTTAAGAAATTTAGCATAATTAGGCATTTCCTCAATAGCTTCTATTAAAGGGATATTTATATGCAATTGCTTAAGAATCTCTAAAAACTTTTTAAATGGACCATCCTGATTCTTAGGCTTTTGCCTTTGTGGAAAAGGTAGAGGTGGTACATTAGGTGGGGGCGGCACATAAGGTGGTTCCACATCTGGAACAGAACCAGATGCTCCAGCATTTTTATTGCTGCCTCCAGCACCTTGACCAAACTCCAATTATTTCTCAACAACAACATTTTTATCACTATTTCTATTTATCTCCTGGCTCTTACTAGGCTCATCTAAGGGCTTACCACTCCTAAGAGTTATTGTCTTTACCTGCTCCTTACCTTCCCTTCTAGGGTGTTCAGTATCCGAAGGATGTTTTCCTTGAGGCCTTGCCTTCAGCTCATTAGCTAGCTGACCCACTTGCAATTCCAGGGCTCTCATCGAAGCTTGATTACTCTGAATTGCGGCATCTGTACGAGCCATATATTCTTTCATCATCGCATCGAGAGAACTTCCCAAATTTTGCTGGGGCAAAGCCTGCTTATTTTGCTGGGGCAATACCTGCGCTTTAGCAAATCCCGGCTGGTTCATCTTCTGTTGCCCTTGCATGTTATTTCCTTGTCCTCCCCATGAGAAGTTGGGGTGGTTGCGCCAACCTAGATTATAAAAATTAGAGTAAGGGTTATTCCTCTGATTACCTACAAAAAACACAGAAGCTGGATTGCTGGGGCAAAACTCGTAGTGGTGGTCTTCACCACAATAGACACATGCTTCCTCTACCACTTGGTTCACCACTGTAGTAGGCTCCATAGCTGGTGGCTGCTGATGACTAATCACTATCACATTCTTAAGGGTGTTAGCAATCATATCAAGATCAGCCCTAATGGTGGACACACCATCAACCTTTAACACACTCTTAACCTTTTTATTTGTGCCTCTAACATCTGACCACTGACAACTATTAATAGATATTCTTTCTAAAATTTCATAGGCTTCATCAAAAGTTTTTGCCAAAAGGGCCCCTCCAGCCGAAGCATCGACCATACCTTGGGTTACTCCATTTAAACCATTGTAAAATGTTTCCATTTGAATACAATGAGGTAAACCATGGTGGGGACATTTTCGCAAAAGCTCCTTAAATCTCTCCCAAGCCTCACTAAAAGTCTCATCTTCAAGTTGCCTAAAACCTACTATTTCACTCCTTAATTTAGCATTCCTATTAGGTGGGAAATATTTACTCAAAAAAATTTCAGCTAACTCATCCCATGTCCTAATTGATCCTGGAGCAAAAGAGTTTAACCATGCCTTTGCTCCATCTCTAAGAGAATACGGGAACAAAGTTAATCTAAGAGCATCTCTAGGCACTCCTTGAATTATAAAAGAATCACTAACTCCTAGAAAAGACTTAAGATGTAAATGAGGGTCTTCAGATGACAAACCATGGAATTGCCCCACGGTTTGCAACATCTGAAACATTACCAGTTTCATTTCAAAATTTGCCGCTTGGATTTGGGGACGTGCAATCCCTGGATTCAACTCATTAAACGTTGGGACAGCATACGCTCGAATGGCTCTAGTCTTATCGTTTGCTATCAAGATAGGATTCTCAGCCTGATTATTTTGCTGCTCATTTTGATCAAACAGCGGGTTTTGCTGCAGCAACGGATTGTGCTGAGGGTTTGTTGGACCTTCTAGAGCCTCTGGAAGACGCGACACGTTCTCCATCTGGTTTCTGCACTGCTCCCTCCTTCTGTTCCTAAATGTCCTTTCAATTTCTAGATCAAGCTCAAACCTTACCCCAGGCGGATCACTCATGCACCAAACTCACACCTGCAAAAACAAAAGAAACAATCAAAAAGTTCTAGCACCAAACCACTAAAACACATACACAAAACAAATCAGATAAAAACTTATCCAAGTCCCCGGCAATGGCGCCAAAAACTTGTTGGGTTCCTAGAGTGAATAAAAATATGGTATAAAAGACTAGAATTCCTGTGCAAGTATACACAGTCTGCAGCAAGTAATATTATCAATCTGAGTCCTGAATTAGTTTCCACTCTACCTATTTTGTGTAACTTTCTAATGGTTTCAAAGATGGTAAAATGATTTGGTTTTATATGAATTATGTTGAGGCCAAATAAATGACAGAACAACGAGTAAACAAATAGATAGACAGATTAAACACAGGCGCTGGTTAGGATTTAGTGATTGTTCTAAAAGATGCTCTAGCAATATCATTGATCATGCATATCTCGCATTATTATTAGCGGATTCCTCCCGGAACTCTGGATCTTTTGGGATGTGTTTCAACCCCAATGAAGTACGACCGATCAAGCACTAGGCAACTGGCTATCCCTAGCTCAGTCACTGGTGTTCACCAATACACAATGATCGTAGTGTGGATAATTTCCACACACTCTCTAAATCATCCCTGAAACTAGAGAGAGCTATTCACACCGGTTGGCCAGGCGGGCATAAAATTGAAATAAGTACAACAACTAACCAAAATGCAATAGTCAATATATTACTAAAGATGAAGCACGACAATCACATTATTCCTAACCAACACCTAAGCTACTTAGTTCATAATAGGCATGAAAATACAAATCACAATCTGAGTAGGCATGTCCATAATGACAAGTTAATAAAGAAAATAAACTCCTTAATCCGCTTGCAAATGATGGTGTTCTTGATGATCTGCAATCTCTCTATACTATTCGGCTTCCAAGGGAGAACATGGAATGCTTTTGACTTCGACGGCTACTACCTTTTATAGAAGGATAGGAAGCTTGAATTAGGTCAACTAGGACACGTGTAAAGCTCTCCTCGATCCTTTATCACGAAAATAACTCAACAGAAGTCGGTTCATGAAGTTGGCTAACGAACTATGATGTGGCAGTTTCTGCTCCCAGTTTTGCTGCAGCACAGAATTTGCTCCCTCCAGTCGCCCAGCAGCATAATCTACACAAAATAATTTTAAATGCTTCCATTCTTCCAAATGGGTTAAAACATGTAATATCTATCCAAAACCAACTCTAATAAGGATAAAGGACACACAAATCCCTATATAATTGAGGCCTAAATAACTACCTTTTGGGCAGTTATCATGGGTACCATTCTGAAAATGAATTTTCTGTGTGCTAAAATGGAAGTGTTGTGGTTTGGCAATTTTTCGAGCTTTCAATTCTTTATGAAAATGTAATTACTCGGTAATGTATGAGCGTTAATGTGTGCACTAGAGTCTGTAATTTTTATAGAGTCATTATAGTCCATATAGGCTGTAAAATCGAAGAAAAACTGGAGAAGATGCAAACAGAAACAACAACCAGAGGGTGCTAGTCACGAGAGCGTCGGGACGCTCTTCAAGTAGCGTCCCGATGCTGAAGAACAAAAATTCCAGCAGTAGAGTTTTTCCAGATTTTTGGTTCAGTCCAGCTGCTGTCTTTTGTCCGATTCGGTTTGCCTGCAGCTGGTTCAACCCATTTACACACATTTGAAGGCCAGTTCACTCCATGGAGGGTTGGTTCGTGAAGCTCGGGATCGCTACAAGCATTTTTAAATAATCATCATTGTAATAATTGGTTAATTGTTTGTTTTAAATTGTCAAACCATTCCATTTTAGCTTGATTTAATTTCTTTATGCATTATGAATGTATGATTAAATTAGATTAATTATATGTGCATTATGAGCATGCCATATAGTTTTAGAACCCCACCATAGGAAAGCATGATCATGCATTAATTCAATTATTATAAGAGTTATTAATAATTTCTAATGCATAAATGAAATTTCATGTTAATTAATATAAATGTTATATTAATTTAGGGAGATTCATGCTTGAATTGTTAATTTTCAAATTGATTAATTCTTATAATTGTTATTATCATTAATAGGATAAGATTAACCAAGCATGAAGCATGAAATTTCTTTAGTTTGATTATAAGTGTTATATTCAAATTGAAAGCTTGTTATAGATTATATTTATAATTGTTACAAATCACTTAGAAATCTAAAATCTATAACAAAGATTATGTGCATGCTCACTTAGGTTAATGAACCTCCAAAATCGATCCTCTTGCATAGTTTAGGTCGATATCTTGTAAAACAACGGTTACAAGAGAACTCACCCGACAAGATGATGTCTAAGGCTGGAGGTATTTAAGTTGACGGTTTACGGAACACCTCCTACCTGGGCATCAAGTTGGTTCTTGAGTTAAGTTAACTCGAGTTTTATGAGCATGCGTGAGCGATGCGAGGATTTAAAGTGTTATCACCTAGACATCGTAGTATAAAGGGTTATACACACCTAGACATAGGTTGTTTCTAAATGGTGCTTTGTTTATAACTTGAATGATTGATTGTTATATGCTTTAAAACACCATTAGAAAGCTTGTTATAGGGTGAATTCATTAAAAGTTATAAGAGTTATAAAAGTTAATGAATAGAAACCGTAAAACCTATAACAAAGAGTTGCATGCTAACATAGGATCTTAGGATCTTATCATTCTTGAAATGGTTTTAAATGAAATAGACCTAAGATCACCTTTTCTAATAGGATTATAAATATGTCTTACTTAGTTTTTTAAATAGTTTTAAAATTCGAGTAAGTAGGACATAAGACCTTGGTTACAAGGGAACTCTCCCGGCAAATGGTTCGGAACCTGAGTTGAATTAACCATAGTCTTAATAGCATGCAATGTCACTAGGTTATTAAAAGAGTTTAATTCACCTAGACATTTAGTGTAAAGACCTTGTTTAATAAGGCATTGACTTAGATAGATTCATTTAGCTGAAATTTACCTAAGTAATAGACCCTAAAACCTTACGACACTTTAGTGGGAGGAAAAGTATAGAAAGGAAATATTCATATTAAGTTTCTACTCTCACGTCCCCTTGAGTTAACACCGTGAGATCCATGCTTGGCCTCGAGGCGCCGTGGGAGCGTCCCCTTACGGATGGTGTTTGCATGGGTTAATAACAAGGTGAATGGGGAAAGTGTTCATAGTAAGTGGGAGAAGGAAACATGTCAAACGTATCCTACGGTCTCCATCATTAGGTTGCACCGGTGAGATTCCCATGCGCTGCCTGCAAGTCACCCTGGGAGGGCTTGCTCATGGGATTCGAAACAACGCAAACTCCATAAATGGATAGGGTTTCCTAGGGTCATTCTCAACATTAGCTCTTCCCTACAGTGGCATTGTTGGGGTCGTCCTCTGCAAATCTGAAAATGATTGGTAACACTTACAAGATGGTCTTGACAAAATGAACGTTAACTAATAACTATTGGAGTAAGAGTTATTCATGTAATAGTATTTGGCCGAGATTGTCTCGATTCAGAGGAGGAGTAGCCGACTGTCCTACGGTAGCGGTTATTCTAAACCCCTGAAGTACCGTTGCAAATAAATCAATTGTATATATGGGTCGATGAATTCTTTTGCTAAAATCTGATTGGATAATATGAATAATGGGTTTAGTGAAGGTATTCTAATAGAGATTAATTTGTTTGTTTAAGCAATATGTCGAAAAACGTATGTGCTTTGTCAAATGCCAAATTAAACGGTTTAGTACATACGACTAAGAATACTTACTTAAACGCTAAACACGTGGCAAACAATTTAGTTTTGGTCTCGACTGAGGAATGTCCTCAAACTAACTGCTTAGCCAAGAAAAACATGATCCACGACTCTAGATACGTTTTATTAGTCTTAGAAACGTGTTTAGTGGAGAACGATGATTCTGCCTGGATACTCGATTCAGGTGCCACTAATCACGTATGTTCTTCATTTTAAGGAATGAGTTCTTGGCAACAGCTAAAAGCTGGAGAGATGACTCTTAAAGTTGGAACAAGAGAAGTCATCTCGGCTATTGCAGTGGGAGACATAAAATTATTCTTCACCAAGGAACGTTACATGATATTAGATAATGTGTACATAGTTCCAAAAATTAAAAGAAATTTGATTTCTTTATCTTGTTTATTGGAACAAGGTTATTCAATTTCTTTTTCTGTTAATGAAGCGTACATAACTAAAAGAGGTATTGATGTTTCCTCTGCAAACATGAAGAATAAGTTGTATGTTTTGACACCAATTGAGTTTAAAGCTATTTTAAATCACGAGATGTTTAAAACTGCTGAGACTCAACCTAAAAACGAAGAGTTTCTTAAGATACCTATCTCTGGCACTTGAGGTTAGGCCATATCAAACTCAATAGGATTGGGAGATTGGTCAGAAGTGAACTTCTAAACAAGTTAGAAGACGACTCATTGCCTCCTTGTGAGTCATGCATTGAGGGCAAGATGACAAAACGACCTTTTATCGGAAAAGGTTATCGTGCCAAAGAGCCCCTAGAGCTCATTCCTTCAGACCTCTGTGGACCAATGAACATTAGAGCTCGAGAAGGGTACGAATATTTCATCAGTTTCATCGATGATTATTCGAGGTATGGCTATCTCTACCTGTTGCATCATAAGTCCGAAGCTTTTGAAAAGTTCAAGGAGTTCAAGGCTGATGTTGAGAACCTATTAGGTAAGACAATAAAAACACTTCTATCCGATCGAGGTGGAGAGTATATGGACTAAAGTTTTCAAGACTATTTGATAGGCCATGGAATTACGTCCCAACTCTCAACCCCTGGTACACCTCAGCAAAACGGTGTATCGGAAAGGAGAAACAGATGCTTGTTAGATGTTGGGTTCATAGAGTGAGTAAAATTATGATCTGAAAAGACTCTAGAATTCCTGTGCAAGTATACATAGTCCGCAACAAGTAATAAGTATTTGTCAATCCAAGGCCTGAACTAGCTTCCACTCTATCTATTTTGTATGAATCTTTTAATGGTTTCAAGGTAATAAAAATGATTGGGTTTTATAAGAATTATGCTGAAGCAAAGTAAATGACAGAAAAACAAGTAAACAAATAGGCAGACAGATTAGAGTCAGACATTGGTTAGGTTTATTAATTGTTTTAAAAGATGATCTAGCAATATTATTAATCATGCAAACTCTCGTAGTACTATTAGCGGATTCCTCCCGGAACTCCGGATCTTTTGGAATGTGTTTCAACCCCAATGAAGTACGATCGATCAAGCACTAGGCAACTGGCTATCCCTAGCTCAGTCACTGGCGTTCACCAATACACAATGATCATAGTGTGGTTAATTGCCACACACTCTCTAAATCATCCCTGAAACTAGAGAGATGTATTCACACCGGCTGGCCAGGCGAGCATAAATTAGAAACAAGCACAACAATTAACCAAGATGCAATAATCAATAAATATTATTAGAGAAGAAGCACGACAACTATATATTCCTTAACCAACGCCTAAAGCTACTTAGTTCAGAATAAGCATGGAAACACGAATTACAATCTGAGTAGGCATGTCCATAATCACAAGATAATAAAAAATAATAATCTCCTTAATCAGCTTGCGGATGATGGTCTTCTAGTGGTCTCCAACCTCTCTATACTATTCGGCTTCCAAGGAAAATGGAATGACTTTGACTTGGGCAGCTACTCCGTTTATAGAGGTGGTAGGAGGCTTGAATTAGGTCAACTTGGACACGTGTAGGGCTCTCCTTGCTCCATTATCACGAAAATAACTCAACAGAAGTCGGTTCATGAAGTTGGCTAACGAGCTGTGACGTGGCAGTTTTGCTCCCAGTTTTGCTGCAACACAGAATTTGCTCCCTCCAGTCGCCCAGCAGTATAATCTGCACAAAATAATTTCCAAAGCTTCCATTCTTCCAAATGGGTTAAAACATGTAATATCTATCTAAAACCAACCCTATTAAGCATAAAAGACACACAAATCCCTATATAAATGAGGCCTAAATACCTACATTTTGGGCAGTTATCACACCCCCAAACTTGAACTATTGCGCGTCCCGAGCAATGCTAACCAACCTTTCTTCAAGAATTCAAAACATTAGACAAATAATAGCTTAATCCAACCAGACAGTCCAACACTACTTTAGACCTTTACCTGAGCACTCTGCAAAACCGAGCTCTGCTGAAGCAAAATGATTCCTCCGGCGTGGACAAATAATCACCACTTTTAACTCAATTCTAAGAACTTACCACAACCTAGCTCTATTATCAAACATCTTAAAATATATTTTCAAGGGGTTTATATTTTCGTTTTTCAGACTTTAAGCAGCCTTACAGTCATAAGCTCGTAAGCATGGGATGACCCACTTTATGGTGCAGTATACCCTTGCCTTAAGCTCATCACCAACTAGACTCAATACTCATTATAAAGCTAAAAAATCCTTAGTTATTCCATCTCTTGCCCCTCAAAATGGTGACATTTTATGATGAAACTCACCTAAGTTTTGGGAGACAGAAAAACTGCTGGATCATCATTCATCCTTCAAAACTTTTGCTCCATGAATTTTTTTCAGCAAATAATTTTTCTCATTTTTTCACATTTCCTAGGTCATCTTTTGACGCGAAGACAAACTGTGGGTATCACAAATGTCCCTGGTTACTCAATAACCTAACAAATTTTTACTTGAAAGAGAGGAATGCTCGAGCAAAAAAATTGGAGTAGCAAAAAGTCCCCCAAACTTGAATTATTCATTGTCCCCAATGAATCATTAATTATTTCAATTATACCCCCAAACTTAAATTTTTCTATCTGAATTTTTAAACTAAACGAGGGACTAGAACTAAGCTTCAAGTGGATCATATAAGTCAACACTACCTCCAAAATCTTCTTTGCCGCAACAACAGTCCAGGCTAGAAGAAATGCTCAAGCAAAAGGTTTCTGGAGATCAGAATACCTTGATCTAATTAAGCTTAATCAGTCCAAGCTTCAAAAATTCAGAAGAAAATTAGTTAAGTTAGTGAAACTCAGTGCTCATAAAACAGAAACATTTTTAAATTTCATTAACCCAAGAAAATAAATTACATAGCAGAGATATATTTTTGAAGCAGAAAAATTAAAAGGAAACAGACAAACAAGCACAGATGGAAGAAGATGCGGTCAGAAATGCACGAGCAAACAAAATATTTCAACAAAAAAAACTACGCGCTCAAATCCTCCTCCTTCAGTCTTCTTGACAAGGCTCTTCTTCTTCATCTCCCTCTTTTTCAACAGGCGGCGGCAGAATCCAGGGGTTCAACAGATCTTTAGGAAATGTCGGAAGGGCTGGATACGGTTTCGAAAAATTCTCTTGCAGCGCCCTCTTTAAGCTGGCATCACGATTCTTAACATAGTTCTAGAAGGTTAAAGTTTGCCTTTCAGCAAACTCTTGCCTACTGGCCGAAAGTGTCAGTTGTTCTATAATCGTGTTGATGTCGTAGATAAGCCCACCTTGACGTACCTCCTGCATGCGCTGGAGCCGTGCCAAATTGGACGTGTCGATGATTCCCTTGTCAAACAGAATCACATCCCCCTCATCCACTGGAACCCCTGCTCTTCTGCACAGCATCATGATTATGTTCGGAAAGAACAGTTTCCCTACTTTCTTTTTCCAGTATCCAGAAATTTCACTAGCCATGATCCTCCCTACGTCAATGCTGAGTGACCGCAAGATTGCAAAAGCTAGAAGAACTCGTTCCCTAGAGATTGTCGAGTCATGTGTTGTTGGAAGCAACCTTTGTCTTATAAATCCCATCCACGTGTTTGCTTCCCTTTTCAAATAAGCCGCCTGGAATGTCCTCTTATGAGTCTTGGACAGCTGCCACTGTGCTCCTTCAATACCTACCTCCCTCACAGCATCACTTAACTGCGCATTAGATGGCGCCACAACCATCTCATTATATGCCGCATGGGGGAAGTTATGAAGATTGTACAGTGCGTTGATAGCACTAGGACTCCAATCTACCTCGACTCCTTGAACAATTACCTGGAAACCATCCTCCTTGTCAATGTTAGCATAAAATTCGCGCACCACCTGTGCGTTTACAGACTCAGGCTTCGCACAAAACAGCTCTCTGTCGTGGTCTGCAATACCGGCCCTCAGAAATTGCGGAAGATCACCGCTGAACCCTCACTCAAATAAGAAATCCATTTTTAGAATCTCAGCGTATTTTGCTCTGGCAAAATCATACGCCAATCGCTATTCTTCTATTTCATCGTGTTCCTCCGATGCTTCAGCAATATTTTTGCCCTTTTCCGCTCGTCGCTTAAGCAACCGCTCTTCTTCAGCTCTCTTTTATGTGTCTTCTCTTTCTTTATCCTCAGCCTCTTTTTTCTCTCGTTCCTCTCTCTCTGCATTGTCTCTCTCAGAGTCAGTTGTTGGAGGCGAAGGGGTATCAGCTTGAACTACCTGAATACGGCTGGCTTTTCGCTTAATGCGGCGACGCTTAGGTACCTCCGACATGATCACCTCCACTCGAGCCTCCTGAACTGGCTCCCTTTCAGTTTCTTTCCCAGGCACAACCACTGCCTCTTCTTCTCGAACCTTGTCAGCCTGTGTTTCTTGAATTCCTTCTCGAACTTCTTCTTGAACTTCCTCTGTAACCGCCATTCTCGGTTCATCCTCCTCTGGGTTCTGTACATCAAATTCTTGCGGGGCTTCTTCCTCTACTATGACAACCTCATCCCCTGTTGCCTTCTCTTGTTCCTCATCCCTCTGTTGTCGTCTTCTTCGCTTAGCCTCTTTCTCCTCCGGTGTCTTTTTCTTCTTCGCCTTTACCTTCTGCCCCTCAGGGGTAATCGGTATCTCTTCCTCCTCATTCTCTCTTTCTTTCCTCGCTCTTGTTTTTGCCATGAAGGATTCAAGGGTTTTACAGAGAATGAAAACGAAAAAGAAAGCAGACGATCGAAGCAAGAAGATGAAGTAAGAGAAACATACCGAGGGTTGCCAATAAATAAGGCTTCAGCAAAATAAAATCCTAACAGAAAGATCCTGCTCTCATTAAATTAAAATTACCGTTTTAAATCGCATGAAATCGGTAGAACTAAACCATCAACGATAAAATCTGGAATTCAAACACCCATGGGAAATAATTATGCGTTGTCAAATAGCCAGACCGTTGGATCATCCCTGCATGACACGTGGCCGCATCCCAGCAATCTATCTGCCACAGAAAATTCAAAATTCCCAACGTTAAAAAGTAAGTAATTCGCAACAGAACCATTCCTACTCGGACAGAAGATTTGCTTCAGCTTTAACTTTGTTGCAACAACCTACTGAACCAAAAGAATCTTGGGTACGGAATTCAAATTTTCAATAGAAAAATCAAATTATCAAAATCAAATTTAAATTTAACCGATCAAATCAAATCTTAATCCCGTCTTTATTTTTGAAGTCGAACTTATTAGAGGAAAAAATTTATTAACTTAAACTAAACAGAATTAAAATAACTAAAAATGAAATCTAGATCTAATCTAATTAATTCAAAGATAATTCAAATAAATGACCCGAAAATAAAATCAAATCAAATTCAAAAAGAAATAGATAAAATCTAAACTACCAAAAATAATAAAAATTACTTAAAGATAAAATCTAATAAACCATGCAAAATCAAATCTAACCTAATCGAAATTAAAAACAAATCAGCGAAACATAAAATCAATACAAACACTGGGAGCTCAAAACTTTGCTCTGTGAAATGCTCCCGTAAAAATCATGCTCTCTCAATCATCAACCAACCGTAGGGAAGGATATTTCGACTGAAACTCCTTACCCCAATAGTGCTTCACACGCTGTCCATTCACCTTGAACACTCTCCCATCTTTTTCATCCTACAAAGTAATTGCTCCATGGGGGAAAACCTCAATCACCATAAACGGTCCTGACCATTTAGATTTTAGCTTCCCAGGAAATAATTTTAATCTAGAATTATAAAGCAAGACTTTTTGACCCTTGACAAACTCTTTAGATTTTATTTTCTTGTCATGCCACAACTTAGTCTTTTCTTTATACATTTTTGCATTTTCATAAGAAAATTGGTGAAATTCCTCTAAATCATTAAGTTGCAGCATTCTTATTGCTCCTGCATGACTCAGATCAAAATTCAACTTTTTCAAAGCCCAAAACGTTTTATGCTCTAGCTCTAATGGTAAATGACAAGCTTTCCCATATACTAACCTATAGGGAGACATACCTAGAGGAGTCTTATAGGTTGTCCTATAAGCCCAAAGAGCCTCATCCAACCTAAATGACCAATCCTTTCTAGATGGATGGACTACTTTCTCTAAAATCAATTTTATTTCCCTATTACTAATTTCAACATGACCATTTGCTTGTGGGTGATAAGGGGTAGCTATCCTATGCTTAATCTCATACTTAGCTAAAAGCTTAGTCAAGATGTTGTTAACAAAGTGTATACCCTCATCACTCACTAGAGCCCTAGGTGTCCCAAACCGCGCAAAGATGTGTGATTGAAGAAACC
Organism: Luffa acutangula; assembly: GCA_036850905.1. Lineage (NCBI taxonomy): Eukaryota > Viridiplantae > Streptophyta > Magnoliopsida > Cucurbitales > Cucurbitaceae > Luffa > Luffa acutangula. The sequence goes on along the minus strand of CM072088.1, from coordinate 31,996,775 downwards.
TTGCTACTGTCCTGTCATCACTCTGATGGCATGCAATGGCCTCCACCCACTTGAACACATAATCAACTGCCAATAAGATAAAAATATTGCCATTAGAAGGGGGAAATGGCCCCATAAAGTCAATACCCCATACATCGAACAATTCAATTTCTAAAATATAAGTAAGAGGCATTTCATCTCTAGGCCCCAAATTTCCTCTCCTTTGGCAAGCATCACATTGCTTGTAGAACCAATGGGCATCCTTGAATATGGCAGGCCAGAAAAATCCACAATGTAGAATCCTCATAGCTGTCCACTGACCGCTGAAATGACCTCCATACGGTGAAGAGTGACATTGCTCCAGGATCACCTTTGCTTCATCACCTGAAACACACCTGTGAATAATACCGTCAGAGCATTGTTTATACATAAATGGCTCATCCCAATAGAAAAATTTCGCATCATGCTTAAATTTCTTCTTCTACCTCCGATCCATATCAATAGGAGTGACTCCCTTTACCAAAAAGTTGGCAATATCAGCATACCAAGGGACATCCCTGACTACCTTTACCTCAACAGCAAAAAGCTGTTCATCTGGAAAAGCATCTGAAATGGCGGATTGCTCCAACAAAGATGATGATGGATCAAGACGAGATAAATGATCTGCAATGACATTTTCTGATCCCTTCTTATCCTTTATCTCCAAGTCGAACTCCTGCAATAATAAAACCCAACGAATTAGTCTAGGCTTTGCATCTTTCTTAGTCATTAAATACCTTATTGTTGCATGATCCGTGAACACCGTGACTTTGGATCAAACAAAATATGGCCGGAATTTCTCAAAAGCAAACACAACAGCTAACAACTCCTTTTCAGTAGTTGTATAGTTGACGTGTGCCTCATTTAAAACCTTGCTTGCATAATATATAGGATGGATAAATTTGCCCTGCTTTTGCCCCAACATAGCACCTACCGCAGCATCACTCGCATCACACATTACCTCAAACGGTAAATTCCAATTAGGTGCACAAAGAATGGGTGCTGAGATCAAAGCAGCCTTTAAAGACTCAAAAGCCTTCCTAAAATCTGCATTAAAGTAAAAAACATGATCAGTACACAATAAGTTCCAAAGAGGTTTACTGATTTTGGAAAAATCTTTTATGAAGCTCGTATAGAATCTAACATGTCAAAAAAACTCTGAATTCCCTTCACTGAATTCGGTGGTTCTAGTCTCTCAATAACCTCTATTTTTGCTCTATCAACTTCTAGACTATTCTTAGAAATCCTATGACCTAACACTATGCCCTCCTTCACCATAAAGTGACATTTCTCCCAATTAAGAACTAGATGGGTATCCTCACACCTCTTTAATACCCGTCCTAAATTATCTAAACAACTCTGAAAAGACCCTCCAAACACTGAAAAATCGTCAATAAATACCTCAATAGTGGACTCAATCATATCTTAAAAAATTGCCAACATACACCGCTGAAATGTTGCTGGAGCATTACAAAGGCCAAAAGGCATTCGCCTAAAAGCAAACGTCCCATAAGGGCAGGTGAAAGTGGTTTTCTCCTGATCCTCAGGAGCAATAGTAATCTGGTTATACCCAGAATAACCATCTAAGAAACAGTAGTAGGCCTGACCAACCAATCTATCCAACATCTGGTCAATAAATGGTAGAGGGAAATGGTCCTTACGGGTAGCTTTATTGAGCCTCCTGTAATCCATGCAAACCCTCCAGCCAGTTACTGTCCTGGTTGGGATCAACTCATTGTCTTTGTTGCTCACCACAGTGACACCTCCTTTCATAGGAACACATTGGACAGGGCTTACCCAATTGTTGTCAGCAATTGGATAAATGATCCCAACATCCAACCATTTAATCACCTCCTTTTTAACAACCTCTTTCATTGCGGGGTTAAGCCTTCTTTGTTGCTCAATACTCCTAAAGGATCCCTCCTCTAGGGTAATTTTGTGCATACAAAAAGATGGGCTAATTCCCTGAATGTCAGCCAATGTCCAACCTATAGCCTTGCGGTATTGCTACAACAACTTTATTAAGGCCTCTTCATGCTCTGGCATTAAATCTGATGCAACAATAATGGGTAACGTCTCTCCTTCCCCAAGATACACATACTTTAAAGGATCCGGCAAGGGCTTCAAATCTAGAGTAGGTGCCTCAATCAGGGAGGACTTAATGGGCGGAGCCTTCCTTTGATCTAAATCTAAAGACTCAAAAATATCCTCACACCTAAACAACTCTTTTTCATTTTTTCTTTCTAACAAACAAACCTGAAAATCCTCTACACTAACCTCTCCATGACCTTCCAAATGCTTGTTAACCGAATCCTGTATTACTGTCTCAATAACTATGCTCTCCGGAATCCTAATGAAGGAGCAATCCTCAATTTCGTCTAGATATTTCATGGCTTTAAACACATTAAATTTCACTTCCTCATTACAGACTCTCATTGTTAATTCCCCTTTTTGAACATCTATTAACGCCTTACCAGTAGCCAAAAATGGACGACCTAGAATAATTGGGACATCTTTATCAGCCTCATAGTCTAAAATAATAAAGTCAACTGGAAATATGAATTTATCTACTTTCACTAAGACATCCTCAATTTTACCCTCTGGATATGTGATAGACCTATCAGCTAGTTGGAGTCTGACTGTGGTAGGTCTAGCTTCACCAATACCTAGCTTCCGATAGACCGAAAGAGGCATAAGGTTAGTGCTTGCACCTAAATCACAGAGTGCTCTACCTAACTCTTTTCCACCTATAGATATAGGTATAGTAAATGATCCTGGATCCTTAGCCTTGGGTGGTAGCCCATTCTTAAGAATAGCACTACACTCCTCAGTAAGAGATATAGTCTCAAACTCACCTAACCTCTTCTTTTTAGTTAAAATATCCTTAAGAAATTTCGCATAATTAGGCATTTGCTCAATAGCTTCTACTAAAGGGATATTTATGTGCAATTGCTTAAGAATCTCTAAAAACTTTTTAAATTGACCATCCTGATTCCTAGGTTTTTGCCTTTGTGGAAAAGGTAGAGGTGGCACATAAGGTGAGGGCGGCACATATGGTTGTTCCACATCTGGAACAGAACCAGATGCTCTAGCATCTTTATTGCTGCCTCCAGCACCTTGACCAATCTCCAACTCTTTCTCAACAACAATATTTTTATCACCATTTTTATTTATATCCTGGGTCTTACTAGGCTCAATTCTTTCTTCCAGTGGCTTACCACTCCTAAGAGTCACTGCCTTTACCTGCTCCTTACCTTCCCTTCGAGGGTGTTCAGTATCCGAGGGAAGTTTCCCTTGAGGCCTTGCCTTCAGCTCATTAGCTAGCGGACCCACTTGCAATTCCAGGGATCTCATCGAAGCTTGATTGTTTTGAATTGCGGCATCTGTACGAGGCATAAATTCTTTCATCATCGCCTCAAGAGAACTTCCCGAATTTTTCTGGGGCAAAACCTGCTTATTTTGCTGGGGCAATTGATAGCGAGCAGAAATGTCGCTATTTTAATCTCAATTTATTAAGCTTTTTGGTGCTTTAATCGTGTTTTTAATGAATATATTTAATGAATTTTGTTATTGGGTCCTTAGGAGCTAAGTTGGTGATTTTGGGAGAAAAAGAGCCAAAATTGAAGTAATTTTAGCCCAAATCAAAGTTTGAAGCAATTGGAAGCCCGAAGAAGACATCCATGAAGAAAAGACCAAGAGAAATGAAGAAGGCCCAAAAATCAGCCCAAAAAGGAAGCTGAAAATTCTGGAAATCTGGACAGCGTCGAGACGCTTAGCAAGGCAGCGTCGCGACGCTACACTTTCTTGTTGCCGAAGCCGCGTGCGCAGCAGCGTCGCGACGCTTGGCAAGGCAGCGTCACGACGCTACACCAATTCCAGGCCTATAAATAGGCGCCCTTGGGTGCCTCATTTCTCATCAATCAAATCATTCTTCTTTCCTTCCTTTGGCTCCTTTGGAGCCTCTCTCAAGGCTTTCTAGCCTTTTTGAGAGAATTCTTTAGTGGGAAATATTTTGGGGAATTTTGGGGAGCATCTTAGAGGCTCAAGGAGTAGTTAGCGGGGCTCCAAGCGTCAGCGACGGGTTTTTCGACGGTCAATTCCTTTCCTTTTATGCTCTTTAATATGCTTTCGCTTGTAATTATTGTTGATATTATGTGTAGCTAAACCCCAATTTGGGGTCTTGAAATGAAATGATAGTCAAAATATTGTTATAATTTCTTATCTCTTGCCCATGTCCTAATTATTTGTATGGATGTGCTTAATGCTTTACTCAATCTGGCCAATTGTGTAATGATTCGATTCTTAATGGAAACTCGACGGAGAGAAATTAGGATAGATGATAATCCATGCAACTAGTTTAATTGCCCGCTGTGACACCGGGATTAGTTGATTAAACTTAGATTCCTAAAATGAATCAGAGCGTAATAATTAATGATTTTTAATAGCGCTAAGGACACTTAGGTTGTTAAAATGAATTAATTACAATTAGGGGAAACCGACAGGAGAACCTATGTGATTAACGGAGATTCTAGGATTATAATTAGTTGGGCAGTGAGATAGGATAATTCTAGCAATTATTTAGCTAATCATTGATTTTCAAGACCCCTCTTCCCATTTAAAGAAAACTCTTTCTCCACATTTTATTTCTGATTGATCAATTTGTTTTCATTAGTCATCTTGAATTTAAATCTTTTTATTGCATGAAAGTGGTCCCTAAATATTATTTCACCTAAGTATTTTCAGTGCTCAAGAGAATTTTAATTATTTGCTTAAGTTTCACTTCGCCTCCCTGAGGATTCGATACTCGGAATACTTTCCGTTTTATATTACTTACGGCCCGTGCGCTTTGCGGTCCCATCAAGTTTTTGGCGCAGTTGCCGAGGAGGCTTGATTTTTAAGCAAAAATTAATTTTTCTTGACATCGAAAAGAAAAGGATAAATGGTGATTTAGGTGTAAATATTTTTTTCATCCTTTTGTGAATATTATTTTATTTTCATTTTGTTTGGTTCTTTTTGTTATCTGGGAGCATTGTATGCGAAGAAACAAGGTGGTTGATTTGTTTCCGCTAGATCTTGAGATTAACAGGACTCTTAAATCCATTAGAAGAGAAAAAATATTAGCAGAAGCGATGGCCCACCAAGAAGAAGCTCCCAAGGCAATTAGAGATTTTCTGCAGCCAGTTCTTCCTATCGAGAATTCTGAAATTGTCTATGCCCCTATCCAAGCTACAAATTTTGAGCTAAAAACAGGGTTGATTCAGATGGCACGCGATAACTCGTTCAAGGGACATCCTTCCGAGGACCCCCACTCTCATCTGCGATCATTCCTAGAAATATGTGGGACGGTAAAGATGAACGGAGTTCCGGCCGACGCGATCAGATTGAGGCTATTTCCATTTTCCCTACAGGATAAAGCAAAAGATTGGCTCGAATCAGTCGAGACGGGCAGCATCAGTACTTGGGACGAGCTTGCCCAGGCTTTTCTGACAAATTTTTTTCCACTGGCTAAGACTACCAAGCTCCGGACTGAAATTGGAACATTCAGACAGCTTGACGAGGAGCAGTTATACGAAGCGTGGGAAAGATATAAGGAAATGTTTCGGCGATGCCCCCAACACGGATATCCTGATTGGCTTCAGGTACAGTTATTTTATAATGGATTAAACCCCTCCACAAAGACAGTCCTTGACACATCAGCAGGAGGGAGTTTTCTTTCAAAAACAGTGACAGAAGCCAAAGACCTGCTTGAGGAAATGGCGGCAACAAGTTATCAATGGCCGACGGAGAGAGGAACAGTTACAAAAAAGGCTGGATTATATGAATTGGATGAATCAAGTTCACTGAAAGCGCAACTGGCATCTCTGACCAATGCACTAAACAAATTAACGTCATCTGAGGTGGTCAAGTCCATTTCCACCTTAGATGAAGGTCATTCAAAGGAAGAAGGTCAAGATGTGGAAGAAGTTCAATACATAGGAAATAGATCATATACTCAAGGAGTACCAAACTTCTACCACCCCAGTCTGCGCAATCACGAGAACTTCTCATATGCGAATACAAAGAATGTTTTGCAGCCACCCCCAGGTTTTGCATCAACGAGTACTCCTGAAAAGAAAAATAATCTGGAGGAGATGGTGGCTTTATTCATCAAGGAACAAAGAATATTGAATGTGAATCTCCAAACATCAGTAAACAACCACGACGCAACTGTAAAGAATATGGAAGTACAGATAGGTCAGATTGCTTCAGCAGTAAATGCCCTTCAAAAGGGAAAATTTCCAAGTGATACTGAGCCTAACCCGAAAGAGCAGTGTAAGATGGTGGTTCTGAGAAGTGGCAGAAGACTGGAGGACAGTTCAGAGAAGAAAAAGGAAAAAGAAGAGAGAAGGGATGAAGATGAAGGGACTGAGGCACAAAAAGCCTCCTCTGAAAGGTTCCAACATCCTCCCAACTCTATTGAATTAAAATGTGATTTTTCTAACAGCTTTGCAGGTAGGAAAGAAGATGAGAGGCAGAATGACAATAAGAAGCTGACTGAGGAAGATGTGGTTCCATGCAACCACCATGACAAAGGTTCGCATATTAGCCCGCCCAAACGGAGGGGCGAATGTCCAACCTTTGATTTCAGGGAGTTACCTTTTCCTCAAAGATTTAAGAATGTCAAATTAGATGAACAATTTCAAAAATTTTTAGAAATGTTTAAAAAGTTGTATGTGAATATTCCATTGGTAGAAGCTTTGTATAATATGTCAAACTATGGAAAATTCATGAAGGAAATGCTTTCTAGAAAGAAAAGTTTGAAAAAAGAAGTTTTTAATTTATCTGAGAGTAGCAGTACCATTATTTCTGGTAGGATACCCTCTAAGCAAAAATATCCAGGGAGTTTTACTGTTCCCTGTACCATAGGAGAAGAATCCTTCGATAAGGCTCTATGTGATTTAGGAGCAAGTATAAATTTGATGCCCTACTCTGTATACAGGAAGATTGGTTTATCAGGTATGACAGACACCGACGTCACTCTCCAGCTTGCTGACAGATCGATTACCCACCCGATGGGTGTTGTGGAGGACGTGTTGGTGAAAGTCAACAAATTCATCTTCCCTGTAGATTTCGTGGTACTGGACATGAAGGAGGACAAAGAAGTGCTAATTATCTTAGGCAGACCTTTCCTAGCCACGGGTAAGGCTGAGATCAGCGTGCATACAGGTAAACTTACCTTGAACATTGATGATGAAAAAGTTGTGTTTAGTATTTTTGGCCAAGATGAATCTGTTTGTAGTTTGCATACATGTTTCTCTGTTGGGCCTGAATACTTGACTGATGACGATGAAGAGGTAGACTATAATCTTGGCCTAGGCTTAGGAGAAATGCTTATGGATAATGTGAATTTTGATCATGATGCATATTTGGATAATCCTATGTTTGAAAATGATTTGGATCTGCCTGACTTTGAAAATGAATTAGACTTGCCTGCTTGTGAAAATGAAAGATCTGCAGTTGATGATTTACCTTCCTTTGAAAATGAATTGGAATTGCCTGAAATGAATGATTTTGATGATGATATTGAATTGCCTGACATTGAGCATGAACATAAAAGGCATAAAAAAGATTGCTCGATAGATAATTTTGAGTCTGACCATGATTATAGTGAATCTATTGAGTCTGATCTTGACATTCCTGAATGCATGAATCCTGACAATGTGAATACTTTCTTTTCATGTCCTGATGATGTGTATAGCATAGAATCTGACCCAGAAGAACTTGAATCTGTGCATAGTATAGAATCTGATCCTGAAATTCTTGAATTCTTTAATTCTTCTGATGATGAGTCATGTGATAGCTTAGTTGAATCATTTTTTAATTCTGAGTTTGAAGGATCTACTGAGCATGTAGATATTTTTTCTGATGAACGGACTGGCATGATTGATAGGCCATCTCTAGATCCTAGACCAGTAGATATTATAACGCTTGATGACTCTGTTAACAATTGTTTTGAGAATAGAGATTTAGAAAAGAGATTTGATGCGGCTGATTATTTTCTAAAATGTTATTATGAGAATCTCTTTAGTGAAAATGGGCCAGGGGAAAGTTTTTTTTCTCCCCTGTTTGTAGTTTGCAATTCGGTGCGTGATTTCTTGCAGGGCCCGGAGGATGATGAAAATTTTTATTTTGAGCCTCCGTAAGCGTGCCGAGCCTAGTCTAGCTAAAGACGTTAAAGAAAGCGCTGCTTGGGAGGCAACCCAAGGATTAAAGTTTAGTTAGTTGTTTTTGCGGTAAATAATTTTCTTTGCTCCGTGATCCAATTTTGTTTTGCAGGATCACCTTAGCAAATCCCAAAATTCCACATTTCCCATTTTTCATGGATCCAAAGGAAGAGGATGAAGCGCTCCTAGCTCAGGGAAGTCTCAGTATCCCTCTTTATGCTTTTCTGTTTTAAAACATTGGGGACAATGTTTAGTTTAAGTTTGGGGGGAGGCTTCCGCTGTATTGAGCATATTTAAATTCTGTTGGATGCATGAATAGATAGCCATGATAGCCAAGGATGTGATTTTTGAAATTTTGGGAGAAAATGGTTTATATGTTGTGGAATCTGGGAGCACGACAGAAATTGTGAAATTTTAAAATTTGTTGATACTTAGTTTTGATGTCTAAAGCATGCAATAGTCTTATCTAATGACATATTTGAAAATCTAGATTCTTATTATGGTTTTCAAAGTTGTTGTCACCCCGATAGGCTTAGTTTCTAATATTAGGAAGTTCGTGCTTGAATGCTCTAAAGAGCTAGGTAGGAAAAAATGCCATGCCTGCTGAGAGAAAAAAAATGTGAGAAAAAGAAAATCTGTTGAAAAAGAATTTTTGCTTGCTCAAAAGAAAAAAAGCCTAGGGGTAAAAAGAGCTACCTGCAGTGTGATCAGTTAGGCCAACCAGAGAATAAAATTCGGGTTAAGGGTCCCTGTACCGTAGTGTGAAAGCTAGTACCATTAGATATCAAAATGCAAGTTTGGGGGAGGAGCAAAAGCAAAAGAAAAAGAAAAAGAAAAAAAAATCATGTGAGAAGTCTGCTCCCCCATGAAAAAAGAAATGACAGGCACCTTAGTTTCTTTTTTTCGCATGATAGAAGGACTCCGAAGTATTAGGGGCTCTTAGCCAGTGTAGGGGGAAAACAAATGAAGAAAACCATAAGACTAATCTAGGTTAGTAAAAGAATCAATAGATAAGTCTTGAGCATGCTATTCATTAATCTTAAGTTCAAACTAGTTTAAGATTTTTTTCAAGAGTATGCGGTGCTTGCTTATTCCACTTGCATGTTTTCCATTCGATCCTAAGAATTCCAAAATCATTGAGGGTTGAGCAATTCTATTTCATGCATATTTAGAATTTATTTTGCTCGGGACTAGCAAAAGCTTAAGTTTGGGGGTGTGATAGCGAGCAGAAATGTCGCTATTTTAATCTCAATTTATTAAGTTTTTTGGTGCTTTAATCGTGTTTTTAATGAATATATGTAATGAATTTTGTTATTGGGTCCTTAGGAGCTAAGTTGGTGATTTTGGGAGAAAAAGAGTCAAAATTGAAGTAATTTTTGCCCAAATCAAAGTTTTAAGCAATTGGAAGCCCAAAGAAGACATCCATGAAGAAAAGACCAAGAGAAATGAAGAAGAAGGCCCAAAAATCAGCCCAAAAAGGAAGCTGAAAATTCTGGAAATCTGGACAGCGTCGAGACGCTTAGCAAGGCAGCGTCGCGACGCTGCACTTTCTTGTTGCCGAAGCCGCGTGCGCAGCAGCGTCGCGACGCTTGGCAAGGCAGCGTCGCGACGCTACACCAATTCCAGGCCTATAAATAGGCGCCCTTGGGTGCCTCATTTCTCATCAATCAAATCATTCTTCTTTCCTTCCTTTGGCTCCTTTGGAGCCTCTCTCAAGGCTTTCTAGCCTTTTTGAGAGAATTCTTTAGTGGGAAATATTTTGGGGAATTTTGGGGAGCATCTTAGAGGCTCAAGGAGTAGTCAGCGGGGCTCCAAGCGTCAGCGACGGGTTTTTCGACGGTCAATTCCTTTCCTTTTATGCTCTTTAATATGCTTTCCCTTGTAATTATTGTGGATATTATGTGTAGCTAAACCCCAATTTGGGGTCTTGAAATGAAATGATAGTCAAAATATTGTTATAATTTCTTATCTCTTGCCCATGTCCTAATTATTTGTATGGATGTGCTTAATGCTTTACTCAATCTGGCCAATTGTGTAATGATTCAATTCTTAATGGAAACTCGACGGAGAGAAATTAGGATAGATCATAATCCATGCAACTAGTTTAATTGTCCGTTGTGACACCGGGATTAGTTGATTAAACTTAGATTCCTAAAATGAATCAGAGCGTAATAATTAATGATTTTTAATAGCGCTAAGGACACTTAGGTTGTTAAAATGAATTAATTACAATTAGGGGAAACCGACAGGAGAACCTATGTGATTAACGGAGATTCTAGGATTATAATTAGTTGGGCAGTGAGATAGGATAATTCTAGAAATTATTTAGCTAATCATTGATTTTCAAGACCCCTCTTCCCATTTAAAGAAAACTCTTTCTCCACATTTTATTTCTGATTGATCAATTTGTTTTCATTAGTCATCTTGAATTTAAATCTTTTTATTGCATGAAAGTGGTCCCTAAATATTATTTCACCTAAGTATTTTCAGTGCTCAAGAGAATTTTAATTATTTGCTTAAGTTTCGCTTCGCCTCCCTGAGGATTCGATACTCGGAATACTTTCCGTTTTATATTACTTTCGGCCCGTGCGCTTTGCGGTCCCATCAGCAATACCTGCGCTTTAGCAAATCCCGACTGGTTCACCTTTGCTGTTCTTGCATATTGCTTCCTTGTCCTCCCCATGAGAAGTTGGGGTGGTTGCGCCAACCTGGATTATAAAAGTTAGAGTAAGGGTTATTCCTTTGATTACCTACAAAAAACACAGAAGTTGGATTGGTGGGGGAAAACTCGTAGTTGTGATCTTCACCGCAATAGACACAATCTTCCTCTGTGACTTGGTTCACCGCTGCAGCAGGCTCCATTGCTGGTGGCTGCTGATGACTAATCACTGTCACATTCATAAGAGCGTTAGCAATAATTGCAAGATCAGCACTAATGGTGGACACACGATCAACCTCTAACACACTCTTAACCTTTTTATTTGTGCCTCTAACATCCGACCACTGACAACTATTAGTTGATATTCTTTCTAAAATTTCATAGGCTTCATTAAAAGTTTTTGCCAAAAGGGCCCCTCCAGCCGAAGCATCGACCATGCCCTGAGTTACTCCATTTAAACCATTGTAAAATGTTTCCATTTGAACACAATGTGGTAAACCATGGTGGGGAAACTTTCGCAAAAGCTCCTTAAACCTTTTCCAAGCCTCACTAAAAGTCTCATCCTCAAGTTGCCTAAACCCTACTATTTCACTCCTTAATTTAGCATTTCTATTAGGTGGAAAATATTTACTCAAAAAATTTTCAGCTAACTCATTCCATGTCCTAATTGACCCTGGAGCAAAAGAATTTAACCACGCCTTTGCTCCATCTCTAAGAGAATATGGGAATAAAGTTAATCTAAGGGCATCTCTAGGCACTCCTTGAATCACAAAAGAATCACTAACTCCTAGAAAAGACTTAAGATGTAAATGAGGATCTTCAGATGACAAACCATGGAATTTCCCCACGATTTGCAACATCTGAAACATTACCGGTTTCATTTCAAAATTTGCCGCTTGGATTTGGGGATGTGCAATCCCTGGATTCAACTCATCAAACATTGGGACAACATACGCTCGGATGGCTCTGGTCATATTGTTTGCTACCAAGATAGGATTCTCAGCTTGATTATTTTGCTGCTCATTTTGCTCCAACGGTGGATTTTACTGCAGCAACAGATTCTGCTGGGGGTTCGCTGAATCTTCAAGACCCTGCGGGAGGCGCGACACGTTCTCCATCTGGTTTCTGCGCTGCTCTCTCCTTCTGATCCTAAATGTCCTCTCGATTTCTGGATCAAGCTCGAACCTTACCCCAGGCGGATCGCTCATGCACCAAACTCACACCTGCAAAAACAAAAGAAAGAATCAAAAAGTTCTAGCACCAAACCACTAAAACACATACACAAAACAAATCAGAAAAAAAATTTATTTAGTTCCCCGGCAACGACGCCAAAAACTTGTTGGGTTCCTAGAGTGAGTAAAATTATGATCTGAAAAGACTCTAGAATTCCTGTACAAGTATACACAATCCGCAGCAAGTAATAAGTATTTGTCAATCCAAGGCCTAAACTAGCTTCCACTCTATCTATTTTGTATGAATCTTTTAATGGTTTCAAGGTAATAAAAATGATTGGGTTTTATAAGAATTATGCTAAAGCAAAGTAAATGACAGGACAACAAGTAAACAAATAGGCAGACAGATTAGAGTCAGACGCTGGTTAGGCTTAGTAATTGTTTTAAACGATGCTCTAGCAATATTATTGATCATGCAAACTCTCGCAGTATTATTAGCGGATTCCTCCCAAAACTCCGGATCTTTTGGAATGTGTTTCAACCCCAATGAAGTACGACCGATCAAGCACTAAGCAACTGGCTATCCCTAGCTCAGTCACTAGCATTCACAAATACACAATGATCGTAGTGTGGTTAATTGCCACACACTCTCTAAATCATCCCTGAAACTAGAGAGAGGTATTCACACCGGCTGGCCAGGCGGGCATAAATTAGAAACAAGCACAACAATTAACCAAGATGCAATAATCAATAAATATTATTAGAGATGAAGCACGACAACTACATATTCCTTAACATACGCCTAAAGCTACTTAGTTCATAATAAGCATGGAAACACGAATTACAATCTGAGTAGGCATGTCCATAATCACAATATAATAAAGAAAATAATAATCTCCTTAATCAGCTTGCGGATGATGGTCTTCTAGTGGTCTCCAACCTCTCTATACTATCCGACTTCCAAGGAAAATGGAATGACTTTGACTTGGGCAGCTACTACTTTTATAGAGGTGGTAGGAGGCTTGAATTAGGTCAACTTGGACACGTGTAGGGCTGTCCATGCTCTATTATCACGAAAATTACTCAACAGAAGTCGGTTCATGAAGTTGGCTAACGAGCTGTGACGTGGCAGTTTTGCTCCCAGTTTTGGTGCAGCACAGAATTTGCTCCCTCCAGTCGCCAGCAACATAATTTGCACAAAATAATTTCCAAAGCTTCCATTCTTCCAAATGGGTTAAAACATGTAATATCTATCTAAAACCAACCCCATTAGGCATAAAAGACACACAAATCCCTAAATAAATGAGGCCTAAATAACTACCTGTTGGGTAGCTATCATTAGACATGGTTCGTTCGATGATGAGTTATGCTCAGTTACCTAACTCATTTTGGGGTTATGCAGTAGAGACTGCAGTTTATATCTTGAACGTAATTCCCTCAAAGAGTATTTCTGAAACACCGTTTGAGCTCTGGAAAGGTCGTAAAGCTAGTTTACGACATTTCAAAATTTGAAGCAAACCCATAGAAATTGGAGCCTCGTTCTAGATTTTGCCTATTTATAGGCTTTTCCAAAGAAACGAGAGGTGGATACTTCTTCGATCTAAAGGAAAATAAAGTACTTGTATCGACAAATGCTACATTCCTAGAAGAAGACCACGTCAGAGATCACAAGCCACGAAGTAAAGTCGTTTTAAGTGAACTATCTAACGAAACTACATAAACATCAACAAGAGTTGTTGATGATGTTCGCACCTCAAGTCAATCGCGTCCTTCTCAAGAAATAAGAGAACCTCGACGTAGTGGGAGGGTTGTTAGACAGTCTGATCGCTATTTGGTTTAATTGAAACTCCAAATGTCATACCTGATGACGGGATCGAGGATCCATTAACCTTTAAATAGGCAATGGATGACGTTGACAAGCACGAGTGGATTAAAGTCATGGACTTGGAAATCGAGTCCATGCATTTTAATTCAGTATGGGATCTTGTAGATCAACCTGAAGGGGTTATACCCATAGGGTGCAAATGGATCTATAAGAGAAAACGAGACGCTGCTGGAAAGGTACAGACCTTTAAGGCACGACTTGTGGCAAAGGGTTTTACCCAGCGGGAGGGGATTGATTATGAAGAAACCTTCTCCCCTGTTGCCATGTTGAAGTCGATCTGGATACTTTTATCCATTGCCACGTTTTACGATTATGAAATATGGCAAATGGATGTTAAAACTGCCTTTCTGAACGACAATCTTGAAGAAAGTATCTACATGTCTTAGCCAGAGCGGTTCATTGCTCAGGATCAAGAGCAAAAAGTTTGCAAGCTTAAACGATCCATTTATGGGTTAAAACAAGCGTCTAGATCCTGGAACATGAGATTTGATACTTCAATCATATCTTATGGCTTTGAACAAAACGTTGGTGAGCCTTGTGTTTACAAAAGGATCATCAACAACTCTGTAGCTTTCTTAGTACTGTATGTGGAAGATATCCTACTCATCGTGAACGTTGTAGGTTATCTCACTGACATTAAACTATGGCTAGCAACTCAATTCCAACTTAATGATTTGGGTGAGGCACAATATTTATAGGGATCCAAATTGTTCGAGACCGAAAGAACAAAACGCTAGCCCTGTCTCAAGCTTTTTCCATTTTCTTTGCAGGGAGATGCTAAAGGCTTGGTTGAATTCATTTCCTCCTAACTTGATAGCGAGCAGAAATGTCGCTATTTTAATCTCAATTTATTAAGCTTTTTGGTGCTTTAATCGTGTTTTTTATGAATATATTTAATGAATTGCGTTATTGGGTCCTTAGGAGCTAAGTTGGTGATTTTGGGAGAAAAAGAGCCAAAATTGAAGTAATTCTAGCCCAAATCCAAGTTTGAAGCAATTGGAAGCCCAAAGATGACATCTATGAAGAAAAGACCAAGAGAAATGAAGAAGAAGGCCCAAAAATCAGCCCAAAAAGAAGCTGAAAAATCTGGAAAATCTGGACAGGGTCGAGACGCTTAGCAAAGCAGCGTCGCGACGCTGCCCTTTCTTGTTGCCCAAGCCGCGTGCGCAGCAGCGTCGCGACGCTTAGCAGGGTAGCGTCGCGACGCTACCCCTATTCCAGGCCTATAAATAGGCGCCCTTGGGT
The DNA here is from genome assembly GCA_036850905.1 of Luffa acutangula. Taxonomy (NCBI): domain Eukaryota; kingdom Viridiplantae; phylum Streptophyta; class Magnoliopsida; order Cucurbitales; family Cucurbitaceae; genus Luffa; species Luffa acutangula. The sequence continues at coordinate 31,981,592 of CM072088.1, read as the reverse complement.
GCCTCATTTCTCATCAATCAATCATCCATCAATCAATCCTTTCTTTCCTTTCTTAAGACTCCTTTTTTGGAGCCTCTCTCAAGGCTTTTGAGCCTTTTTGAGAGGGTTCTTCTAGTGGGAAATTTTGGGGAATTTTGTGAAGCAATTCTAGAGGCTCGAGGAGTAGTCAGCGGGGGCTCCAAGCGTCAGCAAAGGGGTTTTTCGACGGTCAATTCCTTTCCTTTATGCTTTTTAATATGCTTTCCCTTGTAATTATTGTGGATATTATGTGTAGCTAAACCCCAATTTGGGGTCTTGAAATGAAATGATAGTGGAAATATTGTTATAATTTCTTGTCTCTTGCCCATGTCTTAATTATTTGTATGGATGTGCTTAATGCTTTACTCAATCTGGCCAATTGTGTAATGATTCGATTCTTAATGGAAACTCGACGGAGAGAAATTAGGATAGATCATAATCCATGCAACTAGTTTTATTGCCCGTTGTGACACTGGGATTAGTTGATTAAACTTAGATTCCTAAAATGAATCAAAGCGTAATAATTAATGATTTTTAATAGCGCTAAGGACACTTAGGTTGTTAAAATGAATTAGTTACAATTAGGGGAAACCGACAGGAGAACCTATGTGATTAACGGAGATTCTAGGTTTATAATTAGTTGGGCAATGAGATAGGATAATTATAGCAATTACTTAGCTAATCATTGATTTTCAAGACCCCTCTTCCCGCTTAAAGCAAACTCTTTCTCCACATTTTAATTTTGATTGATCAAAATTGTTTTCTTTAGTCATTTTGAATTCAAGTTCTTTTTATCACATGAAAGTGGTCCCTAAATATTATTTCATCTAAGTATTTTCAGTGCTCAAGAGAAATTTAATTATTTGCTTAAGTTTCGCTTCGCCTCCCTGAGGATTCGATACTCGGAATACTTTCCGTTTTATATTACTTGTGACGACCCGTGCGCTTGCGGATAATCGTACCAACAAAGTTTTTGGCGCCGTTGCCGGGGAGGCTTGATTTTTAAGCAAAAATTAATTTTTCTTGACATCGAAAAGAAAAGGATAAATGGTAATTTAGGTGTATATATTTTTTTTTTCTTTCATCATTTTGTGAATATTATTTTTATTTTCATTTTTTGTTTGGTTCTTTTTGTTATCTGGGAGCATTGCATGCGAAGAAACAAGGTGGTTGATTTATTTCCGTTAGATCTTGAGATTAACAGGACTCTTATATCCCTTAGAAGAGAAAAAAGATTAGCAGAAACGATGGCCCACCAAGAAGAAGCTCCCAAGGCAATTAGAGATTTTCTGCAGCCAGTTCTTCCTACCGAGAATTCTGGAATTGTTTACGCCCCCATCCAAGCTACAAATTTTGAGCTCAAAACAGGGTTGATTCAGATGGCACGCGATAACTCGTTCAAGGGACATCCTTCCGAGGACCCCCACTCTCATCTGCGATCATTCCTAGAAATATGCGGGACGGTAAAGATGAACGGAGTTCCGGCCGACGCGATCTGATTGAGGCTATTTCCATTTTCCCTACAGGATAAAGCAAAAGATTGGCTCGAATCAGTCGAGACGGGTAGCATTAGTACTTGGGACGAGCTTGCCCAGGCGTTTCTGACAAAATTTTTTCCACCGGCTAAGACTACCAAGCTCCGAACTGAAATTGGAACATTCAGACAACTTGACGAGGAGCAGTTATACGAAGCGTGGGAAAGATATAAGGAAATGCTTAGGCGATGCCCCCAACACGGATATCCTGATTGGCTTCAGGTACAGTTATTCTATAATGGATTAAACCCCTCCACAAAGACAGTCCTAGACACATCAGCAGGAGGGAGTTTTCTTTCAAAAACAGTGACAGAAGCCAAAGACCTGCTTGAGGAGATGGCGGCAACAAGTTATCAATGGCCGACGGAGAGAGGAACAGTTACAAAAAAGGCTGGATTGTATGAATTGGATGAGTCAAGTTCACTGAAAGCGCAACTGGCATCTCTGACCAATGCACTAAACAAATTGACGTCATCTGAGGTGGTCAAGTCCATTTCCACCTTAGCTGAAGGTCATTCAAAGAAAGAAGGTCAAGATGTGGAAGAGGTTCAATACATAGGAAATAGATCATATGCTCAAGGAGTACCAAACTTCTACCACCCCAGTCTGCGCAATCACGAGAACTTCTCATATGCGAATACGAAGAATGTTTTGCAGCCACCCCCAGGTTTTGCATCAACAAGTACTCCTGAAAAGAAAAATAATCTGGAGGAGATGGTGGCTTTATTCATCAAGGAACAAAGAATATTGAATGTAAATCTCCAGACATCAGTAAACAACCACGACGCAGCTCTAAATAATATGGAAGTACAGATAGGTCAGATTGCTTCAGCAGTAAATGCCCTGCAGAAGGGAAAATTTCCAAGCGATACTGAGCTTAACCCGAAAGAGCAGTGTAAGATGGTGGTTCTAAGAAGTGGCAGAAGACTGGAGGACAGTTCAGAGAAGAAAAAGGAAGAAGAAAATAGAATGGATGAAGATGAAGGGACTGAGCCACAAAAAGCCTCCTCTGAAAGGTTCCAACATCCTCCCAACTCTATTGAATTAAAATGTGATTTTTCTAACAGCTTTGCAGGTAGAAAAGAAGATGAGAGGCAGAATGACAATAAGAAGCTGACTGAGGAAGAAGTGGTTCCATGCAACCACCATGACAGAGGTTCGCATATTAGCCCGCCCAAGTGGAGGGGCGAATGTCCAACCTTTGATTTCAGGGAGTTACCTTTTCCTCAAAGATTTAAAAATGTCAAATTAGATGAACAATTTCAAAAATTTTTAGAAATGTTTAAAAAGTTGTCTGTGAATATTCTGTTGGGGTTTATGTCCTAAAACTCGTGGATAGTAAATGTAACAAATTTATATATAAAACTTATTAGAATAGTTTTTATTATGGTTGTCAAAGGATTTGTTTAACTATGTATTTATTAACCCAAATCCAATAAAACTAGAATCCATGGCTATGAGATGAATGCTTGAACTATATGTAGTGACATAAAAGTGGATTAGGTTCAAGTACATAGCCTAAAACGGTCTATAGTATAGGGATAAGACTGGGTATCTTATCCTAGGAAAAACTATGTGACGAGGCCCACTTTGTTTTAATACAAACGATGTGATCCTAAATCGTTCATGTAGAGACATGTGAGTGGGGGCGTCCTATGCAAAAGAAGTTTGTATAAGACCGGACCGCGAAATAAGTCACTTTCACTTTATAATGCCGTTTACTGTGAAACTGATTATTTCAAAGTGATGACCTAGGTAACTCGATCTTAATCCTGAGCTAACTATGAACTCCTGTTTATTCGGGATTATCCTTTGATTTGCATAGGTGAGAGTGGCCCATAAGCGCCGCTCAATAAACCTGCCACTTTGGGGATAAGACCGGATAGATAGTTGGGGACATAGTCCTGCAAGATGGAATTCACTCCTACCCGTCTTTAAGGGTAGTAGAAAGGTTGTTCCCTTAAGTGCTGACTCCGAGACGTGAACAAAGGCGCGCCGCCCTCTCATTGGCCCGAGAGGTTTTAGGTTTCGTGGTCGGACCACAAACTAATTGTTCATTAGGGACTCAGTTGAAGGCTTAAGGAACAAGAAGTGCTATAAGGGTAAAACGGACTTTTTGACCTTACTATAGTTACGAACAACCTGTGAAGGATTGACTTACTAATCACGGTTATATCGGGTGGACAGAAATATATCTACAGTGAGGGGAGTTCAGCTACGGGCTATAGTGGAGTGTCCCGTTAGTTAACGAATGTTGGTTGACTAGGATTGAAAGAAGTTCAACCGGTTAGTCTCGGATCGTTGGAGCCCATGATCTGTAGGTCCATTAGGTCCCCCTGCTAGCTCAAACGGATTAACCTTAGAATAGATTGACGGAAGAATTTGAAAAACATTCAAATTCAGTTTTTTGTGAGATATCATTAATTATATTCGATATAATTTTACTCGTCGGTTTAATAGTTTATTAAAACATATTTTAAGAGAGTAATAGTTGTTTAAATGTGATTTAAATAAAACACACGTGAATAGGGATTCACCTTCGAGATATTGGGTTTGAATTTGAATAGTGATTCACATTGACCGGTTTTTTGAGAGAAACGGGAATGGTGCATTATTAATTTTAATGTGTGATATTAAAATTGAAATTATTAAATAAATTAGATTTATTTAAATAATTTAAATTAGTTTCATTTAAAGTTAATAAAATTAATTTGAAATTGAAATTAATTGAACAAAATGAATTTTGGAAATTCATTTAAATTCATAAGTTGAAATGCCCATAAAATGACACCAATTTCATGTGTTTACATTAATCAATGTGCTGTCAAATTGTGAAGCTCACAAGAAGCATCTAGCCACTTTATATATATGTATTGAAGAGGTGGAAGATGGAAAAATGCTGAAAAACACAACATGAAGAAAGATGGTGAAAAATTATGTTTTCTCTCTCTCAAAACCGTAGCTAATTTCTTGCTCAAAAACCCATGGTTCTCTCAATTTTTCTCTTCCAAAATTCATCATCCTCGGGTTCCCACAAGCCCGTTCTAAGGCCGGAGAATAGCGGGGAAGATCTTGGTGGTCGTCCATGTCAAGTTCGTGATGAGAAACATCCAGCGACAAGCTTGAATTCGGAGCTCCAAGAGGTTAGTTCACGTTGCTCTGTTTTTCGTTATATTTTAGCATACTTTTAATCAATCAAATTAATGAAAATCAAGGCCTACGATCCGCTAACGCTTCCGCTCGAGTGTTCTTCACTCCTTCATATTCCATTAGTAGAAGCTTTGTATAATATGCCAAATTATGGAAAATTCATGAAGGAAATGCTTTCTAAAAATAAAAGTCTGAAAAAAGAAGTTTTTAATTTATCTGAGAGTAGCAGTACCATTATTTCTGGTAGGATACCTTCTAAGCAGAAAGACTCAGGGAGTTTTACTGTTCCCTGTACCATAGGAGAAGTATCCTTCGATAGGGCCTTATGTGATTTAGGAGCAAGTATAAATTTGATGCCCTACTCTGTATACAGGAAGATTTGTTTATCAGGTATGACAGACACTGACGTCACTCTCCAGCTTGCTGACAGATCGATTACCCACCCGATGGGTGTTGTGGAGGACGTGTTGGTGAAAGTCAACAAATTCATCTTCCCTGTAGATTTCGTGGTACTGGACATGAAGGAGGACAAAGAGGTGCCAATTATCTTAGGCAGACCTTTCCTAGCCACTGGTAAGGCTGAAATTAGCGTGCATACATGTAAGCTTACCTTGAACATTGATGATGAAAAAGTCGTGTTTAGTATTTTTGGCCAAGATGAATCTGTTTGTAGTTTGCATACATGTTTTTCTGTTGGGCCTGAATACTTGACTGATGACGATGAAGAGGTAGACTATAATCTTGGCCTAGGCTTAGGAGAAATGCTTATTGATAATGTAAATTTTGATCATGATGCATATATGGATAATCCTCTTTTTGAAAATGATTTGGATCTGCCCAACTTTGAAAATGAATTAGACTTGCCTGCTTGTGGAAATGAAAGATCTGCAGTTGATGATTTACCTTCCTTTGAAAATGAATTGGAATTGCCTGAACTGAATAATTTTGATGATGATATTGAATTGCCTGACATTGAGCATGAACATAAAAGGCATAAAAAAGATTGCTCGATAGATAATTTTGAGTCTGACCATGATTACAGTGAATCTATTGAGTCTGATCTTGACATTCCTGAATGCATGAATCCTGACAATGTGAATACTTTCTTTTCATGTCCTGATGATGTGTATAGCATAGAATCTGACCCAGAAGAACTTGAATCTGTGAATAGTATAGAATCTGATCCTGAAATTCTTGAATTCTTTAATTCTTCTGATGATGAGTCATGTGATAGCTTAGTTGAATCATTTTTTAATTCTGAGTCTGAAGGATCTACTGAGCATGTAGATATTTTTTCTGATGAAGGGACTGGCATGATTGATAGGCCATCTCTAGATCATAGACCAGTAGATATTATAACGCTTGATGACTCTGTTAACAACTGTTTTGAGAATAGAGATTTAGAAAAGAGATTTGATGCGACTGATTATTTTCTAAAATGTTATTATGAGAATCTCTTTAGTGAAAATGGGCCAGGGGAAAGTTTTTTTTCTCCCCTGTTTGTAGTTTGCAATTCGGTGCGTGATTTCTTGCAGGGCCCGGAGGATGATGAAAATTTTTATTTTGAGCCTCCGTAAGCGTGCCGAGCCTAGTCTAGCTAAAGACGTTAAAGAAAGCGCTGCTTGAGAGGCAACCCAAGGATTAAAATAGTTAGTTGTTTTTGCGGTAAATAATTTTCTTTGCTCCGTGATCCAATTTTGTTTTGCAGGATCACCTTAGCAAATCCCAAAATTCCACATTTCCCATTTTTCATGGATCCAAAGGAAGAGGATGAAGCGCTCCTAGCTCAGGGAAGTCTCAGTATCTCTCTTTATGCTTTTCTGTTTTAAAACATTGGGGACAATGTTTAGTTTAAGTTTGGGGGGGAGGCTTCCGCTGTGTTGAGCAGATTTAAATTCTGTTGGATGCATGAATAGATAGCCATGATAGCCAAGGATGTGATTTTTGAAATTTTGGGAGAAAATGGTTTATATGTTGTGGAATCTGGGAGCATGGCAGAAATTGTAAAATTTTAAAATTTTTTGATACTTAGTTTTGATGTCTAAAGCATGCAATAGTCTTATCTAATGACGTCTTTGAAAATCTAGATTCTTATTATGGTTTTCAAAGTTGTTGTCACCCCGATAGGCTTAGTTTCTAATATCAGGAAGTTCATGCTTGATTGCTCTAAAGAACTAGGTAGGAAAAAATGCTATGCCTGCTGAGAGAAAAGCAAAAGCAACAAAAGAAAATGTGAGAAAAAGAAAATCTGTTGAAAAAGAATTTTTGCTTGCTCAAAAGAAAAAAAAAAAAAAGCCTAGGGGTAAAAAGAGCTACCTGCGGTGTGATCAGTTAGGCCAACCAGAGAATAAAATTCGGGTTAAGGGTCCCTGCACCGTAGTGTGAAAGCTAGTACCATTAGATATCAAAATGCAAGTTTGGGGGAGGAGCAAAAGAAAAAGAAAAGAAAAAGAAGAGAAAAAGAAAAATCATGTGAGAAGTCTGCTCCCCCGTGAAAAAAGAAATGGATGACAGGCACCCTAGTTACTTTTTTTTGCATGATAGAAGGACTCCGAAGTATTAGGGGCTCTTAGCCAGTGTAGGGGGAAAACAAATGGAGAAAGCCATAAGACTAATCTAGGTTAGTAAAAGAATCAATAGATAAGTCTTGAGCATGCTATTCATTAATCTTAAGTTCAAACTAGTTTAAGATTTCTTCAAGAGTATGCGGTGCTTGCTTATTCCACTTGCATGTTTTCCATTCGATCCTAAGAATTCCAAAATCATTGAGGGTTGAGTGATTCTATTTCATGCATCTTTAGAATTTATTTTGCTCGGGACTAGCAAAAGCTTAAGTTTGGGGGTGTGATAGCGAGCAGAAATGTCGCTATTTTAATCTCAATTTATTAAGCTTTTTGGTGCTTTAATCGTGTTTTTATGAATATATTTAATGAATTGCGTTATTGGGTCCTTAGGAGCTAAGTTGGTGATTTTGGGAGAAAAAGAGCCAAAATTGAAGTAATTCTAGCCCAAATCCAAGTTTGAAGCAATTGGAAGCCCAAAGATGACATCTATGAAGAAAAGACCAAGAGAAATGAAGAAGAAGGCCCAAAAATCAGCCCAAAAAGAAGCTGAAAATTCTGGAAAATCTGGACAGTGTCGAGACGCTTAGCAAAGCAGCGTCGCGACGCTGCCCTTTCTTGTTGCCCAAGCCGCGTGCGCAGCAGCGTCGCGACGCTTAGCAGGGTAGCGTCGCGACGCTACCCCTATTCCAGGCCAATAAATAGGCGCCCTTGGGTGCCTCATTTCTCATCTATCAATCATCCATCAATCAATCCTTTCTTTCCTTTCTTAAGACTCCTTTTTTGGAGCCCCTCTCAAGGCTTTTGAGCCTTTTTGAGAGGGTTCTTCTAGTGGGAAATTTTGGGGAATTTTGGGAAGCAATTCTAGAGGCTCGAGAAGTAGTCAGCGGGGGCTCCAAGCGTCAGCAAAGGGGTTTTTCGACGGTCAATTCCTTTCCTTTATGCTTTTTAATATGCTTTCCCTTGTAATTATTGTGGATATTATGTGTAGCTAAACCCCAATTTGGGGTCTTGAAATGAAATGATAGTGGAAATATTGTTATAATTTCTTGTCTCTTGCCCATGTCTTAATTATTTGTATGGATGTGCTTAATGCTTTACTCAATCTGGCCAATTGTGTAATGATTCGATTCTTAATGGAAACTCGACGGAGAGAAATTAGGATAGATCATAATCCATGCAACTAGTTTAATTGCCCGTTGTGACACCGGGATTAGTTGATTAAACTTAGATTCCTAAAATGAATCAGAGCGTAATAATTAATGATTTTTAATAGCGCTAAGGACACTTAGGTTGTTAAAATGAATTAGTTACAATTAGGGGAAACCGACAGGAGAACCTATGTGATTAACGGAGATTCTAGGTTTATAATTAGTTGGGCAATGAGATAGGATAATTATAGCAATTACTTAGCTAATCATTGATTTTCAAGACCCCTCTTCCCGCTTAAAGAAAACTCTTTCTCCACATTTTATTTTTGATTGATCAAAATTGTTTTCTTTAGTCATTTTGAATTCAAGTTCTTTTTATCACATGAAAGTGGTCCCTAAATATTATTTCATCTAAGTATTTTCAGTGCTCAAGAGAAATTTAATTATTTGCTTAAGTTTCGCTTCGCCTCCCTGAGGATTCGATACTTGGAATACTTTCCGTTTTATATTACTTGTGACGACCCGTGCGCTTGCGGATAATCGTACCAACATAACTCCATCACTTCTTGGAATCATTTGGCTGAGAAATTCTTAGAGAAGTTTTTTCCTTCTAATAAAAATTTCAAATATAGAGCTGAAATTATTGCATTTAGACAATCTTACGATGAACCTATAGATGTTGCCTTTGAAAGATTTCAAAGGCTGGTTCGGAAATGTCCACACCACGGATTGCCTGCTTGCATCATCTTGGAGCATTTTTATAGTGGATTAGATCAAGCTTCAAAGGCACTAGTCAATGCATCTGCAAACAGATCTTTCTTAAAGAAGTCTGCAAATGAGGCACATGCTATTTTGGACACCATAGCCACAAACAATAGACATTAGGGAGAAACTAAACCAACAACAATCTTGAAGAATCCAGCTAAAGTAGTGGAGACAGAGGCTAACTCTACCATGCAAGCTCAAATCAAGGCTATCCACAACATGATGATGAACATGACTATGAACAATCAAGCAAACATAGCCCTTGCCAATGATATTTCTTCTCCCTGTGCGAAGTTTGTTGTGAGGAACAGATTGATGATAACTGTCCACTAAATCCCACGTTTGTCTTTTATGTAGGTCAACAAGGGAACCAGAACCAGAACAGATGGAATCGATACTCGACCACGTACAACCCAAGTTGGAGACAACATCTAAACTTCTCTTGGGGAGGAAAATTCGGTTCAAGTAATTCCAATACAAATCAATTCGGGAAACCTCCTACACAACAACAGCCGCAAAAGTGTTCGAGAGTCATCTAGAAGGTCTAGGTCTCTGAGATATGTATGGAAAATAATCTAGGGCAAGTGGGAGAATTGTAACCGGTATCTGATGCCTTGGTTTATTGTATTTATACATTGTAATACGTTTTATGTAATATACATGTATTTTATACACCCACTGCTGTTATAATTTATAGTACATCCCACTAAACTAGAGTTTTAGTTCAAGTGGGAGATTGTTGGGATTGGTGCCCTAAAACTCGTAGATAGTGATTGTAAAACAAAATTATATACTTATTCGATAAAGGCGTTATCGAGATTAATTCAGTAAAGTCATTACCGAATAAAGTAAATTGCACATTAGATAACCCAAATCCAATAAACTAAGATCCATGGCTATAGGATGAACTCTTGAGCTTTATGTAGAGACATAAAAGTTGATCAAACTCGAGTAATAGCCAAAACGGTCCATAGTATAGGGATAGGGCTGGGTACCTTTGGTGTGGAAATTGCTTACTGCAAGTGTACGGGTCAAGTTATAATACAGTGAATGTGAAATTCGAATGTCGTCCTCTGGATTGGTGTCTAGCCAATTTTAATTACCGAAAATACTCTTGACCAATTTTATTTAGGGAACCAGAATTGAGTGAGAATGCAATTGAATCAAACACAAAATAATGCAAATAATGACAATCCAATGGAAACAATGGTCTTAGGGATTTGATTTCACCAATTGGAATTATGGCTTAATTAACGGATTAACACATGCTATGATTCATAAATCTTGGTAAACTAATATCATACATATCTCTCCCGAGCATACATGATTCTCCCACATGGAATTGAATCCGATATCCCTATCTAAATTCAATAAACATACAAGGCAATAAGGATAACCTTTTTAACGATTTCTAGAATTAACCATAATCTCCCGATTTCTAGCTAAATCCTAGTTATGCATAATGAATTCTAAGCTAAATCCTCTCTCCCGAGTTAGATTCAAGCACAAACATCAATCAATTTATTGCAGGTAAATTGAAAGCATTAAGGATACAAATATGCATAAATGAATCAATAACATAAAACCGTAAAATCAATCCATAACGTGCCCAACGGCTACATCAATCCCTAAGAGTAAAACCTAGCTAATCATACAACACGTTACGATATAGCTATGATCTAAAACATCCATAAACACTAACTAAAGTGAGGGAAAGAAGTAAACTCTATGTAGGCCGAGACCGAACGTCCCCGTCACGATCCCCACGAACAATTGGTTGATTTCCACTATGCTCCACTTGCTTCATCTTCAAAATGCTCTGTTTTCCTCTGTTTTATGGCTCCAAAGTGTCCAAAAGAAGTCCCCAAAAAGCCCTAATCGCAATCTTTAAATAAGGCAAAAATTGGTCGTAGCGTCACGACGCTGTCGAGGTAGCGTCTCGATGCTACAACGAAATTACGGATTCTGGAAGTTCGCCTAGCGTCGCGACGCTAGTAACATAGTGTCTCGATGCTATGATTTATTTTATTTTTTTACTATTTTTTTATTATTTTTTATTATTTTTATTTATTTTATTATGTTTTTTTTAGGATTGAACTCCATTTGACTTCAATTTCTCAATTAAGCTCAACATAACAATTTCGTACAAAATAAACATTAAAGAGCAATAAAATGGTTACGAATTACTCAAAGACTAACCAAATTGTAACGGGAAAGATAGCTCGCTATGCGCGCTATCAACCTTATTATAGGGACACTATGAGACGCATCCCACTTTATAGACGGTATAGACGATGTGATCCTAAATCGTCCATGTAGAGACATGCGAGTGAGAGCGTCCTATGCAATGAGTTTGCATAAGACCAAGACCGAGAAATAAGTCGCTCTCACTTTATAACACCGTTTACTGACGGGATTGACTATTTCATATGATAACCTAGGTAACTCGATCTGAATCCTAAGCTAACTATGAACTCCTGTTTATTCGAACTTATCCTTAGATCTGCATAGGTGAGAGTGACTCAGTATCGCCAACTCAATAAGCCTCCCATTTCAGGGATAGAAATGGGTAGATAGTTGGGGACATAGTCATTCGAGAAGGAATTCACTCCTACCAAAATTAGGGATAGTAGAAAGGTTGGTCCCTTAAATGGTGACTCCGGGGCTTGAACAAAGGGATCCCGCCATCTCATTGGCCCGAGAGGGACTCGGTTTATTGGTTTGATCATAAACAAATTGTTCATTAGAGAATCAGTGGAACTTAAGGAACTAGAAGTACTATTGGGGTAAAACGGCTTTTTTGACCTTGCTATCGCTACGAACAACCTGTGAAGGATCAAATTAATAATCATGGTTAAATCAAGTCGACAGAAATATATCTATAGTGAGGGGAGTGCAACAATCGGGCTATAGTGGAGTGTCCCGGTCGTTAACGAATGTTGGCTAGCATAGATAATGAGATTAGTCGGTTAGCCTTGAATCGTTGGAGCCCATGATCTATAGGTTCAGTAGGTCCCCCTACTAGCTCATATCAGATTAAAGCCTAGAACATATTGATAGGATTCTTTGAATCGTTCAAAATCGGGGAAAAGGGTATTATCGTAAATTGTGTTTGACACAATAAATTAATTATGAATTAAATTAGAAAATGAGAGATAAAGTATTTAAATGTGTTTTGAATACTATATATATGTATTAGGAATCATATATAATGAATTGCACAAGGGAACAAAGATTAATTAGATTATGAAGGGGATGAAAGCCCCTACGCAGCGGAAGTGCATCGATTGGACCTTACGCCGTATATTAATTAACATCAAAGTACTGTTACGAAAAACTCAAATAAACTTTAAACATACTTTAAAGTTGTTGGAAAATTGGTATAAACATACTGAAAAATAAATCTAAATTTATTTTCATGCTTTTCTAAACAAAAGGGAAAGAACCGTCACAAACCTTCGTTGTAGACTTGACCGTTTTTCGCCAACGACACTCCAACGAACGAAAACGCAGCGATTCCTTCTTTATTTCTTCGCTGGAAATTTCTTCTTCAAAGACCCAATAACCACAGAGGTTACATCGGTATATCTCTATGTTTAGGAGGCAAAAGACTTGTGGGAGTCTTTCTCTAAGAGGGAGGCTAGAGAGAATTCTAGGTATTGTCTTATGAGTGTAAGAGCAAGAGGAGAGTGCTGAACATATTAGGTCTAGTGTTCAATTTATAGAAGAGAGACAATGAATAAAATACTCAATTAAATCAATCTTTTCCAAAATTGATTCAATCTTATTCCTTATTTAATCAATCCATGATCAATCAATTCCATAATTGATTAATCTTTTCCACAAATGACTAATTACTTCCATAAGTGATTGGATCATTTCCATAAATGATTAATCACTTCCTTAAGTGATTAATTATTTACATAATTGATTAATTCTCGGTTAATGAATTCTTTAATTAAGTAACGACCAATTAAATATCACATATTTAATTTCCGGCCTTGAATTAATTAATTTGCCCAAATAGATTTTAGGTCTTAAAATTAATTAATTCATTACTTGAACTCTTTCAAACTTCCATAAATTTAATGTGACTCAAATTTATATTAATATTTGAATTTCTTCAAATATTAATTTCTCTCATAATAATATATCAATATATATTATATTGTTTCCCTTAGTAAATTGAACATTTTTAATTTACATTTATTACTTAGTTGCCTCAAATTACTTTATGAGCTACCAGTGGGACCTAATGGACCTGCAGATCAGAAGCTCCAACGATGTGAGTGTTGGGTTTTATGCCCTAAAACTCGTAGGTAGTGAATGGTGACAAATTGTTCACTTGTATCAATACGTCGTTATTGAGGTTTGTACAATAAAGAGTTATTGTTACTATAATTGCACAATTTGACCCAAATCCAATAAACTAAGATCCTAGGTTGTTTAGATGAAACTTGAACTAGTATGTGGGGACATACGGGGATCAGTGTTCAAGTAACAACCTAAATGGTCTATAGTATAGGGATAAGGCTGGGTACCTTATCCTGGTAACACTATGTGATACGACCCATTTTGTATTCGATACAGATGCAATGATCCAAAGCATCCATGTAGGAGACATGCGAGTGGGGGTATCCTGTGCAATGAGTTTGCATAAGACCGGACCGCGAAATAGTAACCACTAGATGTAACACCGTTAACTAGTTTAGGTTTCTATTTCAATAGGATGACCTAGGTAACTCAATCTCAATCCTGAGTCTGTTATGAACTCCTTTTCAGGAGGGATTGTCCTTAGATCTGTATGGGTGAGAGTGGCCAGTTCGCCGACTCAATAATCCTACCATTTCAGGGGCAAGACCGAATGGGGGCTGGGAACATAACAGTACAAGATGGAATTCACTCCTTCCCCTATTGGGGCAAGTAGATGTGTGTTCCCTTAAGGGCTGATTCCGGGTCTTGAACAAGGGCGCCCATCCTCTCCTGGCCCGAGAGGAACTGCTGTTTATTGATTGGATCATAAACAGATTGTTCATTAGAGGAATCAGTGGTACTTAAGGATCCAGAGGTAACCCAGGGGTAAAACGGTAATTTGACCCAGCTGGCGTTACGAACACTCGTGAAGGATTGACTTACTGTTATTGGTCGATATCCGTGGACACAGAAATATTCTTCAGTGAGAAGAGTGCAGCTGTGGGTCTTTAGTGGAGTGACTCACAGTTAACGAATGTTGACTAACTTGGTTAATGAGTTTAGCCAATTAGTCTCGTATCGTTGGAGCTTCTGATCTGTAGGTCCATTAGGTCCACCTGCTAGCTCGTAAAGTGTTCTGAGGTTAAATAGTCTTGAATAGAATTTGAAGGGTGTTCAAATTCATTAAGGGAATTTTATTGTATTTGATACAATTAAAATAATGTATAAGTTTAATTGGTGAATTAAACTTTATATTATAAATTAATTTTGGATATGATTCAAAATTAATTAACGAGAGAATTAAATATTTGAAGGAGTTCAAATATTAAATATGAATTAGATTCATATTGAAACTATAGGTTAAATTTAATGTGAATGAGATTCATATTAAAACTATAGTATATGAGAGAATTATTTGAATAATGATTCAAATAGTAAATTAATTAAATATATGATGTTTAATTAATGAATTAATTAATTGGAGAATTAATTAATTTAATTTAATTAAATGTGATTTGATTAAATTAATTCTATAGTTAATATTAATGTACATTATGATGCACATTAAAACTATAGGTTAAATGAGAAAGATTAAAATTGAATATGATTCAATTGTAATTAAATATTGGATATTTAATTAATGTGGATTCAATTAATGAGATTAATTGAATGACCAATTTAATTCAATTTAATATGATTCAAATTGAATTAAATACCTTATGTTATAATTGATTTAATTAATATTGTTTTAATTAAATTAATTATAATTAACTAATTAATTAAATGATTAATATTATTTAATTAATAGACGGGCAAGATCGTTTGGATTAGATCCAACGATCTAGATCTAGTAGGGTAATAACTCCCTCCCCACTTATCGTATAGGGGAGAGGGAGTTGCCCAACTCAATGGTTCATTCTCTTCTTTCTCACGCAGAATGACAGAGAGAAAACTCTCTCTCAACCCTCTCACTCTCTCAACCAAAAATCACAGCAAGGTGATTCCCTTCCCAAGAAGATTGAGATCCCACAATCTCTGCCTCATGAATCCAAGAGATATAGCGGGTGTTCGCTATTGGTGGTGTTCGTTGGAGAGATCGTTGACGAACTGTTCGTTGAGGAGCATAGTGCTGTGAAGAACGGTCTTCAACAAGTAAGTTCCAAAGATTCTAAATCGTTTAGAATTAGTAAATGCATGCTTAATCTAGTGTAGAAATTGTTTCTTATTTTGCCCAACGTACCGGTTTTCTTTAATTGAAATTAAAATCACGCTCGGTGAAAACCGCTTCCGCTAGAGGATTCAATTCCTTCAAAATGGTATCAGAGCCATTTCGTAATTTTAATTTCGATTTTAGAATTTGCGTTGTGGTTTTTGGTGGGATCGATTTGCATTTTGAATGTGGTTTGCTTTAAAGACTGTTTTGGTATTTTTTGGCATTAGATTTCCATTTTTTTTATGATTTGATCATGTAAGGGCCCATGTTTTTGGCGCAAATTAATGTAAATCGAGTCTTGTAAGTCCGTGTCTAGAGATTTAGGATCAATTTGATGATCGGTGCTCGAATCGGGGTTGAAATCGGAGAAGAATGGCTGCTGGAAACGAAGAACAGAGGCTGTCCAGAGGCGTAGCGTCGCGACCCTGCTCAACGGCGTCGCGACGCTGAAGAACAAGGTGCTGGAAAAATCGGGACAGCGTCGAGACGCTGTGCCTTCAGCGTCTCGACGCTGATGGTAGTTTCCGTATTCACGGAACGTTGAGCAAACGTGTGGCCAGCAGTTACTTCAAACGGTTACAACGAAATATTTATTTTTGCGTACAATTAGAGTCGAACTCGGGTGTATGGAGCAGTTGGCGCGCGTGCATGTCTAACATCCTCAAGGTCGTGAGTTCGAACCGGACGTGCGACAGTTATTTTTTAAATTTTCGCCTGCAGCTGCTGTGGACGGTTTGGGTTCGGTTCAGGTGAATAGTGGCCCGGTTCATGCTGGCTGGTCCGGTTCAAGGTCTTATTGGGCCGGTTTGAGCAATTTGGGTCCGGTTTGGGCTGGTTCTGAGCGGTTCGAAGCGGTTCGAGGCGGTTCAGACCAATTACAAGGCGGTTTAGGGCTAGATTTTGAATTATTAATGTAATTTTTCATTATTTTTGCCCTAGGATGCCAAAATACCGGTCTTTATAGCTATTTAATTGCTTTATGAATGTCATTTAGCTAGATCCCACCATAGGTTAAGCATGTTTCATGCATATTTATGTTATAAATGTTATAATATATGATAATTATGCATGAATTTAAATTTCATGAGTTATTTAGTATAATTGTTATATTAAATATATGAAATTTGAGAAGCATGATGCATGACATTAATTAGATAAATATAAATTGTTATATTTTATTAATGTAGCATGCATGCTTAGATTTATTTTCATGAGTATTAATATAATAGTTGTATTATTAATGGAAATAAATTTCAATGCTTGATTTTCATGTATAATTTTAATATAAATTGTTATATTAATTTAATGAAAATGGAATAGCATTGAGCATGACATTAATTAGATTAATATAAGAGTTATATTATATTAATGTCGACATTCATGTAATTATAATTTCGTGGATGATTAATTAATATAATCGATATTAATTAAATGAAATTGAAATTGCATGAAGCATGACACCACTTTAGATAAATATAATCGTTATATTATCGGCGTCATGAGAGTTATGGTGTGTAATAATTTGAATTTGATTGTTATTATGAAACACCATAGAAGCTTGTTATAGGGCTAATTATTAAAATTTTATAATAGTTATAAAATTGATTAGAAACCGTCAACCTATAACAAAGAGTTGCATGCAAACATAGGACCTTAGGTTAAAATGAATTAATTTTAAATTGTTTAAAATTAATTAGACCTAAGCTCATTTTAATTCTAATAGGATTAGAATTATATTCTTACTTAGGATTAAAATAGTTTTAATGCACTAAGTAGGAAGAACATTACTATGGTTATAAGGGAACTCTCCCGGTGAAGTTCTGTCTAGGCTGGGGGTATTTAAGTTGACGGTTACGGAACACCTCCTACCTGGGAACAGATCCGGAACCTGAGTTGAATTAATCATAGTCTAATGTTAGCATGCAATGTCACTAGGTAATTAAAATAGTTTAATTCACCTAGACATTAGAGTAAAGACCTCTATATAAGAGTTATATTCAGGCATAGACTTAGATAGATTCATTTAGCCGGAATTTACCTAAGTAATAGACCCTTAAATTATAAAAATACTTAGTGGGAGGAAATATAACAAAACAAGATTTTCATAAATCAAGTTTTGCTCTCACGTCCTCAAGAGTTCACATCGTGAGGTCCATGCTTGGCCTCGAGTCACCCTGGGAGTGACCCCCTACGGATGGTGTTTGCATGGATCGATATCAAGGTGAATGAGGGAGTATTTTATAGTAAGTGGGAGCAGGACACGTGTCAACGTATCCTACGGTCTCCTCCATTAGGTTGCACCGTGAGATTCCTATGATCTGCCTGCGAGTCGCCCTGGGAGCGATCACCCTACGGAGGGTTTGATCATGGGATTCGGAACAACGCAAACTCCAGAAATGGATAGGGTTTCTTAGGTCCATTCCCAACTTTGACTTTCCCTACGGTAGCATTGTTGGGGCCGACCTCTGGAATCTGAAAATGGAGGGTCACACTTACAGGAAATCGTTAAGGTGTTAATGGTTTCCTGACCGAAAAAACGGTAGCTAAAATCTATTGGAATATGAGTTATTCTGGTAATAGGGATTGGCTGAGATTGTCTCAATTCAGAGGAGGAGTGGCTGACTGCCCTACGGTAGCTGTTGCTCTAAACCTCTGAAGTATCGTTGCAAATATGTATCATATATTTGGGTTGATGATTACTTTTGCTAAATTGATTGGATTAAAACAATATTATTTTGTGTAATGGGTTTAGTGCAAAACAAGTAATTTGTTGTTTCAGTGATAATTCCTATGTGCATTGTCTTACGCCAATTTATTAATAACGGTTTTAGATACAACTAGCTTAAACGAAAACCTTGTGGTAAATGATTTTAGATTAGTCTTGAGTGAGGAATGTCCTCAGGCCCAAATGTCTAGTTCATCTTGAATCGTTTATGATGATTATGACATTAACTGCCTAGCCAATGTCGATGACAATGAATGTGATTTATTGGTCATTGAAACGTGCATAATGGAAAATGAGGATACAGCCTGAATTTTTTAATTCAGGTGCCACTTATCACGTTTGTTTTTCCTTTCAAGGAATACGCTCATGGCAACTGTTGCAAATAGGTGACTCTCAGATTTTGATCTGGAGAGTATATCTCGGCTTATGGCAGAGGGGCACACTAAGTTATTTTATCTAGTGGGAGAAAATACACATTATTAGATAATGTGTATGTATTTCCTAAAGATTAACAGAAATTTGATTTCTATAACGTATATGCTGGGACAATGCTGCTCTATACCTTTCTCTGCTAACGCAGTTTTATTTTAAGAAAGGGAGTTGACATTTGTTCAGCATTACTGGAAAATAACTTATGTGTTTTAAGACTAATCTAGAGTAAATCAAGTCATGAGCACTGAGTTGTTTAAGATTGCTTATACTCAAAGAAATAAAGGCAAAGGATATCTCCTAAAGGAAATACCTTTCTTTGGTTCTTAAGGTTAGGCTATTTTGATCTCAATATGATTGGGGGCTTAGTCTAGAGTATACTTCTAAGTTAGTTAGAAGAAGACTCTCTAATACCAATTAAGTCATGCCTTATGGGCAATATGACTAATAGATCTTTTACTGGAAAAGAACTAAAGAGCCAAAGAACCCTTGAAGTTTATACATTTGGATCCTTGTGGTCCAGTATGTTAAAGCAGTGGGAGGGTATGAATAATTAATCTCGTTTATAGATGATTATTCAAAGGTATGAATATCTCTACCTAATGCAATTTAAGTCTAAAGCTCTTGAGATATTTGAAGGGGTTTAAGACTAAAGTTGGAAACTTGTTAGGTGAGATAATAAAAAACACTTTGATCTGATCAACGTGTTGAGTATAGGGACTTGAGATTCTAGGACTATTTGATAGTTTATGGAATCACATCCTAAATCTCAGTTAGGAGTATTAGAACCCTATTGGATATGGTTCAATTCATATTGAGCTATGCTCAATTGCCTGGCTCGTTTTGGGGTCATGAAGTGTTGACTTCATTACATACTTTGTAGGTTACCCCAAAGGAAACGAGGAGTAGATATTTCTTCAATCCAAAAGAGAATAAAGAATTTGTATTGACAAATGCTTCATTCTCAGAAGAAGAACATATGAGCAATCACAAGCCACAAAGTAAAGTCAGTTTGAGTGTATTAACTAATGAAGCTACAGAAAAATCAACAAGAGTTGTCGATAAGACTGGTTATTCAATAAGAGTTGTTGATAAGGCCAGTGCTTTTTGTCAAGTCACATCCATCTCAAGAGTTGAGAATGCCTTGATGTAGTGGGAGGGTTGTTTTATAACCTGACCTTTACATGGGCTTATTTGAAGCTCAAGTCGTCATTCTTGATGATGACATAGAGGATTCATTATCTTTTAGAAAGAAAATGAATGATGTTGACAAGGACCAATGGTTTAAAGCCATGGACCTGGAAATGAAGTCTTTGTATTTCAATTCCATCTGAGTTTTTGTAAATTTTCTTGATGGGGTAACACCTATAGGTTACAAGTGGATTTACAAGAGGAAACGAGACATTTAAGGTCTCAACCAGAAGGGTCCATTGAGCAAGATCAAAAGCAAAAGGGTTTGCAAGCTTAAGTGATCCATTAATGGATTGACCTAAGCATTTCGATCTTGGAATATAAGATTTGATATGGTGATCAAATCTTTTGGCTTTAATCAGGGCATTGATGGGTCTTGTATCTACAAGAAGATCGTCAGTAATACAGTAGCTTTCTTCATGTTGTATGTGATTGATATCCTACTCATTTGGAATAAGTAGGTTAACTTATTGACATAAAAAGTGACTAGCAGCTCATTTCCAAATAAAAGTTGGGAGAAGCTTAATTTGTTCTTATGTTCTAAATTGTTTAAAACAGTAAGAACACAATGCTAGCCATGG
Organism: Luffa acutangula; assembly: GCA_036850905.1. NCBI lineage: Eukaryota > Viridiplantae > Streptophyta > Magnoliopsida > Cucurbitales > Cucurbitaceae > Luffa > Luffa acutangula. The sequence continues at coordinate 31,961,080 of CM072088.1, read as the reverse complement.
TTCAAGCGTTTTATATCTATAAATGTTGATTAGATATGAGATGCAGAATTCTATGAAGGGTTCACGACCTTTCAGGGTAGAATTCTTTTGTCTAAGGAACTGTGTTCTTAGACACCTCAAGGAGTTGAGGAATGCCCTATGCAATAGGCAATGTCAGTGAGTATCGATCTAATCCAGGATATGATCACTGGAGAACCGTTAATTATATTCTCAAGTATCTTTGGAGAATGATGAACTATATGCTCGTGTATGGCGCTAAGGATTTGATCCTTACAGGATACACTGACACAGATGTTTTAACTGGTAAAGATTTAATGAAATCTACATCAGTGTCTGTCTTCACTCTTAAATAGAGGAGATATAGTATGACATCGCATCAAGCTGGGATGCAATGCAGCCTCGACCTATAGGCCGAAAACTACGCTGTTTGTGAAGCAGCGATCGAGGCTGTAAGACTTGGAAAGTTCATGGTTGATTTGGAAAGTGTTCCAAATATGAACTTACCTAAGGCAAGACAGGCTTGCACATTGAATTGAATGGAAGAATTGCTGATTCATTCACGAAAGCTCTCTCGGCTAAAGTGTATGAGAGTCATCTAGATGGTCTAGATCTACGAGATAAGTACAAAGATGTAATCTAGGGCAAGTGGGAGAAATGTAATGGGTATAGTGGATGCCCTAGTTTATTGTATTTGTACATAGTATATATACGTTTTATGTATTATACATGTATCTATACACCCATTGCCATGATAGATTATTGTACATCCCACTAAGCTAGAGTTTTAGTTCAAGTGGGAGTTGTTGGGTTTTATGCCCTAAAACTCGTAGGTAGTGAATGGTGACAAATTGTTCACTTGTATCAATACGTCGTTATTGAGGTTTGTACAATAAAGAGTTATTGTTACTATAATTGCACAATTTGACCCAAATCCAATAAACTAAGATCCTAGGTTGTTTAGATGAAACTTGAACTAGTATGTGGGGACATACAGGGATCAGTGTTCAAGTAACAACCTAAATGGTCTATAGTATAGGGATAAGGCTGGGTACCTTATCCTGGTAACACTATGTGATACGGCCCATTTTGTATTCGATACAGATGCAATGATCCAAAGCATCCATGTAGGAGACATGCGAGTGGGGGTATCCTGTGCAATGAGTTTGCATAAGACCGGACCGCGAAATAGTAACCACTAGATGTAACACCGTTAACTAGTTTAGGTTTCTATTTCAATAGGATGACCTAGGTAACTCAGTCTCAATCCTGAGTCTGTTATGAACTCCTTTTCAGGAGGGATTGTCCTTAGATCTGTATGGGTGAGAGTGGCCAGTTCGCCGACTCAATAATCCTACCATTTCAGGGGCAAGACCGAATGGGGGCTGGGAACATAACAGTACAAGATGGAATTCACTCCTTCCCCTATTGGGGCAAGTAGATGTGTGTTCCCTTAAGGGCTGATTCCGGGTCTTGAACAAGGGCGCCCATCCTCTCCTGGCCCGAGAGGAACTGCTGTTTATTGATTGGATCATAAACAGATTGTTCATTAGAGGAATCAGTGGTACTTAAGGATCCAGAGGTAACCCAGGGGTAAAACGGTAATTTGACCCAGCTGGCGTTACGAACACTCGTGAAGGATTGACTTACTGTTATTGGTCGATATCCGTGGACACAGAAATATTCTACAGTGAGAAGAGTGTAGCTGTGGGTCTTTAGTGGAGTGACTCACAGTTAACGAATGTTGACTAACTTGGTTAATGAGTTTAGCCAATTAGTCTCGTATCGTTGGAGCTTCTGATCTGTAGGTCCATTAGGTCCACCTGCTAGCTCGTAAAGTGTTCTGAGGTTAAATAGTCTTGAATAGAATTTGAAGGGTGTTCAAATTCATTAAGGGAATTTTATTGTATTTGATACAATTAAAATAATGTATAAGTTTAATTGGTGAATTAAACTTTATATTATAAATTAATTTTGGATATGATTCAAAATTAATTAACGAGAGAATTAAATATTTGAAGGAGTTCAAATATTAAATATGAATTAGATTCATATTGAAACTATAGGTTAAATTTAATGTGAATGAGATTCATATTAAAACTATAGTATATGAGAGAATTATTGGAATAATGATTCAAATAGTAAATTAATTAAATATATGATGTTTAATTAATGAATTAATTAATTGGAGAATTAATTAATTTAATTTAATTAAATGTGATTTGATTAAATTAATTCTATAGTTAATATTAATGTACATTATGATGCACATTAAAACTATAGGTTAAATGAGAGAGATTAAAATTGAATATGATTCAATTGTAATTAAATATTGGATATTTAATTAATGTGGATTCAATTAATGAGATTAATTGAATGGCCAATTTAATTCAATTTAATATGATTCAAATTGAATTAAATACCTTATGTTATAATTGATTTAATTAATATTGTTTTAATTAAATTAATTATAATTAATTAATTAATTAAATGATTAATATTATTTAATTAATAGACGGCCAAGATCGTTTGGATTAGATCCAACGATCTAGATCTAGTAGGGTAATAACTCCCTCCCCACTTATCGTACAGGGGAGAGGGAGTTGCCCAACTCAATGGTTCATTCTCTTCTTTCTCACGCAGAATGACAGAGAGAAAATTCTCTCTCAACCCTCTCACTCTCTCAACCAAAAATCACAGCAAGGTGATTCCCTTCCCAAGAAGATTGAGATCCCACAATCTCTGCCTCATGAATCCAAGAGATATAGCGGGTGTTCGCTATTGGTGGTGTTCGTTGGAGAGATCGTTGACGAACTGTTCGTTGAGGAGCATAGTGCTGTGAAGAACGGTCTTCAACAAGTAAGTTCCAAAGATTCTAAATCGTTTAGAATTAGTAAATGCATGCTTAATCTAGTGTAGAAATTGTTTCTTATTTTGCCCAACGTACCGGTTTTCTTTAATTGAAATTAAAATCACGCTCGGTGAAAACCGCTTCCGCTAGAGGATTCAATTCCTTCAGTGAGATTAATTGGTCAAACTCATTAACCACATTAATCAATATTTGTTAACTGTGTGTACATTCCACTGTAGACTCACAGTTGCACTCTTCTCACTGCAGACATATTTTTCTGTGTCCACAGATCTAGACCAATATCGACTAGTTAGTCCTTCACGAGTGTTCGTAACACCAGCTGGGTCAAATTACCGTTTTACCCCTGGGTTACTTTTATTTCCTTAAGTACCAGTTCTCCTCTAATGAACAACCTGTTTGTGGTCCAATCATAAAACAGAAAACCCTCTCGTGTCATTGAGAGGGTAGGGCCCTTTGTTCAAGACTCGGAGTAACCACTTAAGGGAACACTCATCTGCTTCCCTAAAGTCGGGAAGGAGTGAATTTCATCTTGTACGACTATGTTCCCAACTCCCCATTCGGTCTTGTCCCCAAAATCGTAGGCTTATTGAGTAGGCGTATTAGCCACTCTCATCCATGCAAATCAAAGGACAATCTCTCATGAGCAGGAGTCCATAATCAACGTAGGATTAAGACTAAGTTGTCTAGGTCGTCCTAGTGAAATAGAAAACCAACTAGTTAACAATGTTATAACAAGTGGTTACTAGGTCCGGTCTTATGCAAACTCATTGCATAGGATACCCCCACTTGCATGTCTCCTACATGAACGCGTTGGATCATATCGCTTGTATCAAATACAAAGTGGGTCGTATCCATAGTGTCGCTAGGAAAAGGCACCTAGTCTTATCCCTATACTATAGACCCTTTAGGTTGTTTCTTGAACAATGATCCTATATGTCGCTACATATAGTTCGAGACTCATATTACAGCGTAGGATGTCTAGTTTATTGGATTACGATTATTTTTTTTAGGCAAAGACAAATATAAAATAACTAATAACATTTAATGGAAAAATATATCAATATTATTTCATTAATATCCAGTCAACGGTTACATTCACTATCTTTGAGTTTTAGGGCATAAAACCCAACAAACTCCCACTTGAACTAAAACACTAGTTAGTGGGATGTAAATGCAATAATCTAAAGCTGGAAATGTCATGTATATTAAACATCTTTAATAAACCCAAATTTGCAAGTCAACACTACTATGGTTAATTCAACTCAATGTTCGGATCAGTTCCCAGGTAGGAGGTGTTCCGTAAACCGTCAACTTAAATACCCCCAACCTTAGACAGAACTTTACCGAGAGAGTTCCCTTATAACCTTAATAATGTAAGACTTTACTCTAAAGATTTAGGTGCATTAAACACTTTGATAAACCTAGTGACATTGCAAGCTAACATTTAACTATGATTAATTCAACACTGGTATTATGGGTCAGTTCCCAGGTAGGAGGTGTTCCATAAACCGTCAACTTAAATACCCCCAACCTTAGACAGAACTTTATCGGTGGAGTTCCCTTATAATCATAGCAATGTTTTTCCTACTTAGTCAATTAAAGTTATTTTTAATTCTAAGTAAGAAATAATTCTAATCCTATTAGAAACTGATCTAGGTCTAATTAATTTTAAACAATTTAAAATTAATCCAATTTATCATATGATCTTATGTTTGCATGCAAATCTTCATTATAGATTGACGGTTTCTAATCATTAATATTAAAAAACTATTTCAAATTTTAATGATTAATCCTATAATCAAGAATCTAGGGTTTAATTCATTTAACAATCTCATTCAAATTAAATAATTAAACCATACTAATTGCATGAATAATATAAGAATTATATTATTAACTATGGATGTTTCATGCTTCATGCAATATTGATTTTCTTTTAATATAACAATTATAAGCCAATCAAGAAAATCAATCAAGCATGCTTCATTCATCACATTAAACATAACTATTTATATTTAATTTAAGTAATGACATGCTTCATGCTTTCCAATTTTTCATATAATTAATATACACTTATATTAAAAAATATGAAAACAATTCCATGCATTTAAAACATACATTATAACAATTTATAATATATAAATAAATGCATGAGCATGCTTATAACCTAAGGTGGGATTAAAAATCTATATGACATCCATAAAGCATATAAATAGCAATTGAACATGTTAATTTTGGCACCTAGGATAAAATAAAGAATTAAATTACATTAATCTTAGCTAAATTCTATCCTAAAATCCTTCTGCAGCTTCAAAAATTGGTCTTGATAGCTCGAACCACCCAAAACAACCTCGAACTGGTCTTCAAAATCACGAATAATGCTGAAATTCAGCTGAACCGGATCGAATTGGTCCCAGCCCAGCCGAACCAGATGAACCGGACCACCCTCCCTTTGAACCGCGCCTGTTGAAACCCTAATTCGCGCCGTCATCGTGACAGCGTCGAGACGCTATCATCGCAGCGTCCCAACGCTGTGCACTTTCCTTACCTTAGCGCCTGCGGTATCGAGACAACGTCGAGACACTTTTGGAGTAGCGTCCCGACGCTGTTGCGTCAGGAGGCAGAATCTGGGCAGTAGCAGCACGATTTCTCCGATTTGGCCCGATTTCAGCGGCGATTTCTCCGTTTTTCATCTCATAAAAACCTATTCTAGACTCGGACTTACATACGACTCAATTTTACATAAAATACCCAAAACACCGAGCCTTAAATGATCAAAATCACATAAAAATAAAATCTATGGTCATAAAATTAACCTAAACAGTTTAACACAAACCGAACATACATTATGCATAAATCCCACGTATTAGAGCCTATCACAAATTTTAATGTCAATTAATAGGGACAATGATGGCTCTGATGCCGATTGAAGGGGATGAAAGCCCCTTCGCAGCGGAAGCGCATCGATTGGACCTTACGCCGTATATTAATTAACATTAAAATATCGTTACGAAAAACTCGAATAAACCTTAAACGTACTTTAAAGTTGCTGGAAAATTGGTATAAACATGCTGAAAAATAAATCTAAATTTATTTTCATGCTTTTCTAAATAAAAGGGAAAGAACCGTCACAAACCTTCGTTGTAGACTTGACCGTTCTTCGCCAACGACGCTCCAACGAACAAAAACGCAGCGATTCCTTCTTGATTTCTTCGCTGGAAATTTCTTCTTCAAAGACACAATAACCACAGAGGTTACACCTGTATGTCTCTAAGTCTAGGAGGCAAAAGACTTGTGGGAGTCTTTCTCTAAGAGGGAGGCTAAAGAGAATTTTAGGTATTGTCTTGTGAGTCTAAGAGCAAAAGGATAGTACTGAACCAATTAGGTCTAGTGTTCTATTTATAGAAGAGAGACCATGAATAAAATATTCAATTAAATCAATCTTTTCGAAAATTGATTCAATCTTATTCCTTATTTAATCAATCCAAGAACAATCAATTCCATAATTGATTAATCTTTTCCACAAATGATTAATTACTTCCATAAGTGATTATATCATTTCCATAAATGATTAATCACTTCCTTATGTGATTAATTATTTCCATAATTGATTAATTCTCGGTTAATGAATTCTTTAATTTAGTAACCACCAATTAAATATCACATATTTAATTTCCGGCCTTGAATTAATTAATTTGCCCAAATATATTTTAGGCCTTAAAATTAATTAGTTCATTATTTGAACTGTTTCAAACTTCCATCAATTTAATGTGACTCAAATTTATATTAATATTTTAATTTCTTCAAATATTAATTTCCCTCATAATAATATATCAATATATATTATATTGTTTCCCTTAGTAAATTGAACATTTTCAATTTACATTTATTACTTAGTTGCCTCAAATTACTTTATGATCTACCAGTGGGACCTAATGGACCTGTAGATTAGAAGCTCCAATGACGTGAGATTAATTAGTCAAACTCATTAACCACATTAATCAATATTCGTTAACTGTGTGTACATTCCACTATAAACTCACAGTTGCACTCTTCTCACTGCAGACATATTTTCCGTGTCCATGGATCTAGACAAATATTGATTAGTTAGTCCTTCACGAGTGTCCGTAACACCAGCTGGGTCAAATTATCGTTTTACCCTTGGGTTACTTCTATTTCCTTCAGTACCAGTTCTCCTCTAATGAACAACCTGTTTGTGGTCCAACCATAAAACAGAAAACCCTCTCGTGCCATTGAGAGGGTAGGGTCCTTTGTTCAAGACTCGGAGTAACCACTTAAGGGAACACTCGCCTGCTTCCCTAAAGTCGGGAAGGAGTGAATTCCATCTTGTACGATTATATTTCCAGTTCCCCATTCGGTCTTGTCCCCAAAATGACAGGCTTATTGAGTCGGCGTATTGGCCACACTCACCCATGCAAATCAAAGGTCAATCTCTCATGAGCAGGAGTTCATAATCAACTCAGGATTAAGACTAAGTTGTCTAGGCCGTCCTAGTGAAATAGAAAACCAACTAGTTAACAGTGTTATAACCAGTGGTTACTATTTCATAGTTCGGTCTTATGCAAATTCATTGCATACGATACCCCCACTCGCATGTCTACTACCCGAACACGTTGGATCATAGCGTTTATATCAAATACAAAGTGGATCGTATCCATAGTGTCGCCAGGATAAGGCACCCAGTCTTATCCCTATACTATAGACCCTTTAGGCTGTTTCTTGAACAATGATCCCATATGTTGCTACATATAGTTCAAGACTCATATTACAACCTATGATGTCTAGTTTATTGGATTAGGGTTATTTTTTTTTTGGCAAAGACAAATATAAAATAACTAATAACATTTAATGGAAAAATATATCAATATTATTTCATTAATATCCGGTCAACGGTTACATTCACTATCTACGAGTTTTAGGGCATAAAACCCAACAGATTAATCATACCATATTAATTTGAAATGTTTCAAATTAATTACCAAGCAATTAATTTCAATTTAGAACTGAAATTGGGGTAAATTTGCAAGCTTGAAATCATATTTCAAAGTTGAAGTTAGTGGATTAAGTTGGATTCTCACTCTTGCATGAAGATACAAAGTGGAATACAACACAACCATGCAATAGTTGCATGTCTTGTGAAATGGACACTTAGAATCCACTTTGGCTTGCAAGACTACCATGTGTCTTGTGTCTTAGGGCTTCTCCTTGCATGGAATACCTCTATAAGTAGAGTATGAATCGGATTAAAGCCCAAAAGATTGATTTTCCATACTGTTATGCTGCTGGAATTTACACTCAAACACTCTCATCTCCTCATATCTCTCAAGTGCTTGAACCTTCAAGCATTCCCTTCCCATTCCCTATCTTTATAGACTCCCACAAGTTGTTCTTGGCCCGGTGAATAGTAGGGAAGACTCCAAGGGTTGTCCTAAGTTGATTGGAGAAGAAAAGAATCCACGGAGGTCCACCTATTGAGCTGCAAAAGGTTGGTTGTTTTAAACTCTCTGTTCTGGTTGCTTTAGGACATGCATGCTTTAGATGTAAAATTGATGTAGTTAGGTGCTCCCGATCTTCAATTGCTTCTGCATGTGTTATATGAACACCTTTAAGGAGTAGCTGACTGCCCTACGGTAGTTGTTGTTCTAAACCTTTGAAGTATCGTTGCAAAATGAATGTTTACTCTATGGGTCGATCATTAATTTTGCTAAATTGATTGGATTAAAATAATTGTCACACCCCCTCCCAAACTACCTGCTAGCTTAGTCAAGGAGATGGAGTGAAGGCAACAGACATCGTCCTCCTCTAACGATACCTGTTGACCCTACTGAATCGCTGAACCTGATTAACATACAAGTCTTAGAAATAAAATAATTTACATGTAACGCAACACAGCAGAATCCCTGAAAACTTTACACATACATGGGGTGCAGCCCTGACATAACTCAGTTTGGAAAATAACCTGATATAGATATCATAACCAAAAACATATTCAACTGTGGTTTATACAACCACGACCTCTAGAACTTACACAAACCGTAAATTATCCAATCCTTATAAAGACATTTACAATATAGACAGATTCAATGTACAACTCCACCCACGTACTAGAGCTTGATCTGGAACTTTCAGCAGACGTTGGCAGAGTATAAGGCACCGGGAGCTCGATCTCTACCTGAAAAGTGGGAAAACATTTCGAAAGAGTGAGCTACGAAGCCCAGTGACTGACTAAATTTAAAACTGAAATTCGGAAATCAGAACACGTGATAAAACTTTATACGCATAACTGTTGGGTTCCTAGAGTGAGTAAAAATATTGTATAAAAGACTCTAGAATTCCTGTGCAAGTATACACAGTCTGTAGCAAGTAATATTATCAATCCGAGGCCTGAATTAGATTCCACTTTATCTATTTTGTGTAACATTCTAATGATTTCAAAGATGGTAAAAATGATTTGGTTTTATGAGAATTATGCTGAAGAAAAATAAATGAAAGAACAACAAGTAAACAAATAGGCAGACAAATTAAAGACAGACGCTGGTTAGGCTTAGTAATTGTTTTAAAAGATGCCCTAGCAATATTAATGATCATGCAAACTCTCGCAGTATTATTAGCGGATTCCTCCCAGAACTCCGGATCTTTTGGAATGTGTTTCAACCCCAATGAAGTGCGACCGATCAAGCACTAGGCAACTGGCTAACCCTAGCTCAGTCACTAGCGTTCACCAATACACAATGATCGTAGTGTGGATAATTGTCACACACTCTCTAAATCATCCCTGAAACTAGAGAGAGGTATTCACACCGGCTGGCCAGGCGGGCATAAAATATAAATAGGTACAACAATTAACCAAGATGCAATAACTAATGAATATTATTAGAGATGAAGCACAACAATTACATGCTCCCTAACCAACGCCTAAAGCTACTTAGTTCATAATAAACATGGAAACATGAATTACAATCTGAGTAGGCATGTCCATAATCACAAGATAATAATAAAAATAATAATCTCCTTAATCAGCTTGCAGATGATGGTGTTCTTGGTAATCTCCAATCTCTCTCCACTACTCGGCTTCCAAGGAAAGTTGGAATGCTTTTGACTTGGACGACTACTTCCTTTTATAAAAGGATAGGAGGCTTGAACTAGGTCAACTTGGACACGTGTAGGGCTCTCCTTGCTCCTTTATCCCGAAAATAACTCAACAGAAGTCAGTTCATAAAGTTGGCTAACGAGCTGTGATGTGACAGTTCTGCTCCCAGTTTTGCTGCAGCACAGAATTTGTTCCCTCTAGTCGCCCTGCAGCATAATCTGCATAAAATAATTTCCAAAGCTTCCATTCTTCCAAATGGGTTAAAACATGTAATATCTCTCTAAAACCAACCCTATTAAGCATCAAAGACACACAAATCCTTATATAAATGAGGCCTAAATAACTACCTTTTGGGCAGTTATCACACCCCCAAACTTGAACTATTGCGCGTCCCGAGCAATACTAACCAACCTTCTCTTAAGAATTCAAAACATTAGACAAAGAATAGCTTAAACCAACCAGACAGTCCAACACTACCTTCAACCTTTACCTGAGCATTCTGCAAAACCGAGCTCTGCTGCAGCAAAATGATTCCTCCGGCATGGACAAATAATCACCACTTTTAACTCAATTCTATGAACTTACCACAACCTAGCTTTCTTATCATGCATCTTAAAACATATTTTCAAGGATTTTATTTTTATTTTTCAGACTTAAAGCAGCCTTACAGTCATAAGCTCTTAAGCATGGGATGACCCACTTTATGGTGCAGTATACCCTTGCCTCAAACTCATCACCAACTAGGCTCAATACTCATTATAAAGCTAAAAAATCCTTAGTTATTCCATCTCTTGCCCTTCAGAATGGCGACATTTTGTGATGAAGCTCACCTAATTAAGCGTAATCAGTCCAAGCTTAAAAAATTCAGAAGAAAATTAGTTAAGTTAGAGTTACTCAGTGCTCATAGAATGGAAATATCTAGAAATTTCATTAAAAATATGAAGAGAAATTACAAAGCAAATATATTTTTTTTCAAGCAGCAAATTGAAAAGAAAACATACAAAACAAGCAAATATAGAAGAAGATGCGGGCAGGAATGCGCGAGCAAACAAAATATTTCAACAAAAAGATTGCGCGCCTCAAATTCTCCTCCTTCAATCTTTTTGACCCGGTTCTTCTTCTTCATCTTCCTTCTCTACAGGCGGCGGCTGGATCCTAGGGGTTCAGTAGGTCCTTAGGGAATATGGGTAAGGTCGGATATGGTTTGGAAAAATTCGATTGCAAGGCCACCCTTAATGCGGCATCCCTCCTCTTTACATAATCCCAGAAAATCTGAAATTGCCTTTCAGTGAATTCAACTCTGCTGGAATGTAATTGCAACAGCTCCTGAATTTGTTGGATGCCGCACACCAAACCTCCTTAGCGTGCTTCCTGCGTTCTCTGAAGACTAGCAAAATTTGGCGTGTCTATTATTCCCTTATCCGGTAATATCATATCATCCTCACTCTCTGGCACCCCTGCCCTTCGGCATAGCATCGTGATAGTGTTGGGGAAAAACAGTTTGCCCACCTTTTTCCGCCAACAATCAAGAATCTCAGAAGAAATTATTTTTCCTACGTCAATACTCATCGAGCGAAGAATAGCAAAGGCAAGCAATACCCGGTCCCGAGATACCGTGGAGTCATGAGTTGTCGGCAGTAAGCGCAGCTAATAAAAACCCATCCAGGTGTTGGCCTCGCTTTTCAAATAAGCAGCCTGAAACGTGCGCTTCTGCGTCTGCGACAACCTCCATTTGGCCCCCTCAATGCCAACCTCTCGGACAGCCGCGCTTAGCTGGTCGCCAGATGGGGCAACCACCATCTCATTAAAGGCTGCATGCGGAAAATCCTGGAGATCAAACAATTCATTAATAGCTTCTGGGCTCCAATCCACGGGGACTCCTCGAACTATAACCTGAAGTTCTTCCTTATCGTCAAGATTTGCGTAGAATTCTCGAACAAGGTTGGAATTAACAGACGCAGGTTTTGCACAAAATTGGCTCCAACCAAGGTTCTCTATTCCAGTCTTCAAGAACCATGGCAAATCATTACCAAATCCTCGTTCAGACAGGAAATCCCGTTTCAGCATCTCCTGGTATTTTGCTTGAGCAAGGTTGTTGACAAAGCGAATAAAAGGTAACCTTTGCTCCTCAACCTCGTCAGCCTCACCTGATGCCTCGACAATACCTTTGCCTTTTGTCTTCTCTTCGCTTGCGCAAAATCTCTTCCTCAGCCTTCTTTGCTTCCTCTTCTCCTGCCTTGTCTTCAGCCTCCTTCTTTTCTCGCTCTCTTCTTTCTTCCTCAGAATCCGATGATGGAGGTGATGGGGTATTCCGAATCACCCTGATGCGTCCCGCCTTCCACTTAATGCGGCGTCGCTTTGGTGGTTCATGCATTATTACTTCTACCCGAGTCGCCTACACAGGTTCCTGTTCATTCCCTTCTTCAGGCACCACAGCAGTATGTTCATCTCGACCTCCGTCAAGCTCTGCAACTCTCTGCTCAGCCTCCTCTGGGTTCTGTTCTTCTGGTTCTCTCGGGCCATCCTCAACCACTATGGCAGCAACATCTTCCACCACCCTCTGAATAACTTCTTGATCCTCAATCCTCTGCTGTCTTCTCCTTTTCTTGGCTTCTTTCTCTTCTGGCGTTCTCTTTTTCTTCGTTTTTACCTTCTAAACCTCGGGGGTAGCGGGTATCTCCTCTTCCTCGTTATCTCTCTCTTTTCTCGCTCTCGTTTTAGCCATCGAAGAGTTTCAAAAGGAATTCTATATCGCACACAGAGAATGAAAGAAAAATGCAAACAGCAATGGATGAATCAAGAAGACGAAGTGGAACTTACCTACCAGAGGATGTGAATAAATAGGGCTCCAGCAACTTGAAATCTTAATCGAAAAGATTTGCTCCCATTAAATTATATTACCGTTCAATTTAAACCATCAACGTTAAATTCCTGATTTCAAATCGCCCGCAGTAATTAATTATGCGCTGTCAACTAATGAGACCGTTGGATCATCTTGTTGTGACACGTGGCCGCTTTAGATAACGTATACAAATTTACCTGGGAAAATTCGGAGAAAATCCCAACGATTAAAATAATAAATTTTCAACAAAATCCCTTCTATTCGGACGATTTTGCTTCAGTTATAACTTTGTCGCAACAACCTGCTGAACCTGAAGAATCTTGGATACGGAATTCAAATTTCAAAATAGAAAACCAAATCTTCTAAATTTAAAAATAACCAATCAAATCAAATTTAATCCTTCTTGAAGCCGAATTAATTTAGAGAAAATCTCTATTAACTTAAACTAAACATAATTAAAATAACTGAAAATGAAAACTGGATCTAATCTAATAAAATCTAATTAATTCAACGATAATTCAAAGATAATTAAAATAAATCGAGAATAGAATCAAATCAAATTCAAAAAGAAATAGATAAAATCTAAACTACCAGAAATAATAAAAATACTTAAAGATAAACTCTAATAAACCATGCAAAAATCAAATCTAACCTATTTAAAAACAAATCAACGAAAAATAAAATCGATACAAGTACTGGAAGCTCAAATTTTTGCTCTGTGAAATGCTCCCGCAAAAATCCTGCTCTCTCAATCATCAACCAACCTTAGGGAAGGATATTTCGACAGAAACTCCTCACCCCAATAATGCTTCACACGCTGTCCATTCACCTTGAACACTCTCCCATCTTTTTCATCCTGTAAAGTAACTGCTCCATGGGGGAAAACCACAATCACAATAAACGGTCCTGACCATTTAGATTTTAGTTTCCCAGGGAATAATTTTAATCTAGAATTATAAAGCAAGACTTTTTGACTTTTGATAAACACTTTAGATTTTATTTTCATGTCATGCCACAACTTAGTCTTTTCTTTGTACATTTTCGCATTCTCATAAGAAAATTGGCGAAATTCCTCCAATTCATTAAGCTGCAACATTCTTATTGCTCCTGCACGACTCAAATCAAAATTTAACATTTTCAAAGCCCAAAATGTTTTATGCTCTAGCTCTAGTGGTAAATGGCAGGCTTTCCCATATACTAACCTATAGGGAGACATACCTAGAGGAGTCTTATAGGCTGTCTTATAAGCCCAAAGAGCCTCATCCAACCTAAAAGACCAATCCTTCCTAGATGGATGGACTACTTTCTCTAAAATCGATTTTATTTCCCTATTACTAATTTCAGCTTGACCATTTGCTTGTGGGTGATAAGGGGTAGCTATCCTATGCTTGATCCCATACTTAGCTAAAAGCTTAGTTAAGACATTATTAACAAAATGTGTACCCTCATCACTCACTAGAGCCCTAGGTATCCTAAACCGCGCAAAGATGTGCGATTGAAGGAACCTCGCTACTGTCTTAGCATCACTCTTATGGCATGCGATGGCCTCCACCCATTTGGACACGTAATCAACTACCAATAAGATAAAAACATTACCATTAGAAGGGGGAAATGGCCCCATAAAATCAATACCCCATACATCGAATAATTCAACTTCTAACACATAAGTAAGAGGCATTTCATCTCTAGGCCCCAAGTTTCCTCTCCTTTGGCAAGCATCACATTGCTTGTAAAACCAATGGGCATCCTTGAATAAGGTAGGCCAGAAGAATCCACAATGCAAAATCCTCATAGCTGTCCTCTGACCGCTGAAATGACCTCCATACGGCGAAGAGTGACATTGCTCCAGGATTTCCTTTGCTTCAACACCTGAAACAAACCTACGAATGATACCGTCAGAGCATTACTTATACATAAAGGGCTCATCCCAATAGAAATATTTTGCATCATGCTTAAACTTTTTCTTATGCCTCCAGTCCATGTCAATAGGAGTGATTCCCTTTACCAAAAAGTTGGCAATATCAGCATACCAAGGGACATCCCTGACTTCCTTTACCTCAACAGCAAAAAGTTGTTCATCTGGAAAACAATCGGAAATGGCAGATTGCTCCAGCAAAGATGTTGATGGATCAAGACGAGATAAATGACCTGCAATGACATTTTCTGATCCCTTCTTGTCCTTTATCTCCAAGTCGAACTCCTGCAATAATAAAACCCAACAAATTAGTCTAGGTTTTGCATCTTTCTTAGACATTAAGTACCTTATTGCTGCATGATCCGTGAACACTGTGACTTTCGATCCAACCAAATATGGCTGGAATTTCTCAAAAGCAAACACAACAGCTAACAACTCCTTTTCAGTAGTTGTGTAGTTGACTTGTGCTTCATTTAAAACCTTGCTTGCATAATATATAGGATGGATAAATTTGCCTTGCTTTTGCCCCAGCATAGCACCTACCGCAGCATCACTCGTATCACACATTACCTCAAACGGTAAATTCCAATTAGGTGCACAAAGAATGGGTGCTGAGATTAAAGCGGCCTTTAAAGTCTCAAAAGCCTTCCTACAATCTGCATTAAAGTAAAAAACATGATCAGTACACAATAAGTTGCAAAGAGGTTTACTGATTTTGGAAAAATCCTTTATGAACCTCCTATAGAATCCAGCATGTCCTAAAAAACTCTGAATCCCCTTCACTGAATTCGGTGGTTCTAGTCTCTCAATAACCTCTATTTTTGCTCTATCAACTTCTAGACCATTCTTAGAAATCCTATGACCTAACACTATGCCCTCCTTCACCATGAAGTGACATTTCTCCCAATTAAGAACTAGATGGGTATCCTCACATCTCTTTAATACCTGATCTAAATTATCTAAACTTAAAAGACCCTCCAAACATTGAAAAATCGTCCATAAATACTTCAACAGTGGACTCAATCATATCAGAAAAAATTGCCAACATACACCGCTGAAATGTTGCTGGAGCATTGCAAAAGCCAAAAGGAATTCGCCTAAAAGCAAACGTCCAATAAGGGCAGGTGAAAGTGGTTTTTTCCTGATCCTTAGGAGCAATAGTAATCTGGTTATACCCAGAATAACCATTTAAGAAACAGTAGTAGGCCTGACCAGCCAATCTATCCAACATCTGGTCAATAAATTGTAGAGGGAAATGGTCCTTACGGGTGGCTTTATTAAGCCTCCTGTAGTCCATGCAAACCCTCCAGCCAGTTACTGTCCTGGTTGGGATCAATTCATTGTCTTTATTGCTCACCACATTGACACCTCCTTTCTTAGGAACACATTGGACAAGGCTTACCCAATTGCTATTGGCAATTGGATAAATGATCCCAACATCCAACTATTTAATCACCTCCTTTTTAACAACCTCTTTCATCGCAGGGTTAAGCCTTCTTTGTTGCTCAATACTCCTAAAGGATCCCTCATCTAGAGTGATTTTGTGCATACAAAAAGATGGGCTAATTCCCTGAATGTCAGCCAATGTCCAACCTATAGCCTTGCGGTATTGCTGCAACACTTTTATTAAGGCCTCCTCATGCTCCGACATTAAATCTGATGCAACAATAATGGGCAACGTCTCACCTTCCCCAAGATAAACATACTTTAGATGATCCGGCAAGGGCTTCAAATCTAAAGTAGGTGCCTCAATCAGGGATGGCTTGATTGGAGGAGCTTTCCTTTGATCTAAATCTAAAGACTCAAAAATATCCTCACACCTAAACAATTCTTTTTCATTTTCTCTTTCTAACAAGAAAACTTCTAAATCCTCTACATTAACCCTTCCATGCTCTTCTGAATGCTTACTAGCCGAATCCTGTATTGCTGTCTCAATAACTGTGCTCTCAAGAATCCCAATGAAGGAGCAATCATCCACTTCGTCTTGATATTTCATGGCTTTAAACACATTAAATTTCACTTCCTCATTACAGACTCTCATTGTTAATTCCCCTTTTTTAACATCTATTAACGTCCTACCAGTAGCCAAAAATGGACGACCTAGAATAATTGGGACATCTTTATCAGCCTCATAGTCTAAAATAATAAAATCAACTGGAAATATGAATTTATCTACCTTTACTAAGACATCCTCAATTTTACCCTCTGGATATGTGATAGACCTATCAGCTAGTTGGAGTGTGACTGTGGTAGGTCTAGCTTCACCAATACCAAGCTTTCGATAGACCGAAAGAGGCATAAGGTTAATGCTTGCACCTAAATCACAGAGAGCTCTACCTAACTCTTTTCCACCTATAGAAACAAGTATAGTAAATGATCCTGGATCCTTAGCCTTGGGTGGTAGCCCATTCTTAAGAATAACACTACATTCCTCAGTAAGAGATACAGTTTCAAACTCACATAACCTCTTCTTTTTAGTTAAAATATCCTTAAGAAATATAGCATAATTAGGCATTTGCTCAATAGCTTCTACTAGAGGGATATTTATATGCAACTGCTTAAGAATCTCTAAAAACTTTTTTAATTGACCATCCTAATTTCTAGGCTTCTGCCTTTGTGGAAAAGGTAGAGGCGGTACATAAGGTGGGGGCGACACATAAGGTGATCCACATCTGCAACAGAACCAGATGCTCCATCATCTTTATTACTGCCTCCAGCACCCTGACCAGACTCCAACTCTTTCTCAACAATATTTTTATCACCATTTTTATTTACATCCTGGGTTTTTCTAAGCTCTTCTAGTGGCTTACCACTCCTAAGAGTCACTGCCTTTACCTGCTCCTTACCTTCCCTTCGAGGGTGTTCAGTATCTGATGGAAGTTTCCCTCGAGGCCTTGCCTTCAGCTCATTAGCTAGCTGACCCACTTGCAATTCCAGGGCTCTCATCGAAGCTTGATTACTTTGAATTGCGGCATCTGTACGAGCCATAAATTCTTTCATCATCGCCTCGAGAGAACTTCTCGAATTTTGCTGGGGCAAAGCCTGCTTATTTTGCAGGGGCATTACCTGCGCTTTAGCAAATCCCGACTGGGTCACCTTTTGTTGCGCTTGCACATTGCTCACTTGTCCTCCCCATGAGAAGTTGGGGTGGTTGCGCCAACCTGGATTATAAAAGTTAGAGTAAGGGTTATTCCTCTAATTACCTACAAAAAACACAGAAGTTGGATTGTTGGGGCAAAACTCGTAGTTGAGATCTTCACCACAATAGACATATGCTTCCTCTGCCACTTGGTTCACCACTGCAGCAGGCTCCACTGTTGGTGGCTGTTGATGACTAATCACTGTCACATTCTTAAGAGCATTAGCAATCATAGCAAGATCAGCCCTAATGGTGGACACACCATCAACCTCTAACACACTCATAACCTTCTTATTTGTGCATCTAACATCCGACCACTGACAACTATTAGTAGATATTCTTTCTAAAATTTCATAAGCTTCATCAAAAGTCTTTTCCAAAAGATCCCCTCCAGCCGAAGCATCCACCATACCTTGGGTTACTCCATTTAAACCATTGTAAAATGTTTCCATTTGAATACAACGAGGTAAACCATGGTGGGGGCACTTTTGCAAAAGCTCCTTAAACCTTTCCCAAGCCTCACTAAAAGTCTCATCTTCAAGTTGCCTAAACCCTACTGTTTCACTCCTTAATTTAGCATTTCTATTAGGTGGGAAATATTTACTCAAAAAAATTTTCAGCTAACTCATTCCATGTCCTAATTGATCCTGGAGCAAAAGAGTTTAACCATGCCTTTGCTCCATCTCTAAGAGAATATGGGAACAAAGTTAATCTAAGAGCAGCTCTAGGCACTCCTTGAATCACAAAAGAATCACTAACTCCTAGAAAAGACTTAAGATGTAAATGAGGGTCTTCAGATGACAAACCATGGAATTGCCCCACGGTTTGCAACATCTGAAACATTATCGGTTTCATTTCAAAATTCGCCGCTTGCATTTGGGGACGTGCAATCCCTGGATTCAACTCATTAAACATTGGGACAGCATACGCTCGAATGGCTCTGGTCCTATCGTTCGCTATCAAGATAAGATTCTCAACCTGATTATTTTGCTGCTCATTTTGTTCAAACAGCGGGTTTTGCTGCAACAACCGATTCTGGGGGTCGGCTGGATCTTCAAGACCATGCGGAAGATGCAGCACGTTATCCATTTGGCTCTGGTTTCTGCGCTGCTCTCTTCTTCTGATCCTGAATGTCCTCTAAATTTCTGGATCAAATTCGAATCTTACCCCAGGCGGATCGGTCATGCACCAAACTTACACCTGCAAAAACAAAAGAACAAATCAAAAAGTTCTAGCACCAAACCACTAAAACTCTTACACAAAACAAATCAGATAAAAACTTATTCAAGTCACCGGCAACGGCGCCAAAAACTTGTTGGGTTCCTAGAGTGAGTAAAAATATGGTATAAAAGACTCTAGAATTCCTGTGCAAGTATACACAGTCTGCATCAAGTAATATTATCAATTCGAGGCCTGAATTAGCTTCCACTTAATCTATTTTGTGTAACTTTCTAATGGTTTCAAAGATGGTAAAAATAATTTGGTTTTATGAGAATTATGCTAAAGCAAAATAAATGACAGAATAACAAGTAAACAAATAGGCAGACAGATTAAAGACAGGCGCTGGTTAGGCTTAGTAATTGTTTTAAAAGATGTTCTAGCAATATTAATGATCATGCAAACTCTCGCAGTATTATTAGCGAATTCCTCCCGGAACTCCGAATCTTTTGGAATGTGTTTCAACCCTAATGAAGTGCGACCGATGAAGCACTAGGCAACTGGCTATCCCTAGCTCAATCACTGGCGTTCACCAATACACAATGATCGTAGTGTGGATAATTGCCACACACTCTCTAAATCATCGCTGAAACTAGAGAGAGGTATTCACACCGGCTGGCCAGGCGGGCATAAAATATAAATAGGTACAACAATTAACCAAGATGCAATAACCAATGAATATTATTAGAGATGAAGCACAACAATTACATGCTCCCTAAAACTACTTAGTTCATAATAAACATGGAAACATGAATTACAATCTGAGTAGGCATGTCCATAATCACAAGATAATAAAGAAAATAATAATCTCCTTAATCAGCTTGCAGATCATGGTGTTCTTTGTAATCTCCAATCTCTCTCTACTACTCGGCTTCCAAGGAAAGTTGGAATGCTTTTGACTTGGACGGTACTTCCTTTTATAGAAGGATAGGAGGCTTGAATTAGGTCAACTTGGACACGTGCAGGGCTCTCCTTGCTCCTTTATCCCAAAAATAACTCAACAAAAGTCAGTTCATAAAGTTGGCTAACGAGCTGTGATGTGGCAGTTCTGCTCCTAGTTTTGCTGCAGCACAGAATTTGCTCCCTCCAGTCGCTCAGCAGCATAATCTGCATAAAATAATTTCCAAAGCTTACATTCTTCCAAATGGGTTAAATCATGTAATATCTCTCTAAAACCAACCCTATTAATCATCAAAGACACACAAATCCTTATATAAATGAGGCCTAAATAACTACCTTTTGGGTAGTTATCAATAAGGCTCCTCGATCAATACGTTAAACATAAACGTGTAATGATAAAAGCTTTCATGAATACTCCACAAGTATATCAAACATTTTAACATACATGACTGACCAACGTTGTGTAGGGCACGCCCAATACAACCAACGTTTAGTAGCTCTATCATGTAGTGAGGCCCGCCCAACACTCCCATCGTCTTTGTCGTAGTGGGGACCGCCCAACACTCACGACAGCATCGTTGTCACGGAGTACACTCAACGTCAACAACAGAATATAACCTGTGTGCACATGATACCATATAGCATCAGACTCAATATCTCAGTCATGTAGTCAATAGAAATCTCAGAAAATCACATGAAAACATTAAAACTTCCTGTCTTATCGTTATCTTTCGTCAAACTTAAGCTTACTCAGTTTGCTCGTGAAAAACTGAAAATCTTTAAACAGTACTTGCTAATACATACTTTACTTTAAATGATATCGTTTCAACTACTTTTCAGAAAGTCAATAATCACGTGCTCGTATATAAACTATTGGGTTTATTAAAAGAAGTTTAATTCACCTAAAACTTTGCGGTTGAATCCTTTCCATAATTGTTATAATAGGATCAGACTTAGATAAATTGACTTAGCCGAATTTTATCTAAGTTAAACAACCCTAAATTAACCTTAGGACATTTTTAGTGGGAGGAAAAATTACCAAACGAGATTTAAATCAAGTTTTGCTCCTACGTCCCTATATTCACATCGTGAGGTTCATGCTCGGCTTCAAGTAGCCTTAGGAGCGGCCTCCCTTCGGAAAGTGTTTGCATGAATCAATAACAAGGTGAATGGGAAAAATGTCTAGAGTAAGTGGGAGCGGGACACGTGTCAACGTATCCCTCGGTCTCCGCCCATAGTTCGCACCGTGAGAGTCCTATGATCCGCCTGCAGGTTGTCCTGGCGCAACCATCCCTTCGGAGGGCCTGATCATAGGATTCGGAACACCATGAACTCCTGAATAGGATAGGGTCACTTAGGCTAATCACCAACAGTTGTCTTTCCCTTCGGTAGCCTGTTGGTGCGTGCCTCTGAGATCTGAAAGTGGGAGGGTTACACTTATGGGGATGAGTTAAATGTGTTAACTAATCCTTGACCGAACAACGGTAACTAAACGCTAATGGAATACGAGTTATTCTGGTGTTAGAGTTTGGTTGAGATTGTCTCAATTCAGAGGAGGAGCAGCTGACCACCCTTCGGTGGCTGTTGTTCTAAACCTTTGAAGTATCGTTGCAAAAACTAAATCAATAGTTTTATAGGGTTTCTTTGATTGCTTATTTGTTTTTGCAGAATTTGATTTGATTATTTGTGATGGGTTAGTGCAATTACTAATACAAGTAATTTGTTACTTCAACAATTATAATTTTATGTGTATTGTCTTACCTCATTTTATAAATAACGGTAATACAACAAACTTAAATGACAAATTGTGGTAAATAAGTCTAGGATTTTTCTTACC
Source organism: Luffa acutangula (assembly GCA_036850905.1). NCBI lineage: Eukaryota > Viridiplantae > Streptophyta > Magnoliopsida > Cucurbitales > Cucurbitaceae > Luffa > Luffa acutangula. Next base: position 31,939,252 of record CM072088.1, on the reverse strand, counting down.
TGAGGAATGTCCTCATGCCCCATATGTTTAATTCATTAAGAATTGTTCTTGGTGAATATGACATAGAACCCTGCTTAGCAAAAGGAGAACTTGTTCAAGACCGTAATTTTCATTTACCTGTCTTGAAAACGTGATTAGTGAAGAATAGTGATTCTCCCTGAATACTTGATTCAGGGGCCACAAATCACGTGTGTTCTTCTTTTAAAGGAATAAGTTCCTGGCAAGAGCTTGCTGCTTGTGTAATAACTCTCAAAGTTAGAATTAGAGAGGTTATTTTAGCTATATCAGTGGGGAACATTAAGTTATTTTTCTCAGTGGGAGAAAATACATATTATTAGACAATGTGTATGTAATTCCTAAGATCAAAAGAAATTTGTTTTCTGTGTCTTATTTGCTGGAACAATGTTACTCTTTACCTTTCTCTGCTAACGCAGTTTTGTTTCAAGAAAGGGAATTGACATTTGTTTAGCTTTACTGGAAAGTAACCTAAATGTTTTAAGACTAATCAATAGTAAAACAGTCATGAACACTCGGTTGTTTAAGACTGCTATTACTCAATGTGAAAAGAGGCAAAGGATTTCTCCTAAAGGAAAATACCTTTTTTTTTTTTTTTTGGTTTTAAGGTAGACCATATTAATCTCAATTTGATTGGGAGATTGGTCAAGATTGAACTTCTAAGCGAGTTAGAAGATGACTCTCTACAACCTTGCAAGTCATGCCTTATGGGCAATATGACTGATAGGTCTTTTATTGGAAAAGATCTAAGAGCCAAAGGGCCCTTGGAGCTTGTACATTTGGATCCTTGTGGTTCAATATGTTAAAGCAGTGGGAGGGCATGAATAATTCATCTCTTATTAGATGATTATTCAAAGGTATGAGTATCTTTACCTAATGTAACTCAAGTCTGAAGCTCTTGAGATATTTGAAGGGGCTTAGGACTGAAGTTGAAAACTTGTTAGGTGAGATGATAAAAACACTTCGATCTGATCAAAGTGTTGAGTATAGGGATTTGAGATTCCAGGACTATGTGATAGTACATGGGATCACACCCTAAATCTCATTTAGGAGAAATAGAACCCTATTGGATATGGTTCATTCCATGTTGAGCTATGCTCAATTGTCTGGCTCGTTTTGGGGTCATGTAGTATTGACTGCATTGCATACTGTAGTAGGCAACCCCAAAGGATACGAGAAGTGGATACTTCTTCAATTCACAAGAGAATAAAGAATTTGTATCGACAAATGCTAAATTCTCAGAAGAAGTCCACATAAAAAATCATAAACCACAAGAGTAAAGTCAGTTTAAGTAAGTTAACTAATGAAGCTACAGTAACATCCACAAGAGTTGTTGATGAGGCTGACTGTTCAACAAGAGTTGTTGATGGATCAGTGCATCTAGTCAGTCACATCCATCTCAATAGTTGAGATTGCCTCAATGTAGTGGGAGGGTTGTTTGATAACCTAAACATTACATGGGCTTGTTTGAACCCTAGGTCATCATACCTGATGATGGCATAGTGGGTTCATTATCTTTTAGAAAGAAAATAAATGATGTTGACAAGGACCAATGGATTAAAGTCATGGACCTGGAAATGAAGTCTTTTGTATTTCACTTCCAACTGGGATCTTGTAGATATGCTTGATGGGTAACACCTATTCGTTACAAGTGGATATACAAGAGAAAACGAGACATTAAAGGTCTTAACCAGAAGGGTTCATACAGCAAGATCGAAAGCAAAAGGGTTTGCAAGCTTAAGTGATCCATTCATGGATTGACCTAAACATTTCGATCTTGAAATATAAGATTTGATATAGTGACCAAATATTTTGGCTTTAATCAGAACATTAATGAGTCTTATGTTTACAAGTAATCATCAGTAGTTCAGTAGCTTACTTAGTGTTGTATATGATTGATATCCTAATCATTGGGAATGATGTAGGTTATCTTACTGACATTAAAGAAGCTAGCAGCTCATTTCCAAATGGAAATTTGGGAGAAGTCGAGTTTTTTCTTGGGATCCAAATCGTTAGGAATCGTTAGAACAAAAAGATAGCCTTGTCTCAAGTGACTTATATCTACAAGATGTCAGTTAGATATAAGATACAAAATACCAAGAAGGGTTCACTACCTTTCAGGCGCGGAATTCTTTTTGTCTAAGAAACCGTTTCCTAAGACACCTCAAGAAGTTGAGGAGATGAGACGAATGCCCTATGCAATAGGGATTGTCAGTAAGTATTAATCTAATCCAAGATTTAATCATTGGAAAACCGTTAAGAATATCCTCAAGTATTCGAGGAGAACGAGGAACTATATGCTCGTGTATGGGACTAAGGATTTGATCCTTACAGGATACACTGACACAGATTTTAAGACTGATAAGGATTTGAGGAAATCTACATCAGTATCTGTGGTCACTCTTTACGATGGAGCTATAGTATGACATAGTTACAGTCTTGACCGTATAGGCCGAAAAAATAGCTGCTTGTGAAGCAGCGATAAAGACTGTATGGCTTAGAAAGTTTTTGATTGATTTGGAATGTGTTACAAATGTGAACTTGCCCATCATAGTTTATAATGATATAGTGGTGTTGTGGCAAATTCAAAAGAACATCGCAGCCTAAGACAAGCAGACACATTAAATTGAATGAAATATTGTTGATTCATTTACAAAGACTCTCTCGGCTAAAGTGTTTGAGGGTCATCTAGAAGGTCTAGATCTACGAGATATGTACAAAGGTGTAATCTAGGGCAAGTGGGAGAAATGTAATGGGTATAGTGATACCATTATGTGATGGGTATAGTGATGCCCTAGTTTATTGTATTTGTACATTGTATATGTTTTATACATGTATCTATACACCCACTGCTGTATCGATTATTGTACATCCCACTAAACTAGAGTTTTAGTTCAAGTGGGAGTTTGTTGGGTTTTATGCCCTAAAACTCGTAGATAGTAAATGTAAACAAATTGTATACTTGTTTCAATAAAGTGTAATTGAGTTTCTACAATAAAGTGTTATTGTTAAATATTGGACAATTTGACCCAAATCCAATAAACTAAGATCCAAGGTTGTTTGTATGTAACTTGAACTAGTATGTGGGGACATACGAGGATCGATGTTCAAGTAACAACCTAAAAGGTCTATAGTACAAGGATAAGGTTGGGTACCTTTTCCTGGTAACACTATGAGATACGGCCCGCTTTGTATTTGATACAGACGTATTGATCCAAAACGTCCATGTAGTAGACATGCAAGTGGGGGTATCCTATGCAATGAGTTTGCATAAGATCGGACCACGAAATAGTCAACCATTAGTTATAACACCGTTAACTAATTAGGTTACTGTTTCAATAGGATGACCTAGGTAACTCAGTCTTAATCCTGAGTGTATCATGAATTCCTTCTCATGAGGGATTGTCCTTTGATTAGCATGGGTGAGAGTGGCCAATACGCCGACTCAATATGCCTTCCTTTTTGGGGACAAGACCGAGTGGGAGGCTGGGGACATGACAACACAAGAAGGAATTCACTCCTTCCCGCTTCTAGGTGAAGTAGATGAGTGTTCCCTTAAGTGGTGACTCCGGGACTTGAACAAAGGGATCCCGCCCTCTCATTGGCCCGAGAGGGACTTTCTGTTTAATGGTTAGACCATAAACAGGTTGTTCATTAGAGGAGCGCTGGTACTTAAGAAGACAGATGTAACACAGGGGTAAAACGGTAATTTGACCCAGCTGTGATTACAGACACTCGTGAAGGATTGACTTACCGACATAGGTCTACATCCATGGACACAGAAATGTTCTACAGTGAGAAGAGTTCAGTTGTGGGTCTTTAGTGGAATGACCCACAGTTAATGAATATTGGTTAACCTTATTAACGAGTTTAATCTATTATCCTCATATCATTGGAGCTTCGGATCTGTAGGTCCATTAGGTCCCCCCTGCTAGCTCGTAAAGAGTAATTAGGAACAAATATATCTTAAGAGATTTTGAATAGTTCAAATTCATATTGGGAATTAAGTTAATTGTACGAAATACAAATTAATATAATGTATAGTGATGCATTAAAATATAAAGTCTAATTTGAGATTAAACTTTATAATATTGAGATATTGATATATTTGAAAGAGTTCAAATATATGTCTAATTAAATATATGGTATTTAATTAGAAGATGAATTAATTAATTATGAATTAATTAATTATTCAATTTAGTTTAAATTAAATGAGATTTAATTAAACTATAGTCTATGAGAGAAATAAATATTTGAAGAAGTTCAAATATTCATATGAATTTGATTCATATTAAATTTATAGGATATAAGAGAATTTGAAGGAGTTCAAATTTTAAAATGAATTTGATTCATATTATATAATTAATTAATTGAAGGCCTCAAATTAAATATATGATATTGGGTAATTAATTAGTTAACTAATAGAAGGTTTGAAATTAAATATATGATATTTAATTGGTGATTAATTAATTAAAGAATTAATTAATTGGAAATTAATAAATTATGAAAATGATTAATCACTTATGGAAGTAATTAATCATTTATGGAAATGATTTAAACACTTATGAAAGTGATCAATCATTTATGGAAAGGATTAATCAATTATGGAATTGATTGGTCATGGAATTGGTTGGTCATGGAATTGATTAATTATGGAAAAGATTAAATCAGTTATGGAAATAATTAATTTTAAATGAATATTTTATTCATGACCTTTCTCCTATAAATAGAACACTAAACCTAGGGTTTAGGTACTACAACACAAGACCACAAGAATGCACTCTTGCATTCTCTCTAGCCTCTCTCTCTTATTCTCTCAACCCAAGAACTCTAGGGAGAATTTTCTCTCTAGAGTTTTTCCCATTCAAGATTAGGTAGTCCCACAACTACGTTCCTAATCTCAGAGTCATAGTGGGGAAGATCAATTGGTGATGTGCCAATTGTTGATGCTTGGTCCAAAATCAAGAAAGGTGTCCGTTGAAGTATTCAGAGTCGTCAACGACGGTATGTTTGCTTCTCCCCTTTAGATTTAGATCTAATAATTTTTGTTTGCTTAGCCTTGAGATTGTATAGAATTTGTTCTATGTTTTTGTCAATGTAATAGTATTTTTGGATAAACAAAATTAACTACGAATCGATCCCAATTATGCTTCCGCTTTAATGGAATTGTGGAATTCCAAATCCTTCATAAACCTCATTAGAAAATCTAAGCTTGAAACTCATGCTTGAAACCATTCATAAAAATCATGTATCATTCATAGAAAAACATGTAAAACATCTAATCATGAACAATCATTTAGAAATAATTTTCGAAATTTGTTGTCACTCATAGTCTTGGCTAGTTCCCTGGCCGATAGACTCGGCCTATTTCCACTTGGCCTGTTAAACAAATCAGAACTGAGCATCAAAACCAAAGGTAGTCTTATCTTTCCATGCTCATGAATTCTAAACACATGAATTAAAATTGCACTTCAAATTGTTTTCCAGATTTTCCAGATTCAATACCCTAACTTCCAACACTCATAACTATCTCAATACTAGACCAAAATTAATGTAATATATATTAAACTCTTCATTCTGGTACCCTCTAAAAAGAATCTGAAGGAATGAAAACGCAATTTTCAACAGATATGTCCAGAAAACCCCCGAACACAACAACTACAGATTCGAGCTTCTCTGCTACCCTCTATCTTTCTCCTAAAATTAAACCTTTTTCAAGTACTTTTTGGCTCACAAATTCTTCATGAAAGTTATAGGACACAGAATAAGCTTTCTAACCATACCAAATGGAGCTTCTGATTCAACTTGTACACCCCAGAATGCTCGAAAAACCAGAGAAAACCAGAGATCCTCCTGGTTTGCACGAAAATTTTGTGCTCTGTTTTCCATTTCAAAAACCCTTAACCTATCATCTTATTTAGCTCAAGCTTCCTTCATAAAATCTATTAGAAAATGGATTAACTTTAAAGAAAATCAAGCCTCACCTCTTAGTTCTTCCTGTGTAGCTCAAACCGAATAACAAACCAGAGATAGGTAGGTTGAACCCAGAATCTGCCATGGTTGCCTTTGCTTGAGCTATTTCCTCTCTTCTTCAACCTCAAAACCCTAGAAATCTTCTTCTTCTTCTTCCTTCACTCTCTCCTTCGAATGCTCTGAAGTTTTGATGGAAAATGATGGAGAAAATGGGCTGAGAAGACCTTAAGCGGTGGTGGGTTTTTAAGCACCGAAAGTGCTTTTCTTTTTTTTCTTTTTTTTTTTGTTTGTTTTCCATTTTCTTTCTTCCTTCCTTTTTTTTTTTTAATTTCCTTTTTCATTTTCCTTTTCTTTTCTTTCCTTTTCCTTTCTTTTTCTTTATTTCATTTCCTTTAATTCCTTAATTCTCTTAAATTAGTAAATTCCAACAACTAAATTCAACTTCCACAATAGATGACAAGAGAAAATTATCCAAGGAAAGTCTCGGGTTTACAACTTACCTCCCCCTTATGAAATTTCATCCTCGAAATTTAGAAGTCATTAGGTGAAGAGTGTCGGGTAACTCCTCCTCATCTGGTCTTCTGACTCCTAGGTTGCCTCGTCTACTCCGTGATGTCTCCAAAGAACCTTCACGAGTCGGATCGTTTTGTTCCTCAAAACTTGCTCTTTTATGTCAAGGATCTGAACTGCTTCCTCTTTAAAACTCAAGTCTTCTTTCAACTCAATCGGTTGCACATGCAACAGATGGGATGGATCTGGAATATATTTCCTCAACATGGACACATGAAAAAATAATGTATTCGTGCGAGTTCTGCTGGAAACTCAAGTCTATAGGTTACTGATCCAACTCGTTCTATTATCTGGTAAGGACCAATATATCTAAGACTCAGCTTATCTTTCCTCCCAATGCGAAGAATACCTCTCCACGGAGATAACTTTAAGAAAACTTGATCTCCAACCTGGAATTCTAAGTCTCTTTGTCGCTTATCTGCTGATGTGGACTTTTCCTACCGCAAGCGCACGGGTCAAGTAATAATATAGTGAATAGTAAATTCGAATGTCGTCATCTGGATTGGATTTTTAAGCAAATCGAGTTTGTGAATTATCTTGCCCAATTTTATTTAGGGATCAAAAAGTGATGATAAAAACAAATCAAAGCAAGTAAAAAGTATGGAATTTCAATTGGGAAAACTACTTAGGGAATTGATTTCGCCGATTTCGTTTAGGATTGATTTTAAAGAATAAGTTATTATGCACAATGAAATTATGAGCCAAAGACCCTTTAATCACAACTACCTCTCCCGAGTATAATTGATTCTCATGCAAATTAACCAACTTGATATCCCTATCTAAGTTTATTAACAAGCAAGGCAATGAGATCTTTTAACCAATTCTAAAGATAATCTAAAACCGTCAAGAATTAGAAAGTAAACTTTATTCATGCAATCTTGAGTAAGTCTATATCAAATCCCCTCTCCCGAGCTAGATTCGAAACTTAAATCATCCAACTAATGGCCAATTAATTGAAAGCATTAAATCAAGATTACAAACACAATAACATTGCATAACTTAAACCATAAATCAATCCATAAACTTAATCAACTACATCAATCCCTAAGCTACAAGTTTAGCTACTCATGAATGAAAATACAATCTCAACTAAACATATGAAAGCCATAAATCTAACTAAAGGAAGAAAAGGGAAAAGAAAACTCAATGTAGGCCGAGTCCTGACGTCCCCGTCACGATCCCCACGAACAATGGGTTGATTTCCAAGTCTCTCCCTTTGTTTTCAGCCTCAAAGTCCTCTGTTCTGCCCTGTTTACGGCTCCAAAAGGTCCCAAATCGATCTCCCCAAAAACCTAGCCGAAAATAAGCTTTTATTCTGATTTTTCGTCTTAGCGTCGAGACGCTGCCTCTTATACGCGCGTTCTGAATAAGGAAAAACGGAAGCGTCGGGAGGCTTCCTATCATAGCGTCTCGACGCTGTAAGCTTTACGCGCCTAATCTGATATGGAATGTGAGTGTCGAGACGCTCAAGAGCTAGCGTCCTGCTGTTGACCGAGATTTGACTTTTTTCCACTTTTACCCTTTTCATTCCTTTGCATCTTTTCACGCCCCGAGCACCCGATTAACTCTAATCTGGCATTATAGCTCCAGTCCACCATTTCCTACAAAATAAACAATAAAGCACAATAAAACGGCCCAAACATCCTAAAAGACTAGCTAAATTAAATAAGTAAAAGTAGCTAGCTATGCTCGCTATCAAATACCCCCAAACTTAAGCTTTTGCTAGTCCTCGAGCAAACTCTAAATCAGACATATAATAGAAAATGGATGCAACAATCATGACTCAATCCTCAAGGCTCAAAAGTCAATAACCAAGCAAGCAAGAGATATGCACACAAGGACCAATGGGGGAGACAAATTAAAATATTTCCAAAATTAACTTGCACAAACGAGATCTAACTCAACAAGATCAGACTCTACTAGCCCGGGATTGGATTATTAAACTCTCAACTCATCTTCCCTCTACACTGGCACTAAGGTTTCACTAATGAGTTAATGCAACAATTTAGTTTGTTTATCTCCATACTTAGGTGCTTTTAATTAACAATTGAATTAAGCATGTAAATGTGGCACTAGCTTTCACACACCCATTGCAGGGACCCTTAACCTGAGTTTTCTCTGGTTGGCCTAACTGATCACAACAGGGGTAGCTCTTTTTGCCTAAACTTTATTAAACATTGCAAACTGTGCACAGGCCATGGCATAATAATTTTTCTCTTCAACAGTAACTACAAGAATGATTTTTCTTTATGAGCATAAATAGCATATATTCTTTTCTTTCCTCCTAAGCAAGATCAAACATGCTAATTTGCAAAACATTAACTTTTTAGTTCTACCCTACACCTATCGAGGTGACAACAAGCATATGAACCTAATAATTCGCTCCTAAGCATTCAAATCCAAATCTAGCCAAGACAAATACTCTACTCATGCAAGCCATCTCCTAGAAAAATTTTAAAAAGTCTCCCTTTTTGGGCACTTATGCTTACATCGCATCACAAGCTTGAAAATTGACAAGAAAGCCTATCCTAGGACATCATAATCATGCAAAAGTAGCATCCAGAAAACAACCATATGCGTAATTCAAAGAAAGCTCAAAACTATAGCCCGAACTCAGATGCTCAAGGGCTCCACAAACATGCTAATCCACCCCCAAACTTAAAGTATGCATTGTCCTCAATGTAAAAAGAAAATAGGGCATAAACAAGCATGAGAACAATAAAAGAATGACAGGAGTGAATAATACTGGCCTGGAATGATGATGACTTTTTGCTTGAGAGCTTTGAGTCTTGAAAGCTTGAAAGCAAAGGAGAGGAAGAAAAAAAGACCTACAAAACAAAAACAACAATAAATCAAAAACAAAAAAAAAACACACTAACTTACTTGGGTTGCCTCCCATAAGCGCTTGTTTAACGTCATTAGCTTGACGTGTTGACCGTGCTTCAAGGAGGCTTTTGTTCTGTGAATCCAACAGAGGTGCTCTTTCTTGCACCTTTCCTGTAGCCCATGTAAAGCACTTCATCTTTAGAGTCTTCAACTGCTTTAAAGATTTCTTTTTCGTTCTTCACTCTAATAGTGAGCTCCCTGCGCTCAATATCTATGATCGCTCGCCCAGTAGCGAGGAATGGTCGTCCTAATATGACAGGCATTGAAGGATTTTCTATCATGTCCATAACATATAAATCAATAGGGAGGAAAAATCTACCTACTCTGATTAACACATTTTCTACAATACCAATTGGTCTCACCACAGATTGATCAGCCAATTGGAGCTTTACAGGAGTAGACTTAATCTCACCTATATCTAACTTTTTACACAACGATAGAGGAATGATATTAATGCTAGCACCTAAATCACATAATGCTCTGAAAGAATAAGTACCAAAACTACAAGGAACAGAAAAACTCCCTGGATCTGCTACTTTTTCAGGTACTTTCTGTTGTACTCTGGTGCTGCATGTGGAAGCAAGATAAACAGTGTCAACCTTCTTTTCTTTTCGCTTCTTTGCTAACCACTCCTTCATGAACCTGTTGTATTGAGGCATCTCTAATGCCTCTGCAAAAGGAATATTAATATTCAGATTCATAAAAGCATTCATAAATTTATCAAACTGAACCTGATTGTTCTTTTTCTTCTTTTTCTTTTGCTTTCCTTGGGAACCAACAGTGTGGGAGAAGGAATAGGAGGCTCAAGGTTAGGCTTTTCAGCCTCATCAGATGATGTGTCCTCCTCAGCTTCCCCTGTAGGCGTTTCATAGTCCTCAGATTCAGGTTCCTCTTCAGATTCCTCCTGGTGAACAGTGATTGCCTTACAATACTCCATCTGGGGTTTCTCTTGCTCAGCTGGGGCCTTACCTTTATTCATGGTGCTTACAACATTCACCAACTGTCCCAGCTGATTCTCAATGTTCTTTATAGCTGCACTGTGGTCATTCACTGTTGAGTTGATGGCAATGACTACTTCCTCTAACTTGGTTGTCCTGTTACTAGACTCTGCAATGAAAGCTCCAACAAGATCTTCTAACTTTTTATTATCTTGAGTTTGAGGGGCAAAACCAGGAGGATTAAGAACATTCTTAGTATTAGCATAAGAGAAATTTTCATGGTTCCTATTGTTAGGGTGATAATGTGTAAGTGTAGAACTATTATTATATCCCCTAGAATTAAAATTTGATACATACTGAACCTGCTCGATGGTCTCCTCCTGAGGTCTAGATGCTAAAGCAGCAGCTGATTCAATTGACTGTGCACTCCCTGTACCTGAAAATTTCATAAAAGCATTGGCAAGGGAAGTCATCTGGGCTTGGAGTGCACTTACTTTATCAACCTCAAACACTCCAGCAGCAATCTTTTTAGGTGTAGACCGCTCAGATGGCCACTGATAGCTGTTGGTGGCCATATCCTCTAAAAGCGTGCGAGCGTTTTCCACGGTCTTGGACAACAGAGTCCCACCTGCAGCTGCATCAACAATCGTTTTTGTGCTCGGAGTTAAACCATTATAAAACAACTGTACCTGAAGCCAATCGGGGTAACCATGTTGAGGGCACTTCCTCAACAACTCTTTGAATCGCTCCCAAGCTTCGAACAGTTGCTCATCATATTGTTGTTGGAATGTCCCAATCTCGGTCCTCAGCTTGATCGTCTTTGCAGGAGGGAAAAATTTCTTTAAAAAGGCCTGGACCAAAGCATCCCAGGTGGTGATGCTCCCAAAGGTAATAGACTGCAACCAATCACGTGCTTTATCCTGCAAAGAAAAGGGAAACAAACGTAAGCGAATAGCATCCTCAGAGACTCCATTAATCTTTACCGTCCCACAAATATCCAAAAATGATTTAAGATGAGAATTTGGATCCTCAGTGGGCGATCCTCTGTATGCACAGTCTCGAGCCATCTGAATGAGACCGGTCTTCAGCTCAAAGTTGTTGGCATTAATCGGTGCATAGACAATTCCCGACTGTTGCCCCTGAAACACAGGCTGAAAATAATCTCTAATAGGCCTAGGCTCCTCAAGTAAATTTTGATCTGCCATTTGAATAATTTCTCTATTTTCCCTTCGAAGCCTAAGAATTGTTCTTTCTATCTCGAGATCAAATGGTGCTACTTCTCTACTACTACGCATGCAAAATTAAAACTACCCTAAAAAGCGAAAAAAACAATTATGGAAATAAATAAAGAAAAGAAAACAACCAATCTAATTATGGAAAGAAAAATCTAGAAAAGGAAACAAAATAACCTAATATGGAATGCAAAAACAAATATGGCAAAACACAAATAAGGAAACTAACAAATAAGGAAAAACTAATCTAAAAAGGAATGACAATAAACAAATAAGGAAAAGATTACACTACTAAAAGAAAAACTAACCTAGAAAATCAAATATAGAAAGAAAGACAAATAAGGAAAAAAATGCAACAAACCTAAAAAAAAGTAACAATACACCCTAAATTAAGATCAAGCAATTTTTTCACAATATCGATTTAGCTAAATGTGCCAATCCCCGGCAACGGCGCCAAAAACTTGATGTGGACTTTTCCTACCGCAAGTGCACGGGTCAAGTAATAATATAGTGAATAGTAAATTCGAATGTCGTCCTCTGGATTGGATTTTTAAGCAAATCGAGTATTGTGAATTATCTTGCCCAATTTTATTTAGGGATCAAAAAGTGATGAATATGTGATGATAAAAACAAATCAAAGCATGTAAAAAGTATGGAATTTCAATTGGGAAAACTACTTAGGGAATTGATTTCGCCGATTTCGTTTAGGATTGATTTTAAAGAATAAGTTATTATGCACAATGAAATTATGAGCCAAAGACCCTTTAATCACAACTACCTCTCCCGAGTATAATTGATTCTCATGATAATTAACCAACTTGATATCCCTATCTAAGTTTATTAACAAGCAAGGCAATGAGATCTTTTAACCAATTCTAAAGATAATCTAAAACCGTCAAGAATTAGAAAGTAAACTTTATTCATGCAATCTTGAGTAAGTCTATATCAAATCCCCTCTCCCGAGCTAGATTCGAAACTTAAATCATCCAACTAATGGCCAATTAATTGAAAGCATTAAATCAAGATTACAAACACAATAACATTGCATAACTTAAACCATAAATCAATCCATAAACTTAATCAACTACATCAATCCCTAAGCTACAAGTTTAGCTACTCATGAATGAAAATACAATCTCAACTAAACATATGAAAGCCATAAATCTAACTAAAGGAAGAAAAGGGAAAAGAAAACTCAATGTAGGCCGAGTCCCGACGTCCCCGTCACGATCCCCACGAACAATGGGTTGATTTCCAAGTCTCTCCCTTTGTTTTCAGCCTCAAAGTACTCTGTTCTGCCCTGTTTACGGCTCCAAAAGGTCCCAAATCGATCTCCCCAAAAACCTAGCCGAAAATAAGCTTTTATTCTGATTTTTCGTCTTAGCGTCGAGACGCTGCCTCTTATACGCGCGTTCTGAATAAGGAAAAACGGAAGCATCGGGACGCTTCCTATCATAGCGTCTCGACGCTGTAAGCTTTACGCGCCTAATCTGATATGGAATGTGAGCGTCGAGACGCTCAAGAGCTAACGTCTCGACGCTAGCCTGCTGTTGACCGAGATTTGACTTTTTTCCACTTTTACCCTTTTCATTCCTTTGCATCTTTTCACGCCCCGAGCACCCGATTAACTCTAATCTGGCATTATAGCTCCAGTCCACCATTTCCTACAAAATAAACAATAAAGCACAATAAAACGGCCCAAACATCCTAAAAGACTAGCTAAATTAAATAAGTAAAAGTAGCTAGCTATGCTCGCTATCATCTGCATAGCTCTTCTGTCGATCCTAAGTTATTTTTAGGTTATCTCTAATCAGCTTGGTTAAGAACGGACTTCTAAACCAGTTTGAAAATGGTACTTTACCTTCATGTGAGTCATGTCTCGAAGGTAAAATGACAAAACAACCTTTTACTGGAAAAGGTTATCGTGCCAAGGAGCTCGTAAAACTCGTACATACGAATCTCTTTGGTCCAATCAATGTAAAAGCTCGAGGAGGGTATGAATATTTCATCTATTTCAAAGATGATTATTCAAGGTATGGTTATTAATACCTATTGAGTCTGTTGATGGTTCGACTACCTACGTCGAGCAAATAGACCGCAAGCGCACGGGTCGTCACAAGTAATATAAAACGGTAGGTAATACCGAGTATCGAATCCTCGGGGAGGCGAAGCAAAAATTAATCAAAAATAAAATCTCTTGAGCACTAAAAATACTTAGGTAAAATAATATTTAGGGAATAACTCAAGCAAATAAAAAGGAATTTAAAATTCAAAGCAATTAAAGAAAATAAGATGATCAATCGAAAAATAAAATATGGAGAAAGAGTTTTCTTCAAATGGGAAGAGGGGTCTTGAAAATCAATTAATAGCTAAACAAATATTATAATTATCCTATCTCATTGTCCAACTAATTATAATCCTAGAATCTCCGTTAATCACATAGGTTCTCCTGTCGGTTTCCACTAATTGTAATTAATTCATTTTAACAACCTAAGTGTCCTTAGTGCCATTAAAAATCATTAATTATTTCGCTCTGATTCATTTCAGGAATCTAAGTTTAATCAACTAATCTCGTTGTCACTACGGGCAATTAAACTAGTTGCATGGATTACGATCTATCCTAATTTCTCTCCGTCGAGTTTCCATTAAGAATTGAATCATTACAAAATTGGCCAGATTGAATAAAGCATTAAGCACATCCATACAAATAATTAGGACAAACGGCAACAGACAGGAAATTATAACAACATTTAAACTATAATTTCATTTCAAGACCCCAAATTGGGGTTTAGCTACACATAGCTAAAATATCCACAACATTTACAATAGAAAGCATAATTAAGAGCATAAAAGGAAAGGAATTGACCGTCGAAAAACTCCTTCATTGACGCTCGGAGTCCTGCTGACTACTCCTTGAGCCTTCTAAGATGCTCTCAAACTTCCCCAAAATATTTCCCACTAAGAAATCTCTCAAAAAGGCTAGAAAGCCTTGAGAGGGGCTCCCAAGGAGCCAAAGAAGGAAGGAAAGGAAGGAAAGGATGTGGTGATTGATGCTAAAATGAGGCACCAAGAGGTGCCTTTTATAGGCCCGGATTGGGGTTAGCGTCGCGACATTGCTATGCACACGTCTTGTTGCCCAAGAAATGGGTAGCGTCGCGACGCTGTCTTTACAGCGTCTCGACGTTGACCCAATTTCCAGAATTTCCAGCTTCGCTTTGGGCTAATTTTTGGGCCTTCTCTTCACTTCTTTCTGGGCTTTTCCATCATGATTGGCCTCATTGGATTCCCTTTTGATCCAAGCTTGGATTTGGGCTTCATTTGCTTCATTTTTGGCACTTTTTCTCCCGAAATCACCAACTTTGCTCCTAAGGACCAAATAACAGAATTCAATAATTATTTTCATTAAAAACACGATTAAAGCACAGAAAAGCCTAATAAATTGGGACTAAAATAGCCACATTTTTGCTCGCTATCAGAGTCATAAGTCTGAAGCCCTTGAAAAGTTCAAGCAGTACAGGACTGAAGTTGAGAACTTGTAAGGTAAGACCATTAAAACACTTCTATCTGATCGAGGTGGAGAGTATTTGGACTTAAAATTTCAAAACTATTTGATAGAACATGGAATCTCGTCTCAAATCTCAGCACCAGGTACACCTCAAAAGAATGGTGTATCTGAAAGGAGAAACAAAACCTTTTTGGACATGGTTCGATCTATGATGAGTTATGCTTAACTTCCTAGTTATTTTTGGGGTTATGCAGTAGTTTATATTTTGAATGTAGTTTCCTCAAAGAGTGTTTCTAAAACACCATTTGAGCTCTGGAGAGGGCGTAAAGCTAGTTTACGTAATTTCAAAAGTTGGGACTGCCCTGCACATTTGCTAGTAGCAAACCCAAAGAAATTGGATTCACACATTCAAAATTATGCCTATTTGTAGGCTACCCAAAGGAAACAAGAGGTGGATACTTCTTCGATCCACAAGAAAGTAAAGTGTTTGTTTCAACAAATGCTACTTTCTTAGAAGAAGACCACGTTCGAGAACACAAGCCACACATTAAAATAGTGTTAAGTGAACTTTCTGTTATAGCTACAAATGCATCAACAAGAGTTGTTGATGAGGTTGGACCTTCAAGACGGGTTGTTGATGAGCCCAGTACACAAACTGGACCTTCGACATTAGTTGTAGATGAGCTTAGTACATCTGGTTTAGCCCATCATTCTCAACAGTTGAGAATGCCTCGATGTAGTGGGAGGGTTGTTACTCAACCTGAACGTTATCTCAATTTAGCAAAAAAATCCAGTTGTCATACCTGATGATGGAGTTGAGGATCCATTGACATTTAGACAGGCAATGAATGATGTGGACCATGACGAGTGGGTGTTAGTGCCAATACCGCAAGCGCACGGGCCGCAAGTAATATAAAACAGAAATATTCCGAGTATCGAATCCACAGGGAGGCGAAGCGATAATTAACCAAGACAATAATTTCTCGAACACTAAAAATACTTGGGGGAAATAATATTTAGGGACCAAACCATGAAACAAAAGTGAATTTAAAATTGAAGCAATTAAAGATTAAAATTTGATCAGTCAAGGAAATAAAAAAAATATGGAGAAAGAGTTTTGAGTGAGAAGCGGGGTCTTGAAAATCAATTAATTGCTAAATAATTATTACAATTATCCTATCTCATTGCCCAACTAATTATATTCCTATAATCTTCGTTAGTCACATAGGTTCTCCTATCGGTTTCCCCTAATTATAATTAATCAATTTTAACAACCTAAGTGTCCTTAGCGCCATTAAAATTCGTTAATTATTACGCTCTGATTCATTTTAGCAATCTAAGTTTAATCAACTAATCTCGTTGTCACGACGGGAAATTAAGGTAAGCTTACTAGTATGCACGTTAATCTCAGCCTTACCTGTGGCTAAGAAAGGTCTGCCTAAGATAATGGGTACCTCTTTGTCTTCTTGCATGTCGAGCACCACAAAATCTATAGGGAAGATGAATTTGTTAACCTTCACCAGCACGTCCTCCACAATATCCATCGATTGGGTGGTCGATCTATCAGCAAGCTGGAGGGTGATGTCGGTGTCATTCAATCCTGACAAACCAATCTTCCTGTACAATGAATAGGGCATTAAATTTATACTAGCACCTAGATCACACAAAGCCCTATCGAAAGATATTTCTCCTATAATACAGTGAACAGTAAAACTCCCTGGGTCCTTTTGTTTCGAAGGCATCTTTCCTAACATTATGGTGCCACTGTTTCCAAACAACTTAAAAACCACTTTTTTCAAACTTTTCTTCCTAGATAACATCTCTTTCATGAGCTTCTCATAACTAGGCATATTATACAAAGCATCTACTAAGGGAATGTTCACAGATAACTTTCTAAACATTTCTAGGAATTTTTGAAACTGTTCATCCAATTTAACATTTTTAAAACGCTGAGGAAAAGGTAACTCCCTGTAATCAAAGGTAGGACATTCGCCCCTCCTCTTGGTGGTCATATCCTCTAATAGTGTGCGAGCATTAACCTTTAAATAGGCAATGGATGACGTTGACAAGCACGAGTGGATTAAAGTCATGGACTTGGAAATCGAGTCCATGCATTTTAATTCAGTATGGGATCTTGTAGATCAACCTGAAGGGGTTATACCCATAGGGTGCAAATGGATCTATAAGAGAAAACGAGACGCTGCTGGAAAGGTACAGACCTTTAAGGCACGACTTGTGGCAAAGGGTTTTACCCAGCGGGAGGGGATTGATTATGAAGAAACCTTCTCCCCTGTTGCCATGTTGAAGTCGATCTGGATACTTTTATCCATTGCCACGTTTTACGATTATGAAATATGGCAAATGGATGTTAAAACTGCCTTTCTGAACGACAATCTTGAAGAAAGTATCTACATGTCTTAGCCAGAGCGGTTCATTGCTCAGGATCAAGAGCAAAAAGTTTGCAAGCTTAAACGATCCATTTATGGGTTAAAACAAGCATCTAGATCCTGGAACATGAGATTTGATACTTCAATCATATCTTATGGCTTTGAACAAAACGTTGGTGAGCCTTGTGTTTACAAAAGGATCATCAACAACTCTGTAGCTTTCTTAGTACTGTATGTGGAAGATATCCTACTCATCGTGAACGATGTAGGTTATCTCACTGACATTAAACTATGGCTAGCAACTCAATTCCAACTTAATGATTTGGGTGAGGCACAATATGTTATAGGGATCAAAAATGTTCGAGACCGAAAGAACAAAACGCTAGCCCTGTCTCAAGCTTTTTCCATTTTCTTTGCAGGGAGATGCTAAAGCTTGGTTGAATTCATTTCCTCCTAACTTGATAGCGAGCAGAAATGTCGCTATTTTAATCTCAATTTATTAAGATTTTTGGTGCTTTAATCGTGTTTTTTATGAATATATTTAATGAATTGCGTTATTGGGTCCTTAGGAGCTAAGTTGGTGATTTTGGGAGAAAAAGAGCCAAAATTGAAGTAATTCTAGCCCAAATCCAAGTTTGAAGCAATTGGAAGCCCAAAGATGACATCTATGAAGAAAAGACCAAGAGAAATGAAGAAGAAGGCCCAAAAATCAGCCCAAAAAGAAGCTGAAAAATCTGGAAAATCTGGACAGGGTCGAGACGCTTAGCAAAGCAGCGTCGCGACGCTGCCCTTTCTTGTTGCCCAAGCCGCGTGCGCAGCAGCGTCGCGACGCTTAGCAGGGTAGCGTCGCGACGCTACCCCTATTCCAGGCCTATAAATAGGCGCCCTTGGGTGCCTCATTTCTCATCAATCAATCATCCATCAATCAATCCTTTCTTTCCTTTCTTAAGACTCCTTTTTTGGAGCCTCTCTCAAGGCTTTTGAGCCTTTTTGAGAGGGTTCTTCTAGTGGGAAATTTTGGGGAATTTTGTGAAGCAATTCTAGAGGCTCGAGGAGTAGTCAGCGGGGGCTCCAAGCGTCAGCAAAGGGGTTTTTCGACGGTCAATTCCTTTCCTTTATGCTTTTTAATATGCTTTCCCTTGTAATTATTGTGAATATTATGTGTAGCTAAACCCCAATTTGGGGTCTTGAAATGAAATGATAGTGGAAATATTGTTATAATTTCTTGTCTCTTGCCCATGTCTTAATTATTTGTATGGATGTGCTTAATGCTTTACTCAATCTGGCCAATTGTGTAATGATTCGATTCTTAATGGAAACTCGACGGAGAGAAATTAGGATAGATCATAATCCATGCAACTAGTTTTATTGCCCGTTGTGACACTGGGATTAGTTGATTAAACTTAGATTCCTAAAATGAATCAGAGCGTAATAATTAATGATTTTTAATAGCGCTAAGGACACTTAGGTTGTTAAAATGAATTAGTTACAATTAGGGGAAACCGACAGGAGAACCTATGTGTTTAACGGAGATTCTAGGTTTATAATTAGTTGGGCAATGAGATAGGATAATTATAGCAATTACTTAGCTAATCATTGATTTTCAAGACCCCTCTTCCCGCTTAAAGAAAACTCTTTCTCCACATTTTAATTTTGATTGATCAAAATTGTTTTCTTTAGTCATTTTGAATTCAAGTTCTTTTTATCACATGAAAGTGGTCCCTAAATATTATTTCATCTAAGTATTTTCAGTGCTCAAGAGAAATTTAATTATTTGCTTAAGTTTCGCTTCGCCTCCCTGAGGATTCGATACTCGGAATACTTTCCGTTTTATATTACTTGTGACGACCCGTGCGCTTGCGGATAATCGTACCAACAAAGTTTTTGGCGCCGTTGCCGGGGAGGCTTGATTTTTAAGCAAAAATTAATTTTTCTTGACATCGAAAAGAAAAGGATAAATGGTAATTTAGGTGTATATATATTTTTTTTCTTTCATCATTTTGTGAATATTATTTTTATTTTCATTTTTTGTTTGGTTCTTTTTGTTATCTGGGAGCATTGCATGCGAAGAAACAGGGTGGTTGATTTATTTCCGTTAGATCTTGAGATTAACAGGACTCTTATATCCCTTAGAAGAGAAAAAAGATTAGCAGAAACGATGGCCCACCAAGAAGAAGCTCCCAAGGCAATTAGAGATTTTCTGCAGCCAGTTCTTCCTACCGAGAATTCTGGAATTGTTTACGCCCCCATCCAAGCTACAAATTTTGAGCTCAAAACAGGGTTGATTCAGATGGCACGCGATAACTCGTTCAAGGGACATCCTTCCGAGGACCCCCACTCTCATCTGCGATCATTCCTAGAAATATGCGGGACGGTAAAGATGAACGGAGTTCCGGCCGACGCGATCTGATTGAGGCTATTTCCATTTTCCCTACAGGATAAAGCAAAAGATTGGCTCGAATCAGTCGAGACGGGTAGCATTAGTACTTGGGACGAGCTTGCCCAGGCGTTTCTGACAAAATTTTTTCCACCGGCTAAGACTACCAAGCTCCGAACTGAAATTGGAACATTCAGACAACTTGACGAGGAGCAGTTATACGAAGCGTGGGAAAGATATAAGGAAATGCTTAGGCGATGCCCCCAACACGGATATCCTGATTGGCTTCAAGTACAGTTATTCTATAATGGATTAAACCCCTCCACAAAGACAGTCCTAGACACATCAGCAGGAGGGAGTTTTCTTTCAAAAACAGTGACAGAAGCCAAAGACCTGCTTGAGGAGATGGCGGCAACAAGTTATCAATGGCCGACGGAGAGAGGAACAGTTACAAAAAAGGCTGGATTGTATGAATTGGATGAGTCAAGTTCACTGAAAGCGCAACTGGCATCTCTGACCAATGCACTAAACAAATTGACGTCATCTGAGGTGGTCAAGTCCATTTCCACCTTAGCTGAAGGTCATTCAAAGAAAGAAGGTCAAGATGTGGAAGAGGTTCAATACATAGGAAATAGATCATATGCTCAAGGAGTACCAAACTTCTACCACCCCAGTCTGCGCAATCACGAGAACTTCTCATATGCGAATACGAAGAATGTTTTGCAGCCACCCCCAGGTTTTGCATCAACAAGTACTCCTGAAAAGAAAAATAATCTGGAGGAGATGGTGGCTTTATTCATCAAGGAACAAAGAATATTGAATGTAAATCTCCAGACATCAGTAAACAACCACGACGCAGCTCTAAATAATATGGAAGTACAGATAGGTCAGATTGCTTCAGCAGTAAATGCCCTGCAGAAGGGAAAATTTCCAAGCGATACTGAGCCTAACCCGAAAGAGCAGTGTAAGATGGTGGTTCTAAGAAGTGGCAGAAGACTGGAGGACAGTTCAGAGAAGAAAAAGGAAGAAGAAAATAGAATGGATGAAGATGAAGGGACTGAGCCACAAAAAGCCTCCTCTGAAAGGTTCCAACATCCTCCCAACTCTATTGAATTAAAATGTGATTTTTCTAACAGCTTTGCAGGTAGAAAAGAAGATGAGAGGCAGAATGACAATAAGAAGCTGACTGAGGAAGAAGTGGTTCCATGCAACCACCATGACAGAGGTTCGCATATTAGCCCGCCCAAGCGGAGGGGCGAATGTCCAACCTTTGATTTCAGGGAGTTACCTTTTCCTCAAAGATTTAAAAATGTCAAATTAGATGAACAATTTCAAAAATTTTTAGAAATGTTTAAAAAGTTGTCTGTGAATATTCTGTTGGGGTTTATGTCCTAAAACTCGTGGATAGTAAATGTAACAAATTTATATATAAAACTTATTAGAATAGTTTTTATTATGGTTGTCAAAGGATTTGTTTAACTATGTATTTATTAACCCAAATCCAATAAAACTAGAATCCATGGCTATGAGATGAATGCTTGAACTATATGTAGTGACATAAAAGTGGATTAGGTTCAAGTACATAGCATAAAACGGTCTATAGTATAGGGATAAGACTGGGTATCTTATCCTAGGAAAAACTATGTGACGAGGCCCACTTTGTTTTAATACAAACGATGTGATCCTAAATCGTTCATGTAGAGACATGTGAGTGGGGGCGTCCTATGCAAAAGAAGTTTGTATAAGACCGGACCGCGAAATAAGTCACTTTCACTTTATAATGCCGTTTACTGTGAAACTGATTATTTCAAAGTGATGACCTAGGTAACTCGATCTTAATCCTGAGCTAACTATGAACTCCTGTTTATTCGGGATTATCCTTTGATTTGCATAGGTGAGAGTGGCCCATAAGCGCCGCTCAATAAACCTGCCACTTTGGGGATAAGACCGGATAGATAGCTGGGGACATAGTCCTGCAAGATGGAATTCACTCCTACCCGTCTTTAAGGGTAGTAGAAAGGTTGTTCCCTTAAGTGCTGACTCCGAGACGTGAACAAAGGCGCGCCGCCCTCTCATTGGCCCGAGAGGTTTTAGGTTTCGTGGTCGGACCACAAACTAATTGTTCATTAGGGACTCAGTTGAAGGCTTAAGGAACAAGAAGTGCTATAAGGGTAAAACGGACTTTTTGACCTTACTATAGTTACGAACAACCTGTGAAGGATTGACTTACTAATCACGGTTATATCGGGTGGACAGAAATATATCTACAGTGAGGGGAGTTCAGCTACGGGCTATAGTGGAGTGTCCCGTTAGTTAACGAATGTTGGTTGACTAGGATTGAAAGAAGTTCAACCGGTTAGTCTCGGATCGTTGGAGCCCATGATCTGTAGGTCCATTAGGTCCCCCTGCTAGCTCAAACGGATTAACCTTAGAATAGATTGACGGAAGAATTTGAAAAACATTCAAATTCAGTTTTTTGTGAGATATCATTAATTATATTCGATATAATTTTACTCGTCGGTTTAATAGTTTATTAAAACATATTTTAAGAGAGTAATAGTTGTTTAAATGTGATTTAAATAAAACACACGTGAATAGGGATTCACCTTCGAGATATTGGGTTTGAATTTGAATAGTGATTCACATTGACCGGTTTTTTGAGAGAAACGGGAATGGTGCATTATTAATTTTAATGTGTGATATTAAAATTGAAATTATTAAATAAATTAGATTTATTTAAATAATTTAAATTAGTTTCATTTAAAGTTAATAAAATTAATTTGAAATTGAAATTAATTGAACAAAATGAATTTTGGAAATTCATTTAAATTCATAAGTTGAAATGCCCATAAAATGACACCAATTTCATGTGTTTACATTAATCAATGTGCTGTCAAATTGTGAAGCTCACAAGAAGCATCTAGCCACTTTATATATATGTATTGAAGAGGTGGAAGATGGAAAAATGCTGAAAAACACAACATGAAGAAAGATGGTGAAAAATTATGTTTTCTCTCTCTCAAAACCGTAGCTAATTTCTTGCTCAAAAACCCATGGTTCTCTCAATTTTCTCTTCCAAAATTCATCATCCTCGGGTTCCCACAAGCCCGTTCTAAGGCCGGAGAATAGCGGGGAAGATCTTGGTGGTCGTCCATGTCAAGTTCGTGATGAGAAACATCCAGCGACAAGCTTGAATTCGGAGCTCCAAGAGGTTAGTTCACGTTGCTCTGTTTTTCGTTATATTTTAGCATACTTTTAATCAATCAAATTAATGAAAATCAAGGCCTACGATCCGCTAACGCTTCCGCTCGAGTGTTCTTCACTCCTTCATATTCCATTAGTAGAAGCTTTGTATAATATGCCAAATTATGGAAAATTCATGAAGGAAATGCTTTCTAAAAATAAAAGTCTGAAAAAAGAAGTTTTTAATTTATCTGAGAGTAGCAGTACCATTATTTCTGGTAGGATACCTTCTAAGAAGAAAGACTCAGGGAGTTTTACTGTTCCCTGTACCATAGGAGAAGTATCCTTCGATAGGGCCTTATGTGATTTAGGAGCAAGTATAAATTTGATGCCCTACTCTGTATACAGGAAGATTTGTTTATCAGGTATGACAGACACTGACGTCACTCTCCAGCTTGCTGACAGATCGATTACCCACCCGATGGGTGTTGTGGAGGACGTGTTGGTGAAAGTCAACAAATTCATCTTCCCTGTAGATTTCGTGGTACTGGACATGAAGGAGGACAAAGAGGTGCCAATTATCTTAGGCAGACCTTTCCTAGCCACTGGTAAGGCTGAAATTAGCGTGCATACATGTAAGCTTACCTTGAACATTGATGATGAAAAAGTCGTGTTTAGTATTTTTGGCCAAGATGAATCTGTTTGTAGTTTGCATACATGTTTTTCTGTTGGGCCTGAATACTTGACTGATGACGATGAAGAGGTAGACTATAATCTTGGCCTAGGCTTAGGAGAAATGCTTATTGATAATGTAAATTTTGATCATGATGCATATATGGATAATCCTCTTTTTGAAAATGATTTGGATCTGCCCAACTTTGAAAATGAATTAGACTTGCCTGCTTGTGGAAATGAAAGATCTGCAGTTGATGATTTACCTTCCTTTGAAAATGAATTGGAATTGCCTGAACTGAATAATTTTGATGATGATATTGAATTGCCTGACATTGAGCATGAACATAAAAGGCATAAAAAAGATTGCTCGATAGATAATTTTGAGTCTGACCATGATTACAGTGAATCTATTGAGTCTGATCTTGACATTCCTGAATGCATGAATCCTGACAATGTGAATACTTTCTTTTCATGTCCTGATGATGTGTATAGCATAGAATCTGACCCAGAAGAACTTGAATCTGTGAATAGTATAGAATCTGATCCTGAAATTCTTGAATTCTTTAATTCTTCTGATGATGAGTCATGTGATAGCTTAGTTGAATCATTTTTAATTCTGAGTCTGAAGGATCTACTGAGCATGTAGATATTTTTTCTGATGAAGGGACTGGCATGATTGATAGGCCATCTCTAGATCATAGACCAGTAGATATTATAACGCTTGATGACTCTGTTAACAACTGTTTTGAGAATAGAGATTTAGAAAAGAGATTTGATGCGACTGATTATTTTCTAAAATGTTATTATGAGAATCTCTTTAGTGAAAATGGGCCAAGGGAAAGTTTTTTTTCTCCCCTGTTTGTAGTTTGCAATTCGGTGCGTGATTTCTTGCAGGGCCCGGAGGATGATGAAAATTTTTATTTTGAGCCTCCGTAAGCGTGCCGAGCCTAGTCTAGCTAAAGACGTTAAAGAAAGCGCTGCTTGGGAGGCAACCCAAGGATTAAAATAGTTAGTTGTTTTTGCGGTAAATAATTTTCTTTGCTCCGTGATCCAATTTTGTTTTGCAGGATCACCTTAGCAAATCCCAAAATTCCACATTTCCCATTTTTCATGGATCCAAAGGAAGAGGATGAAGCGCTCCTAGCTCAGGGAAGTCTCAGTATCTCTCTTTATGCTTTTCTGTTTTAAAACATTGGGGACAATGTTTAGTTTAAGTTTGGGGGGGAGGCTTCCGCTGTGTTGAGCAGATTTAAATTCTGTTGGATGCATGAATAGATAGCCATGATAGCCAAGGATGTGATTTTTGAAATTTTGGGAGAAAATGGTTTATATGTTGTGGAATCTGGGAGCATGGCAGAAATTGTAAAATTTTAAAATTTTTTGATACTTAGTTTTGATGTCTAAAGCATGCAATAGTCTTATCTAATGACGTCTTTGAAAATCTAGATTCTTATTATGGTTTTCAAAGTTGTTGTCACCCCGATAGGCTTAGTTTCTAATATCAGGAAGTTCATGCTTGATTGCTCTAAAGAACTAGGTAGGAAAAAATGCTATGCCTGCTGAGAGAAAAGCAAAAGCAACAAAAGAAAATGTGAGAAAAAGAAAATCTGTTGAAAAAGAATTTTTGCTTGCTCAAAAGAAAAAAAAAAGCCTAGGGGTAAAAAGAGCTACCTGCGGTGTGATCAGTTAGGCCAACCAGAGAATAAAATTCGGGTTAAGGGTCCCTGCACCGTAGTGTGAAAGCTAGTACCATTAGATATCAAAATGCAAGTTTGGGGGAGGAGCAAAAGAAAAAGAAAAGAAAAAGAAGAGAAAAAGAAAAATCATGTGAGAAGTCTGCTCCCCCGTGAAAAAAGAAAGGGATGACAGGCACCCTAGTTACTTTTTTTTGCATGATAGAAGGACTCCGAAGTATTAGGGGCTCTTAGCCAGTGTAGGGGGAAAACAAATGGAGAAAGCCATAAGACTAATCTAGGTTAGTAAAAGAATCAATAGATAAGTCTTGAGCATGCTATTCATTAATCTTAAGTTCAAACTAGTTTAAGATTTCTTCAAGAGTATGCGGTGCTTGCTTATTCCACTTGCATGTTTTCCATTCGATCCTAAGAATTCCAAAATCATTGAGGGTTGAGTGATTCTATTTCATGCATCTTTAGAATTTATTTTGCTCGGGACTAGCAAAAGCTTAAGTTTGGGGGTGTGATAGCGAGCAGAAATGTCGCTATTTTAATCTCAATTTATTAAGCTTTTTGGTGCTTTAATCGTGTTTTTATGAATATATTTAATGAATTGCGTTATTGGGTCCTTAGGAGCTAAGTTGGTGATTTTGGGAGAAAAAGAGCCAAAATTGAAGTAATTCTAGCCCAAATCCAAGTTTGAAGCAATTGGAAGCCCAAAGATGACATCTATGAAGAAAAGACCAAGAGAAATGAAGAAGAAGGCCCAAAAATCAGCCCAAAAAGAAGCTGAAAATTCTGGAAAATCTGGACAGTGTCGAGACGCTTAGCAAAGCAGCGTCGCGACGCTGCCCTTTCTTGTTGCCCAAGCCGCGTGCGCAGCAGCGTCGAGACGCTTAGCAGGGTAGCGTCGCGACGCTACCCCTATTCCAGGCCAATAAATAGGCGCCCTTGGGTGCCTCATTTCTCATCTATCAATCATCCATCAATCAATCCTTTCTTTCCTTTCTTAAGACTCCTTTTTTGGAGCCCCTCTCAAGGCTTTTGAGCCTTTTTGAGAGGGTTCTTCTAGTGGGAAATTTTGGGGAATTTTGGGAAGCAATTCTAGAGGCTCGAGGAGTAGTCAGCGGGGGCTCTAAGCGTCAGCAAATGGGTTTTTCGACGGTCAATTCCTTTCCTTTATGCTTTTTAATATGCTTTCCCTTGTAATTATTGTGGATATTATGTGTAGCTAAACCCCAATTTGGGGTCTTGAAATGAAATGATAGTGGAAATATTGTTATAATTTCTTGTCTCTTGCCCATGTCTTAATTATTTGTATGGATGTGCTTAATGTTTTACTCAATCTGGCCAATTGTGTAATGATTCGATTCTTAATGGAAACTCGACGGAGAGAAATTAGGATAGATCATAATCCATGCAACTAGTTTAATTGCCCGTTGTGACACCGGGATTAGTTGATTAAACTTAGATTCCTAAAATGAATCAGAGCGTAATAATTAATGATTTTTAATAGCGCTAAGGACACTTAGGTTGTTAAAATGAATTAGTTACAATTAGGGGAAACCGACAGGAGAACCTATGTGATTAACGGAGATTCTAGGTTTATAATTAGTTGGGCAATGAGATAGGATAATTATAGCAATTACTTAGCTAATCATTGATTTTCAAGACCCCTCTTCCCGCTTAAAGAAAACTCTTTCTCCACATTTTATTTTTGATTGATCAAAATTGTTTTCTTTAGTCATTTTGAATTCAAGTTCTTTTTATCACATGAAAGTGGTCCCTAAATATTATTTCATCTAAGTATTTTCAGTGCTCAAGAGAAATTTAATTATTTGCTTAAGTTTCGCTTCGCCTCCCTGAGGATTCGATACTTGGAATACTTTCCGTTTTATATTACTTGTGACGACCCGTGC
The DNA here is from genome assembly GCA_036850905.1 of Luffa acutangula. NCBI lineage: Eukaryota > Viridiplantae > Streptophyta > Magnoliopsida > Cucurbitales > Cucurbitaceae > Luffa > Luffa acutangula. Next base: position 31,911,916 of record CM072088.1, on the reverse strand, counting down.
GCTTGCGGATAATCGTACCAACATAACTCCATCACTTCTTGGAATCAATTGGCTGAGAAATTCTTAGAGAAGTTTTTTCCTTCTAATAAAAATTTCAAATATAGAGCTGAAATTATTGCATTTAGACAATCTTACGATGAACCTATAGATGCTGCCTTTGAAAGATTTCAAAGGCTGGTTCGGAAATGTCCACACCACGGATTGCCTGCTTGCATCATCTTGGAGCATTTTTATAGTGGATTAGATCAAGCTTCAAAGGCACTAGTCAATGCATCTGCAAACAGATCTTTCTTAAAGAAGTCTGCAAATGAGGCACATGCTATTTTGGACACCATAGCCACAAACAATAGACATTAGGGAGAAACTAAACCAACAACAATCTTGAAGAATTCAGCTAAAGTAGTGGAGACAGAGGCTAACTCTACCATGCAAGCTCAAATCAAGGCTATCCACAACATGATGATGAACATGACTATGAACAATCAAGCAAACATAGCCCTTGCCAATGATATTTCTTCTCCCTGTGCGAAGTTTGTTGTGAGGAACAGATTGATGATAACTGTCCACTAAATCCCACGTTTGTCTTTTATGTAGGTCAACAAGGGAACCAGAACCAGAACAGATGGAATCGATACTCGACCACGTACAACCCAAGTTGGAGACAACATCTAAACTTCTCTTGGGGAGGAAAATTCGGTTCAAGTAATTCCAATACAAATCAATTCGGGAAACCTCCTACACAACAACAGCCGCAAAAGTGTTCGAGAGTCATCTAGAAGGTCTAGGTCTCTGAGATATGTATGGAAAATAATCTAGGGCAAGTGGGAGAATTGTAACCGGTATCTGATGCCTTGGTTTATTGTATTTATACATTGTAATACGTTTTATGTAATATACATGTATTTTATACACCCACTGCTGTTATAATTTATAGTACATCCCACTAAACTAGAGTTTTAGTTCAAGTGGGAGATTGTTGGGATTGGTGCCCTAAAACTCGTAGATAGTGATTGTAAAACAAAATTATATACTTATTCGATAAAGGCGTTATCGAGATTAATTCAGTAAAGTCATTACCGAATAAAGTAAATTGCACATTAGATAACCCAAATCCAATAAACTAAGATCCATGGCTATAGGATGAACTCTTGAGCTTTATGTAGAGACATAAAAGTTGATCAAACTCGAGTAATAGCCAAAACGGTCCATAGTATAGGGATAGGGCTGGGTACCTTTGGTGTGGAAATTGCTTACTGCAAGTGTACGGGTCAAGTTATAATACAGTGAATGTGAAATTCGAATGTCGTCCTCTGGATTGGTGTCTAGCCAATTTTAATTACTGAAAATACTCTTGACCAATTTTATTTAGGGAACCAGAATTGAGTGAGAATGCAATTGAATCAAACACAAAATAATGCAAATAATGACAATCCAATGGAAACAATGGTCTTAGGGATTTGATTTCACCAATTGGAATTATGGCTTAATTAACGGATTAACACATGCTATGATTCATAAATCTTGGTAAACTAATATCATACATATCTCTCCCGAGCATACATGATTCTCCCACATGGAATTGAATCCGATATCCCTATCTAAATTCAATAAACATACAAGGCAATAAGGATAACCTTTTTAACGATTTCTAGAATTAACCATAATCTCCCGATTTCTAGCTAAATCCTAGTTATGCATAATGAATTCTAAGCTAAATCCTCTCTCCCGAGTTAGATTCAAGCACAAACATCAATCAATTTATGGCAGGTAAATTGAAAGCATTAAGGATACAAATATGCATAAATGAATCAATAACATAAAACCGTAAAATCAATCCATAACGTGCCCAACGGCTACATCAATCCCTAAGAGTAAAACCTAGCTAATCATACAACACGTTACGATATAGCTATGATCTAAAACATCCATAAACACTAACTAAAGTGAGGGAAAGAAGTAAACTCTATGTAGGCCGAGACCGAACGTCCCCGTCACGATCCCCACGAACAATTGGTTGATTTCCACTATGCTCCACTTGCTTCATCTTCAAAATGCTCTGTTTTCCTCTGTTTTATGGCTCCAAAGTGTCCAAAAGAAGTCCCCAAAAAGCCCTAATCGCAATCTTTAAATAAGGCAAAAATTGGTCGTAGCGTCACGACGCTGTCGAGGTAGCGTCTCGATGCTACAACGAAATTACGGATTCTGGAAGTTCGCCTAGCGTCGCGACGCTAGTAACATAGTGTCTCGATGCTATGATTTATTTTATTTTTTTACTATTTTTTTATTATTTTTTATTATTTTTATTTATTTTATTATGTTTTTTTTAGGATTGAACTCCATTTGACTTCAATTTCTCAATTAAGCTCAACATAACAATTTCGTACAAAATAAACATTAAAGAGCAATAAAATGGTTACGAATTACTCAAAGACTAACCAAATTGTAACGGGAAAGATAGCTCGCTATGCGCGCTATCAACCTTATTATAGGGACACTATGAGACGCATCCCACTTTATAGACGGTATAGACGATGTGATCCTAAATCGTCCATGTAGAGACATGCGAGTGAGAGCGTCCTATGCAATGAGTTTGCATAAGACCAAGACCGAGAAATAAGTCGCTCTCACTTTATAACACCGTTTACTGACGGGATTGACTATTTCATATGATAACCTAGGTAACTCGATCTGAATCCTAAGCTAACTATGAACTCCTGTTTATTCGAACTTATCCTTAGATCTGCATAGGTGAGAGTGACTCAGTATCGCCAACTCAATAAGCCTCCCATTTCAGGGATAGGAATGGGTAGATAGTTGGGGACATAGTCATTCGAGAAGGAATTCACTCCTACCAAAATTAGGGATAGTAGAAAGGTTGGTCCCTTAAATGGTGACTCCGGGGCTTGAACAAAGGGATCCCGCCATCTCATTGGCCCGAGAGGGACTCGGTTTATTGGTTTGATCATAAACAAATTGTTCATTAGAGAATCAGTGGAACTTAAGGAACTAGAAGTACTATTGGGGTAAAACGGCTTTTTTGACCTTGCTATCGCTACGAACAACCTGTGAAGGATCAAATTAATTATCATGGTTAAATCAAGTCGACAGAAATATATCTATAGTGAGGGGAGTGCAACAATCGGGCTATAGTGGAGTGTCCCGGTCGTTAACGAATGTTGGCTAGCATAGATAATGAGATTAGTCGGTTAGCCTTGAATCGTTGGAGCCCATGATCTATAGGTTCAGTAGGTCCCCCTACTAGCTCATATCAGATTAAAGCCTAGAACATATTGATAGGATTCTTTGAATCGTTCAAAATCGGGGAAAAGGGTATTATCGTAAATTGTGTTTGACACAATAAATTAATTATGAATTAAATTAGAAAATGAGAGATAAAGTATTTAAATGTGTTTTGAATACTATATATATGTATTAGGAATCATATATAATGAATTGCACGAGGGAACAAAGATTAATTAGATTATGAAGGGGATGAAAGCCCCTACGCAGCGGAAGTGCATCGATTGGACCTTACGCCGTATATTAATTAACATCAAAGTACTGTTACGAAAAACTCAAATAAACTTTAAACATACTTTAAAGTTGTTGGAAAATTGGTATAAACATACTGAAAAATAAATCTAAATTTATTTTCATGCTTTTCTAAACAAAAGGGAAAGAACCGTCACAAACCTTCGTTGTAGACTTGACCGTTTTTCGCCAACGACACTCCAACGAACGAAAACGCAGCGATTCCTTCTTTATTTCTTCGCTGGAAATTTCTTCTTCAAAGACCCAATAACCACAGAGGTTACATCGGTATATCTCTATGTTTAGGAGGCAAAAGACTTGTGGGAGTCTTTCTCTAAGAGGGAGGCTAGAGAGAATTCTAGGTATTGTCTTATGAGTGTAAGAGCAAGAGGAGAGTGCTGAACATATTAGGTCTAGTGTTCAATTTATAGAAGAGAGACAATGAATAAAATACTCAATTAAATCAATCTTTTCCAAAATTGATTCAATCTTATTCCTTATTTAATCAATCCATGATCAATCAATTCCATAATTGATTAATCTTTTCCACAAATGACTAATTACTTCCATAAGTGATTGGATCATTTCCATAAATGATTAATCACTTCCTTAAGTGATTAATTATTTACATAATTGATTAATTCTCGGTTAATGAATTCTTTAATTAAGTAACCACCAATTAAATATCACATATTTAATTTCCGACCTTGAATTAATTAATTTGCCCAAATAGATTTTAGGTCTTAAAATTAATTAATTCATTATTTGAACTCTTTCAAACTTCCATAAATTTAATGTGACTCAAATTTATATTAATATTTGAATTTCTTCAAATATTAATTTCTCTCATAATAATATATCAATATATATTATATTGTTTCCCTTAGTAAATTGAACATTTTTAATTTACATTTATTACTTTGTTGCCTCAAATTACTTTATGAGCTACCAGTGGGACCTAATGGACCTGCAGATCAGAAGCTCCAACGATGTGAGATTAATTGGTCAAACTCATTAACCACATTAATCAATATTTGTTAACTGTGTGTACATTCCACTGTAGACTCACAGTTGCACTCTTCTCACTGCAGACATATTTTTCTGTGTCCACAGATCTAGACCAATATCGACTAGTTAGTCCTTCACGAGTGTTCGTAACACCAGCTGGGTCAAATTACCGTTTTACCCCTGGGTTACTTTTATTTCCTTAAGTACCAGTTCTCCTCTAATGAACAACCTGTTTGTGGTCCAATCATAAAACAGAAAACCCTCTCGTGTCATTGAGAGGGTAGGGCCCTTTGTTCAAGACTCGGAGTAACCACTTAAGGGAACACTCATCTGCTTCCCTAAAGTCGGGAAGGAGTGAATTTCATCTTGTACGACTATGTTCCCAACTCCCCATTCGGTCTTGTCCCCAAAATCGTAGGCTTATTGAGTAGGCGTATTAGCCACTCTCATCCATGCAAATCAAAGGACAATCTCTCATGAGCAGGAGTCCATAATCAACGTAGGATTAAGACTAAGTTGTCTAGGTCGTCCTAGTGAAATAGAAAACCAACTAGTTAACAATGTTATAACAAGTGGTTACTAGGTCCGGTCTTATGCAAACTCATTGCATAGGATACCCCCACTTGCATGTCTCCTACATGAACGCGTTGGATCATATCGCTTGTATCAAATACAAAGTGGGTCGTATCCATAGTGTCGCTAGGAAAAGGCACCTAGTCTTATCCCTATACTATAGACCCTTTAGGTTGTTTCTTGAACAATGATCCTATATGTCGCTACATATAGTTCGAGACTCATATTACAGCGTAGGATGTCTAGTTTATTGGATTACGATTATTTTTTTTAGGCAAAGACAAATATAAAATAACTAATAACATTTAATGGAAAAATATATCAATATTATTTCATTAATATCCAGTCAACGGTTACATTCACTATCTTTGAGTTTTAGGGCATAAAACCCAACAAACTCCCACTTGAACTAAAACACTAGTTAGTGGGATGTAAATGCAATAATCTAAAGCTGGAAATGTCATGGATATTAAACATCTTTAATAAACCCAAATTTGCAAGTCAACACTACTATGGTTAATTCAACTCAATGTTCGGATCAGTTCCCAGGTAGGAGGTGTTCCGTAAACCGTCAACTTAAATACCCCCAACCTTAGACAGAACTTTACCGAGAGAGTTCCCTTATAACCTTAATAATGTAAGACTTTACTCTAAAGATCTAGGTGCATTAAACACTTTGATAAACCTAGTGACATTGCAAGCTAACATTTAACTATGATTAATTCAACACTGGTATTATGGGTCAGTTCCCAGGTAGGAGGTGTTCCATAAACCGTCAACTTAAATACCCCCAACCTTAGACAGAACTTTATCGGTGGAGTTCCCTTATAATCATAGCAATGTTTTTCCTACTTAGTCAATTAAAGTTATTTTTAATTCTAAGTAAGAAATAATTCTAATCCTATTAGAAACTGATCTAGGTCTAATTAATTTTAAACAATTTAAAATTAATCCAATTTATCATATGATCTTATGTTTGCATGCAAATCTTCATTATAGATTGACGGTTTCTAATCATTAATATTAAAAAACTATTTCAAATTTTAATGATTAATCCTATAATCAAGAATCTAGGGTTTAATTCATTTAACAATCTCATTCAAATTAAATAATTAAACCATACTAATTGCATGAATAATATAAGAATTATATTATTAACTATGGATGTTTCATGCTTCATGCAATATTGATTTTCTTTTAATATAACAATTATAAGCCAATCAAGAAAATCAATCAAGCATGCTTCATTCATCACATTAAACATAACTATTTATATTTAATTTAAGTAATGACATGCTTCATGCTTTCCAATTTTTCATATAATTAATATACACTTATATTAAAAAATATGAAAACAATTCCATGCATTTAAAACATACATTATAACAATTTATAATATATAAATAAATGCATGAGCATGCTTATAACCTAAGGTGGGATTAAAAATCTATATGACATCCATAAAGCATATAAATAGCAATTGAACATGTTAATTTTGGCACCTAGGATAAAATAAAGAATTAAATTACATTAATCTTAGCTAAATTCTATCCTAAAATCCTTCTGCAGCTTCAAAAATTGGTCTTGATAGCTCGAACCACCCAAAACAACCTCGAACTGGTCTTCAAAATCACGAATAATGCTGAAATTCAGCTGAACCGGATCGAATTGGTCCCAGCCCAGCCGAACCAGATGAACCGGACCACCCTCCCTTTGAACCGCGCCTGTTGAAACCCTAATTCGCGCCGTCATCGTGACAGCGTCGAGACGCTATCATCGCAGCGTCCCAACGCTGTGCACTTTCCTTACCTTAGCGCCTGCGGTATCGAGACAACGTCGAGACACTTTTGGAGTAGCGTCCCGACGCTGTTGCGTCAGGAGGCAGAATCTGGGCAGTAGCAGCACGATTTCTCCGATTTTGGCCCGATTTCAGCGGCGATTTCTCCGTTTTTCATCTCATAAAAACCTATTCTAGACTCGGACTTACATACGACTCAATTTTACATAAAATACCCAAAACACCGAGCCTTAAATGATCAAAATCACATAAAAATAAAATCTATGGTCATAAAATTAACCTAAACAGTTTAACACAAACCGAACATACATTATGCATAAATCCCACGTATTAGAGCCTAACACAAATTTTAATGTCAATTAATAGGGACAATGATGGCTCTGATGCCGATTGAAGGGGATGAAAGCCCCTTCGCAGCGGAAGCGCATCGATTGGACCTTACGCCGTATATTAATTAACATTAAAATATCGTTACGAAAAACTCGAATAAACCTTAAACGTACTTTAAAGTTGCTGGAAAATTGGTATAAACATGCTGAAAAATAAATCTAAATTTATTTTCATGCTTTTCTAAATAAAAGGGAAAGAACCGTCACAAACCTTCGTTGTAGACTTGACCGTTCTTCGCCAACGACGCTCCAACGAACAAAAACGCAGCGATTCCTTCTTGATTTCTTCGCTGGAAATTTCTTCTTCAAAGACACAATAACCACAGAGGTTACACCTGTATGTCTCTAAGTCTAGGAGGCAAAAGACTTGTGGGAGTCTTTCTCTAAGAGGGAGGCTAAAGAGAATTTTAGGTATTGTCTTGTGAGTCTAAGAGCAAAAGGATAGTACTGAACCAATTAGGTCTAGTGTTCTATTTATAGAAGAGAGACCATGAATAAAATATTCAATTAAATCAATCTTTTCCAAAATTGATTCAATCTTATTCCTTATTTAATCAATCCAAGAACAATCAATTCCATAATTGATTAATCTTTTCCACAAATGATTAATTACTTCCATAAGTGATTATATCATTTCCATAAATGATTAATCACTTCCTTATGTGATTAATTATTTCCATAATTGATTAATTCTCGGTTAATGAATTCTTTAATTTAGTAATCACCAATTAAATATCACATATTTAATTTCCGGCCTTGAATTAATTAATTTGCCCAAATATATTTTAGGCCTTAAAATTAATTAGTTCATTATTTGAACTGTTTCAAACTTCCATCAATTTAATGTGACTCAAATTTATATTAATATTTTAATTTCTTCAAATATTAATTTCCCTCATAATAATATATCAATATATATTATATTGTTTCCCTTAGTAAATTGAACATTTTCAATTTACATTTATTACTTAGTTGCCTCAAATTACTGTATGATCTACCAGTGGGACCTAATGGACCTGTAGATTAGAAGCTCCAATGACGTGAGATTAATTAGTCAAACTCATTAACCACATTAATCAATATTCGTTAACTGTGTGTACATTCCACTATAAACTCACAGTTGCACTCTTCTCACTGCAGACATATTTTCCGTGTCCATGGATCTAGACAAATATTGATTAGTTAGTCCTTCACGAGTGTCCGTAACACCAGCTGGGTCAAATTATCGTTTTACCCTTGGGTTACTTCTATTTCCTTCAGTACCAGTTCTCCTCTAATGAACAACCTGTTTGTGGTCCAACCATAAAACAGAAAACCCTCTCGTGCCATTGAGAGGGTAGGGTCCTTTGTTCAAGACTCGGAGTAACCACTTAAGGGAACACTCGCCTGCTTCCCTAAAGTCGGGAAGGAGTGAATTCCATCTTGTACGATTATATTTCCAGTTCCCCATTCGGTCTTGTCCCCAAAATGACAGGCTTATTGAGTCGGCGTATTGGCCACACTCACCCATGCAAATCAAAGGTCAATCTCTCATGAGCAGGAGTTCATAATCAACTCAGGATTAAGACTAAGTTGTCTAGGCCGTCCTAGTGAAATAGAAAACCAACTAGTTAACAGTGTTATAACCAGTGGTTACTATTTCATAGTTCGGTCTTATGCAAATTCATTGCATACGATACCCCCACTCGCATGTCTACTACCCGAACACGTTGGATCATAGCGTTTATATCAAATACAAAGTGAATCGTATCCATAGTGTCGCCAGGATAAGGCACCCAGTCTTATCCCTATACTATAGACCCTTTAGGCTGTTTCTTGAACAATGATCCCATATGTTGCTACATATAGTTCAAGACTCATATTACAACCTATGATGTCTAGTTTATTGGATTAGGGTTATTTTTTTTTGGCAAAGACAAATATAAAATAACTAATAACATTTAATGGAAAAATATATCAATATTATTTCATTAATATCCGGTCAACGGTTACATTCACTATCTACGAGTTTTAGGGCATAAAACCCAACAGATTAATCATACCATATTAATTTGAAATGTTTCAAATTAATTACCAAGCAATTAATTTCAATTTAGAATTGAAATTGGGGTAAATTTGCAAGCTTGAAATCATATTTCAAAGTTGAAGTTAGTGGATTAAGTTGGATTCTCACTCTTGCATGAAGATACAAAGTGGAATACAACACAACCATGCAATAGTTGCATGTCTTGTGAAATGGACACTTAGAATCCACTTTGGCTTGCAAGACTACCATGTGTCTTGTGTCTTAGGGCTTCTCCTTGCATGGAATACCTCTATAAGTAGAGTATGAATCGGATTAAAGCCCAAAAGATTGATTTTCCATACTGTTATGCTGCTGGAATTTACACTCAAACACTCTCATCTCCTCATATCTCTCAAGTGCTTGAACCTTCAAGCATTCCCTTCCCATTCCCTATCTTTATAGACTCCCACAAGTTGTTCTTGGCCCGGTGAATAGTAGGGAAGACTCCAAGGGTTGTCCTAAGTTGATTGGAGAAGAAAAGAATCCACGGAGGTCCACCTATTGAGCTGCAAAAGGTTGGTTGTTTTAAACTCTCTGTTCTGGTTGCTTTAGGACATGCATGCTTTAGATGTAAAATTGATGTAGTTAGGTGCTCCCGATCTTCAATTGCTTCTGCATGTGTTATATGAACACCTTTAAGGAGTAGCTGACTGCCCTACGGTAGTTGTTGTTCTAAACCTTTGAAGTATCGTTGCAAAATGAATGTTTACTCTATGGGTCGATCATTAATTTTGCTAAATTGATTGGATTAAAATAATTGTCACACCCCCTCCCAAACTACCTGCTAGCTTAGTCAAGGAGATGGAGTGAAGGCAACAGACATCGTCCTCCTCTAACGATACCTGTTGACCCTACTGAATCGCTGAACCTGATTAACATACAAGTCTTAGAAATAAAATAATTTACATGTAACGCAACACAGCAGAATCCCTGAAAACTTTACACATACATGGGGTGCAGCCCTGACATAACTCAGTTTGGAAAATAACCTGATATAGATATCATAACCAAAAACATATTCAACTGTGGTTTATACAACCACGACCTCTAGAACTTACACAAACCGTAAATTATCCAATCCTTATAAAGACATTTACAATATAGACAGATTCAATGTACAACTCCACCCACGTACTAGAGCTTGATCTGGAACTTTCAGCAGACGTTGGCAGAGTATAAGGCACCGGGAGCTCGATCTCTACCTGAAAAGTGGGAAAACATTTCGAAAGAGTGAGCTACGAAGCCCAGTGACTGACTAAATTTAAAACTGAAATTCGGAAATCAGAACACGTGATAAAACTTTATACGCATAACTGTTGGGTTCCTAGAGTGAGTAAAAATATTGTATAAAAGACTCTAGAATTCCTGTGCAAGTATACACAGTCTGTAGCAAGTAATATTATCAATCCGAGGCCTGAATTAGATTCCACTTTATCTATTTTGTGTAACATTCTAATGATTTCAAAGATGGTAAAAATGATTTGGTTTTATGAGAATTATGCTGAAGAAAAATAAATGAAAGAACAACAAGTAAACAAATAGGCAGACAAATTAAAGACAGACGCTGGTTAGGCTTAGTAATTGTTTTAAAAGATGCCCTAGCAATATTAATGATCATGCAAACTCTCGCAGTATTATTAGCGGATTCCTCCCAGAACTCCGGATCTTTTGGAATGTGTTTCAACCCCAATGAAGTGCGACCGATCAAGCACTAGGCAACTGGCTATCCCTAGCTCAGTCACTAGCGTTCACCAATACACAATGATCGTAGTGTGGATAATTGTCACACACTCTCTAAATCATCCCTGAAACTAGAGAGAGGTATTCACACCGGCTGGCCAGGCGGGCATAAAATATAAATAGGTACAACAATTAACCAAGATGCAATAACTAATGAATATTATTAGAGATGAAGCACAACAATTACATGCTCCCTAACCAACGCCTAAAGCTACTTAGTTCATAATAAACATGGAAACATGAATTACAATCTGAGTAGGCATGTCCATAATCACAAGATAATAATAAAAATAATAATCTCCTTAATCAGCTTGCAGATGATGGTGTTCTTGGTAATCTCCAATCTCTCTCCACTACTCGGCTTCCAAGGAAAGTTGGAATGCTTTTGACTTGGACGACTACTTCCTTTTATAAAAGGATAGGAGGCTTGAACTAGGTCAACTTGGACACGTGTAGGGCTCTCCTTGCTCCTTTATCCCGAAAATAACTCAACAGAAGTCAGTTCATAAAGTTGGCTAACGAGCTGTGATGTGACAGTTCTGCTCCCAGTTTTGCTGCAGCACAGAATTTGTTCCCTCTAGTCGCCCTGCAGCATAATCTGCATAAAATAATTTCCAAAGCTTCCATTCTTCCAAATGGGTTAAAACATGTAATATCTCTCTAGAACCAACCCTATTAAGCATCAAAGACACACAAATCCTTATATAAATGAGGCCTAAATAACTACCTTTTGGGCAGTTATCACACCTCCAAACTTGAACTATTGCGCGTCCCGAGCAATACTAACCAACCTTCTCTTAAGAATTCAAAACATTAGACAAAGAATAGCTTAAACCAACCAGACAGTCCAACACTACCTTCAACCTTTACCTGAGCATTCTGCAAAACCGAGCTCTGCTGCAGCAAAATGATTCCTCCGGCATGGACAAATAATCACCACTTTTAACTCAATTCTATGAACTTACCACAACCTAGCTTTCTTATCATGCATCTTAAAACATATTTTCAAGGATTTTATTTTTATTTTTCAGACTTAAAGCAGCCTTACAGTCATAAGCTCTTAAGCATGGGATGACCCACTTTATGGTGCAGTATACCCTTGCCTCAAACTCATCACCAACTAGGCTCAATACTCATTATAAAGCTAAAAAATCCTTAGTTATTCCATCTCTTGCCCTTCAGAATGGCGACATTTTGTGATGAAGCTCACCTAATTAAGCGTAATCAGTCCAAGCTTAAAAAATTCAGAAGAAAATTAGTTAAGTTAGAGTTACTCAGTGCTCATAGAATGGAAATATCTAGAAATTTCATTAAAAATATGAAGAGAAATTACAAAGCAAATATATTTTTTTTCAAGCAGCAAATTGAAAAGAAAACATACAAAACAAGCAAATATAGAAGAAGATGCGGGCAGGAATGCGCGAGCAAACAAAATATTTCAACAAAAAGATTGCGCGCCTCAAATTCTCCTCCTTCAATCTTTTTGACCCGGTTCTTCTTCTTCATCTTCCTTCTCTACAGGCGGCGGCTGGATCCTAGGGGTTCAGTAGGTCCTTAGGGAATATGGGTAAGGTCGGATATGGTTTGGAAAAATTCGATTGCAAGGCCACCCTTAATGCGGCATCCCTCCTCTTTACATAATCCCAGAAAATCTGAAATTGCCTTTCAGTGAATTCAACTCTGCTGGAATGTAATTGCAACAGCTCCTGAATTTGTTGGATGCCGCACACCAAACCTCCTTAGCGTGCTTCCTGCGTTCTCTGAAGACTAGCAAAATTTGGCGTGTCTATTATTCCCTTATCCGGTAATATCATATCATCCTCACTCTCTGGCACCCCTGCCCTTCGGCATAGCATCGTGATAGTGTTGGGGAAAAACAGTTTGCCCACCTTTTTCCGCCAACAATCAAGAATCTCAGAAGAAATTATTTTTCCTACGTCAATACTCATCGAGCGAAGAATAGCAAAGGCAAGCAATACCCGGTCCCGAGATACCGTGGAGTCATGAGTTGTCGGCAGTAAGCGCAGCTAATAAAAACCCATCCAGGTGTTGGCCTCGCTTTTCAAATAAGCAGCCTGAAACGTGCGCTTCTGCGTCTGCGACAACCTCCATTTGGCCCCCTCAATGCCAACCTCTCGGACAACCGCGCTTAGCTGGTCGCCAGATGGGGCAACCACCATCTCATTAAAGGCTGCACGCGGAAAATCCTGGAGATCAAACAATTCATTAATAGCTTCTGGGCTCCAATCCACGGGGACTCCTCGAACTATAACCTGAAGTTCTTCCTTATCGTCAAGATTTGCGTAGAATTCTCGAACAAGGTTGGAATTAACAGACGCAGGTTTTGCACAAAATTGGCTCCAGCCAAGGTTCTCTATTCCAGTCTTCAAGAACCGTGGCAAATCATTACCAAATCCTCGTTCAGACAGGAAATCCCGTTTCAGCATCTCCTGGTATTTTGCTTGAGCAAGGTTGTTGACAAAGCGAATAAAAGGTAACCTTTGCTCCTCAACCTCGTCAGCCTCACCTGATGCCTCGACAATACCTTTGCCTTTTGTCTTCTCTTTGCTTGCGCAAAATCTCTTCCTCAGCCTTCTTTGCTTCCTCTTCTCCTGCCTTGTCTTCAGCCTCCTTCTTTTCTCGCTCTCTTCTTTCTTCCTCAGAATCCGATGATGGAGGTGATGGGGTATTCCGAATCACCCTGATGCGTCCCGCCTTCCACTTAATGCGGCGTCGCTTTGGTGGTTCAGGCATTATTACTTCTACCCGAGTCGCCTGCACAGGTTCCTGTTCATTCCCTTCTTCAGGCACCACAGCAGTATGTTCATCTCGACCTCCGTCAAGCTCTGCAACTCTCTGCTCAGCCTCCTCTGGGTTCTGTTCTTCTGGTTCTCTCGGGCCATCCTCAACCACTATGGCAGCAACATCTTCCACCACCCTCTGAATAACTTCTTGATCCTCAATCCTCTGCTGTCTTCTCCTTTTCTTGGCTTCTTTCTCTTCTGGCGTTCTCTTTTTCTTCGTTTTTACCTTCTAAACCTCGGGGGTAGCGGGTATCTCCTCTTCCTCGTTATCTCTCTCTTTTCTCGCTCTCGTTTTAGCCATCGAAGAGTTTCAAAAGGAATTCTATATCGCACACAGAGAATGAAAGAAAAATGCAAACAGCAATGGATGAATCAAGAAGACGAAGTGGAACTTACCTACCAGAGGATGTGAATAAATAGGGCTCCAGCAACTTGAAATCTTAACCGAAAAGATTTGCTCCCATTAAATTATATTACCGTTCAATTTAAACCATCAACGTTAAATTCCTGATTTCAAATCGCCCGCAGTAATTAATTATGCGCTGTCAACTAATGAGACCGTTGGATCATCTTGTTGTGACACGTGGCCGCTTTAGATAACGTATACAAATTTACCTGGGAAAATTCGGAGAAAATCCCAACGATTAAAATAATAAATTTTCAACAAAATCCCTTCTATTCGGACGATTTTGCTTCAGCTATAACTTTGTCGCAACAACCTGCTGAACCTGAAGAATCTTGGATACGGAATTCAAATTTCAAAATAGAAAACCAAATCTTCTAAATTTAAAAATAACCAATCAAATCAAATTTAATCCTTCTTGAAGCCGAATTAATTTAGAGAAAATCTCTATTAACTTAAACTAAACATAATTAAAATAACTGAAAATGAAAACTGGATCTAATCTAATAAAATCTAATTAATTCAACGATAATTCAAAGATAATGTAAAGATAATTAAAATAAATCGAGAATAGAATCAAATCAAATTCAAAAAGAAATAGATAAAATCTAAACTACCAGAAATAATAAAAATACTTAAAGATAAACTCTAATAAACCATGCAAAAATCAAATCTAACCTATTTAAAAACAAATCAACGAAAAATAAAATCGATACAAGTACTGGAAGCTCAAATTTTTGCTCTGTGAAATGCTCCCGCAAAAATCCTGCTCTCTCAATCATCAACCAACCTTAGGGAAGGATATTTCGACAGAAACTCCTCACCCCAATAATGCTTCACACGCTGTCCATTCACCTTGAACACTCTCCCATCTTTTTCATCCTGTAAAGTAACTGCTCCATGGGGGAAAACCACAATCACAATAAACGGTCCTGACCATTTAGATTT
Source organism: Luffa acutangula (assembly GCA_036850905.1). Taxonomy (NCBI): domain Eukaryota; kingdom Viridiplantae; phylum Streptophyta; class Magnoliopsida; order Cucurbitales; family Cucurbitaceae; genus Luffa; species Luffa acutangula. Next base: position 31,896,657 of record CM072088.1, on the reverse strand, counting down.
TAGTTTCCCAGGGAATAATTTTAATCTAGAATTATAAAGCAAGACTTTTTGACTTTTGACAAACACTTTAGATTTTATTTTCATGTCATGCCACAACTTAGTCTTTTCTTTGTACATTTTCGCATTCTCATAAGAAAATTGGCGAAATTCCTCCAATTCATTAAGCTGCAACATTCTTATTGCTCCTGCACGACTCAAATCAAAATTTAACATTTTCAAAGCCCAAAATGTTTTATGCTCTAGCTCTAGTGGTAAATGGCAGGCTTTCCCATATACTAACCTATAGGGAGACATACCTAGAGGAGTCTTATAGGCTGTCTTATAAGCCCAAAGAGCCTCATCCAACCTAAAAGACCAATCCTTCCTAGATGGATGGACTACTTTCTCTAAAATCGATTTTATTTCCCTATTACTAATTTCAGCTTGACCATTTGCTTGTGGGTGATAAGGGGTAGCTATCCTATGCTTGATCCCATACTTAGCTAAAAGCTTAGTTAAGACATTATTAACAAAATGTGTACCCTCATCACTCACTAGAGCCCTAGGTATCCTAAACCGCGCAAAGATGTGCGATTGAAGGAACCTCGCTACTGTCTTAGCATCACTCTGATGGCATGCGATGGCCTCCACCCATTTGGACACGTAATCAACTACCAATAAGATAAAAACATTACCATTAGAAGGGGGAAATGGCCCCATAAAATCAATACCCCATACATCGAATAATTCAACTTCTAACACATAAGTAAGAGGCATTTCATCTCTAGGCCCCAAGTTTCCTCTCCTTTGGCAAGCATCACATTGCTTGTAAAACCAATGGGCATCCTTGAATAAGGTAGGCCAGAAGAATCCACAATGCAAAATCCTCATAGCTGTCCTCTGACCGCTGAAATGACCTCCATACGGCGAAGAGTGACATTGCTCCAGGATTTCCTTTGCTTCAACACCTGAAACAAACCTACGAATGATACCGTCAGAGCATTACTTATACATAAAGGGCTCATCCCAATAGAAATATTTTGCATCATGCTTAAACTTTTTCTTATGCCTCCAGTCCATGTCAATAGGAGTGATTCCCTTTACCAAAAAGTTGGCAATATCAGCATACCAAGGGACATCCCTGACTTCCTTTACCTCAACAGCAAAAAGTTGTTCATCTGGAAAACAATCGGAAATGGCAGATTGCTCCAGCAAAGATGTTGATGGATCAAGACGAGATAAATGACCTGCAATGACATTTTCTGATCCCTTCTTGTCCTTTATCTCCAAGTCGAACTCCTGCAATAATAAAACCCAACAAATTAGTCTAGGTTTTGCATCTTTCTTAGACATTAAGTACCTTATTGCTGCATGATCCGTGAACACTGTGACTTTCGATCCAACCAAATATGGCTGGAATTTCTCAAAAGCAAACACAACAGCTAACAACTCCTTTTCAGTAGTTGTGTAGTTGACTTGTGCTTCATTTAAAACCTTGCTTGCATAATATATAGGATGGATAAATTTGCCTTGCTTTTGCCCCAGCATAGCACCTACCGCAGCATCACTCGTATCACACATTACCTCAAACGGTAAATTCCAATTAGGTGCACAAAGAATGGGTGCTGAGATTAAAGCGGCCTTTAAAGTCTCAAAAGCCTTCCTACAATCTGCATTAAAGTAAAAAACATGATCAGTACACAATAAGTTGCAAAGAGGTTTACTGATTTTGGAAAAATCCTTTATGAACCTCCTATAGAATCCAGCATGTCCTAAAAAATTCTGAATCCCCTTCACTGAATTCGGTGGTTCTAGTCTCTCAATAACCTCTATTTTTGCTCTATCAACTTCTAGACCATTCTTAGAAATCCTATGACCTAACACTATGCCCTCCTTCACCATGAAGTGACATTTCTCCCAATTAAGAACTAGATGGGTATCCTCACATCTCTTTAATACCTGATCTAAATTATCTAAACTTAAAAGACCCTCCAAACATTGAAAAATCGTCCATAAATACTTCAACAGTGGACTCAATCATATCAGAAAAAATTGCCAACATACACCGCTGAAATGTTGCTGGAGCATTGCAAAAGCCAAAAGGAATTCGCCTAAAAGCAAACGTCCAATAAGGGCAGGTGAAAGTGGTTTTTTCCTTATCCTTAGGAGCAATAGTAATCTGGTTATACCCAGAATAACCATTTAAGAAACAGTAGTAGGCCTGACCAGCCAATCTATCCAACATCTGGTCAATAAATTGTAGAGGGAAATGGTCCTTACGGGTGGCTTTATTAAGCCTCCTGTAGTCCATGCAAACCCTCCAGCCAGTTACTGTCCTGGTTGGGATCAATTCATTGTCTTTATTGCTCACCACATTGACACCTCCTTTCTTAGGAACACATTGGACAAGGCTTACCCAATTGCTATTGGCAATTGGATAAATGATCCCAACATCCAACTATTTAATCACCTCCTTTTTAACAACCTCTTTCATCGCAGGGTTAAGCCTTCTTTGTTGCTCAATACTCCTAAAGGATCCCTCATCTAGAGTGATTTTGTGCATACAAAAAGATGGGCTAATTCCCTGAATGTCAGCCAATGTCCAACCTATAGCCTTGCGGTATTGCTGCAACACTTTTATTAAGGCCTCCTCATGCTCCGACATTAAATCTGATGCAACAATAATGGGCAACGTCTCACCTTTCCCCAAGATAAACATACTTTAGATGATCCGGCAAGGGCTTCAAATCTAAAGTAGGTGCCTCAATCAGGGATGGCTTGATTGGAGGAGCTTTCCTTTGATCTAAATCTAAAGACTCAAAAATATCCTCACACCTAAAAAATTCTTTTTCATTTTCTCTTTCTAACAAGAAAACTTCTAAATCCTCTACATTAACCCTTCCATGCTCTTCTGAATGCTTACTAGCCGAATCCTGTATTGCTGTCTCAATAACTGTGCTCTCAAGAATCCCAATGAAGGAGCAATCATCCACTTCGTCTTGATATTTCATGGCTTTAAACACATTAAATTTCACTTCCTCATTACAGACTCTCATTGTTAATTCCCCTTTTTTAACATCTATTAACGTCCTACCAGTAGCCAAAAATGGACGACCTAGAATAATTGGGACATCTTTATCAGCCTCATAGTCTAAAATAATAAAATCAACTGGAAATATGAATTTATCTACCTTTACTAAGACATCCTCAATTTTACCCTCTGGATATGTGATAGACCTATCAGCTAGTTGGAGTGTGACTGTGGTAGGTCTAGCTTCACCAATACCAAGCTTTCGATAGACCGAAAGAGGCATAAGGTTAAAGCTTGCACCTAAATCACAGAGAGCTCTACCTAACTCTTTTCCACCTATAGAAACAAGTATAGTAAATGATCCTGGATCCTTAGCCTTGGGTGGTAGCCCATTCTTAAGAATAACACTACATTCCTCAGTAAGAGATACAGTTTCAAACTCACATAACCTCTTCTTTTTAGTTAAAATATCCTTAAGAAATATAGCATAATTAGGCATTTGCTCAATAGCTTCTACTAGAGGGATATTTATATGCAACTGCTTAAGAATCTCTAAAAACTTTTTTAATTGACCATCCTAATTTCTAGGCTTCTGCCTTTGTGGAAAAGGTAGAGGCGGTACATAAGGTGGGGGCGACACATAAGGTGATCCACATCTGCAACAGAACCAGATGCTCCATCATCTTTATTACTGCCTCCAGCACCCTGACCAGACTCCAACTCTTTCTCAACAATATTTTTATCACCATTTTTATTTACATCCTGGGTTTTTCTAAGCTCTTCTAGTGGCTTACCACTCCTAAGAGTCACTGCCTTTACCTGCTCCTTACCTTCCCTTCGAGGGTGTTCAGTATCTGATGGAAGTTTCCCTCGAGGCCTTGCCTTCAGCTCATTAGCTAGCTGACCCACTTGCAATTCCAGGGCTCTCATCGAAGCTTGATTACTTTGAATTGCGGCATCTGTACGAGCCATAAATTCTTTCATCATCGCCTCGAGAGAACTTCTCGAATTTTGCTGGGGCAAAGCCTGCTTATTTTGCAGGGGCATTACCTGCGCTTTAGCAAATCCCGACTGGGTCACCTTTTGTTGCGCTTGCACATTGCTCACTTGTCCTCCCCATGAGAAGTTGGGGTGGTTGCGCCAACCTGGATTATAAAAGTTAGAGTAAGGGTTATTCCTCTAATTACCTACAAAAAACACAGAAGTTGGATTGTTGGGGCAAAACTCGTAGTTGAGATCTTCACCACAATAGACATATGCTTCCTCTGCCACTTGGTTCACCACTGCAGCAGGCTCCACTGTTGGTGGCTGTTGATGACTAATCACTGTCACATTCTTAAGAGCATTAGCAATCATAGCAAGATCAGCCCTAATGGTGGACACACCATCAACCTCTAACACACTCTTAATCTTCTTATTTGTGCATCTAACATCCGACCACTGACAACTATTAGTAGATATTCTTTCTAAAATTTCATAAGCTTCATCAAAAGTCTTTTCCAAAAGATCCCCTCCAGCCGAAGCATCCACCATACCTTGGGTTACTCCATTTAAACCATTGTAAAATGTTTCCATTTGAATACAACGAGGTAAACCATGGTGGGGGCACTTTTGCAAAAGCTCCTTAAACCTTTCCCAAGCCTCACTAAAAGTCTCATCTTCAAGTTGCCTAAACCCTACTGTTTCACTCCTTAATTTAGCATTTCTATTAGGTGGGAAATATTTACTCAAAAAATTTTCAGCTAACTCATTCCATGTCCTAATTGATCCTGGAGCAAAAGAGTTTAACCATGCCTTTGCTCCATCTCTAAGAGAATATGGGAACAAAGTTAATCTAAGAGCAGCTCTAGGCACTCCTTGAATCACAAAAGAATCACTAACTCCTAGAAAAGACTTAAGATGTAAATGAGGGTCTTCAGATGACAAACCATGGAATTGCCCCACGGTTTGCAACATCTGAAACATTATCGGTTTCATTTCAAAATTCGCCGCTTGCATTTGGGAACGTGCAATCCCTGGATTCAACTCATTAAACATTGGGACAGCATACGCTCGAATGGCTCTGGTCCTATCGTTCGCTATCAAGATAAGATTCTCAACCTGATTATTTGCTGCTCATTTTGTTCAAACAGCGGGTTTTGCTGCAACAACCGATTCTGGGGGTCGGCTGGATCTTCAAGACCATGCGGAAGATGCAGCACGTTATCCATTTGGCTCTGGTTTCTGCGCTGCTCTCTTCTTCTGATCCTGAATGTCCTCTAAATTTCTGGATCAAATTCGAATCTTACCCCAGGCGGATCGGTCATGCACCAAACTTACACCTGCAAAAACAAAAGAACAAATCAAAAAGTTCTAGCACCAAACCACTAAAACTCTTACACAAAACAAATCAGATAAAAACTTATTCAAGTCACCGGCAACGGCGCCAAAAACTTGTTGGGTTCCTAGAGTGAGTAAAAATATGGTATAAAAGACTCTAGAATTCCTGTGCAAGTATACACAGTCTGCATCAAGTAATATTATCAATTCGAGGCCTGAATTAGCTTCCACTTAATCTATTTTGTGTAACTTTCTAATGGTTTCAAAGATGGTAAAAATTAATTTGGTTTTATGAGAATTATGCTAAAGCAAAATAAATGACAGAATAACAAGTAAACAAATAGGCAGACAGATTAAAGACAGGCGCTGGTTAGGCTTAGTAATTGTTTTAAAAGATGTTCTAGCAATATTAATGATCATGCAAACTCTCGCAGTATTATTAGCGAATTCCTCCCGGAACTCCGAATCTTTTGGAATGTGTTTCAACCCTAATGAAGTGCGACCGATGAAGCACTAGGCAACTGGCTATCCCTAGCTCAATCATTGGCGTTCACCAATACACAATGATCGTAGTGTGGATAATTGCCACACACTCTCTAAATCATCGCTGAAACTAGAGAGAGGTATTCACACCGGCTGGCCAGGCGGGCATAAAATATAAATAGGTACAACAATTAACCAAGATGCAATAACCAATGAATATTATTAGAGATGAAGCACAACAATTACATGCTCCCTAAAACTACTTAGTTCATAATAAACATGGAAACATGAATTACAATCTGAGTAGGCATGTCCATAATCACAAGATAATAAAGAAAATAATAATCTCCTTAATCAGCTTGCAGATCATGGTGTTCTTGGTAATCTCCAATCTCTCTCTACTACTCGGCTTCCAAGGAAAGTTGGAATGCTTTTGACTTGGACGGTACTTCCTTTTATAGAAGGATAGGAGGCTTGAATTAGGTCAACTTGGACACGTGCAGGGCTCTCCTTGCTCCTTTATCCCAAAAATAACTCAACAAAAGTCAGTTCATAAAGTTGGCTAACGAGCTGTGATGTGGCAGTTCTGCTCCTAGTTTTGCTGCAGCACAGAATTTGCTCCCTCCAGTCGCTCAGCAGCATAATCTGCATAAAATAATTTCCAAAGCTTACATTCTTCCAAATGGGTTAAATCATGTAATATCTCTCTAAAACCAACCCTATTAATCATCAAAGACACACAAATCCTTATATAAATGAGGCCTAAATAACTACCTTTTGGGTAGTTATCAATAAGGCTCCTCGATCAATACGTTAAACATAAACGTGTAATGATAAAAGCTTTCATGAATACTCCACAAGTATATCAAACATTTTAACATACATGACTGACCAACGTTGTGTAGGGCACGCCCAATACAACCAACGTTTAGTAGCTCTATCATGTAGTGAGGCCCGCCCAACACTCCCATCGTCTTTGTCGTAGTGGGGACCGCCCAACACTCACGACAGCATCGTTGTCACGGAGTACACTCAACGTCAACAACAGAATATAACCTATGTGCACATGATACCATATAGCATCAGACTCAATATCTCAGTCATGTAGTCAATAGAAATCTCAGAAAATCACATGAAAACATTAAAACATGCTTGCTTATCGTTATCTTTCGTCAAACTTAAGCTTACTCAGTTTGCTCGTGAAAAACTGAAAATCTTTAAACAGTACTTGCTAATACATACTTTACTTTAAATGATATCGTTTCAACTACTTTTCAGAAAGTCAATAATCACGTGCTCGTATATAAACTATTGGGTTTATTAAAAGAAGTTTAATTCACCTAAAACTTTGCGGTTGAATCCTTTCCATAATTGTTATAATAGGATCAGACTTAGATAAATTGACTTAGCCGAATTTTATCTAAGTTAAACAACCCTAAATTAACCTTAGGACATTTTTAGTGGGAGGAAAAATTACCAAACGAGATTTAAATCAAGTTTTGCTCCTACGTCCCTATATTCACATCGTGAGGTTCATGCTCGGCTTCAAGTAGCCTTAGGAGCGGCCTCCCTTCGGAAAGTGTTTGCATGAATCAATAACAAGGTGAATGGGAAAAATGTCTAGAGTAAGTGGGAGCGGGACACGTGTCAACGTATCCCTCGGTCTCCGCCCATAGTTCGCACCGTGAGAGTCCGATGATCCGCCTGCAGGTTGTCCTGGCGCAACCATCCCTTCGGAGGGCCTGATCATAGGATTCGGAACACCATGAACTCCTGAATAGGATAGGGTCACTTAGGCTAATCACCAACAGTTGTCTTTCCCTTCGGTAGCCTGTTGGTGCGTGCCTCTGAGATCTGAAAGTGGGAGGGTTACACTTATGGGGATGAGTTAAATGTGTTAACTAATCCTTGACCGAACAACGGTAACTAAACGCTAATGGAATACGAGTTATTCTGGTGTTAGAGTTTGGTTGAGATTGTCTCAATTCAGAGGAGGAGCAGCTGACCACCCTTCGGTGGCTGTTGTTCTAAACCTTTGAAGTATCGTTGCAAAAACTAAATCAATAGTTTTATAGGGTTTCTTTGATTGCTTATTTGTTTTTGCAGAATTTGATTTGATTATTTGTGATGGGTTAGTGCAATTACTAATACAAGTAATTTGTTACTTCAACAATTATAATTTTATGTGTATTGTCTTACGTCATTTTATAAATAACGGTAATACAACAAACTTAAATGACAAATTGTGGTAAATAAGTCTAGGATTTTTCTTACCTGAGGAATGTCCTCATGCCCCATATGTTTAATTCATTAAGAATTGTTCTTGGTGAATATGACATAGAACCCTGCTTAGCAAAAGGAGAACTTGTTCAAGACCGTAATTTTCATTTACCTGTCTTGAAAACGTGATTAGTGAAGAATAGTGATTCTCCCTGAATACTTGATTCAGGGGCCACAAATCACGTGTGTTCTTCTTTTAAAGGAATAAGTTCCTGGCAAGAGCTTGCTGCTTGTGTAATAACTCTCAAAGTTAGAATTAGAGAGGTTATTTTAGCTATATCAGTGGGGAACATTAAGTTATTTTTCTCAGTGGGAGAAAATACATATTATTAGACAATGTGTATGTAATTCCTAAGATCAAAAGAAATTTGTTTTCTGTGTCTTATTTGCTGGAACAATGTTACTCTTTACCTTTCTCTGCTAACGCAGTTTTGTTTCAAGAAAGGGAATTGACATTTGTTTAGCTTTACTGGAAAGTAACCTAAATGTTTTAAGACTAATCAATAGTAAAACAGTCATGAACACTCGGTTGTTTAAGACTGCTATTACTCAATGTGAAAAGAGGCAAAGGATTTCTCCTAAAGGAAAATACCTTTTTTTTTTTTTTTTGGTTTTAAGGTAGACCATATTAATCTCAATTTGATTGGGAGATTGGTCAAGATTGAACTTCTAAGCGAGTTAGAAGATGACTCTCTACAACCTTGCAAGTCATGCCTTATGGGCAATATGACTGATAGCTCTTTTATTGGAAAAGATCTAAGAGCCAAAGGGCCCTTGGAGCTTGTACATTTGGATCCTTGTGGTTCAATATGTTAAAGCAGTGGGAGGGCATGAATAATTCATCTCTTATTAGATGATTATTCAAAGGTATGAGTATCTTTACCTAATGCAACTTAAGTCTGAAGCTCTTGAGATATTTGAAGGGGCTTAGGACTGAAGTTGAAAACTTGTTAGGTGAGATGATAAAAACACTTCGATCTGATCAAAGTGTTGAGTATAGGGATTTGAGATTCCAGGACTATGTGATAGTACATGGGATCACACCCTAAATCTCATTTAGGAGAAATAGAACCCTATTGGATATGGTTCATTCCATGTTGAGCTATGCTCAATTGTCTGGCTCGTTTTGGGGTCATGTAGTATTGACTGCATTGCATACTGTAGTAGGCAACCCCAAAGGATACGAGAAGTGGATACTTCTTCAATTCACAAGAGAATAAAGAATTTGTATCGACAAATGCTAAATTCTCAGAAGAAGTCCACATAAAAAATCATAAACCACAAGAGTAAAGTCAGTTTAAGTAAGTTAACTAATGAAGCTACAGTAACATCCACAAGAGTTGTTGATGAGGCTGACTGTTCAACAAGAGTTTTTGATGGATCAGTGCATCTAGTCAGTCACATCCATCTCAATAGTTGAGATTGCCTCAATGTAGTGGGAGGGTTGTTTGATAACCTAAACATTACATGGGCTTGTTTGAACCCTAGGTCATCATACCTGATGATGGCATAGTGGGTTCATTATCTTTTAGAAAGAAAATAAATGATGTTGACAAGGACCAATGGATTAAAGTCATGGACCTGGAAATGAAGTCTTTTGTATTTCACTTCCAACTGGGATCTTGTAGATATGCTTGATGGGTAACACCTATTCGTTACAAGTGGATATACAAGAGAAAACGAGACATTAAAGGTCTTAACCAGAAGGGTTCATACAGCAAGATCGAAAGCAAAAGGGTTTGCAAGCTTAAGTGATCCATTCATGGATTGACCTAAACATTTCGATCTTGAAATATAAGATTTGATATAGTGACCAAATATTTTGGCTTTAATCAGAACATTAATGAGTCTTGTGTTTACAAGTAATCATCAGTAGTTCAGTAGCTTACTTAGTGTTGTATATGATTGATATCCTAATCATTGGGAATGATGTAGGTTATCTTACTGACATTAAAGAAGCTAGCAGCTCATTTCCAAATGGAAATTTGGGAGAAGTGGAGTTTTTTCTTGGGATCCAAATCGTTAGGAATCGTTAGAACAAAAAGCTAGCCTTGTCTCAAGTGACTTATATCTACAAGATGTCAGTTAGATATAAGATACAAAATACCAAGAAGGGTTCACTACCTTTCAGGCGCGGAATTCTTTTTGTCTAAGAAACCGTTTCCTAAGACACCTCAAGAAGTTGAGGAGATGAGACGAATGCCCTATGCAATAGGGATTGTCAGTAAGTATTAATCTAATCCAAGATTTAATCATTGGAAAACCGTTAAGAATATCCTCAAGTATTCGAGGAGAACGAGGAACTATATGCTCGTGTATGGGACTAAGGATTTGATCCTTACAGGATACACTGACACAGATTTTAAGACTGATAAGGATTTGAGGAAATCTACATCAGTATCTGTGGTCACTCTTTACGATGGAGCTATAGTATGACATAGTTACAGTCTTGACCGTATAGGCCGAAAAAATAGCTGCTTGTGAAGCAGCGATAAAGACTGTATGGCTTAGAAAGTTTTTGATTGATTTGGAATGTGTTACAAATGTGAACTTGCCCATCATAGTTTATAATGATATAGTGGTGTTGTGGCAAATTCAAAAGAACATCGCAGCCTAAGACAAGCAGACACATTAAATTGAATGAAATATTGTTGATTCATTTACAAAGACTCTCTCGGCTAAAGTGTTTGAGGGTCATCTAGAAGGTCTAGATCTACGAGATATGTACAAAGGTGTAATCTAGGGCAAGTGGGAGAAATGTAATGGGTATAGTGATACCATTATGTGATGGGTATAGTGATGCCCTAGTTTATTGTATTTGTACATTGTATATGTTTTATACATGTATCTATACACCCACTGCTGTATCGATTATTGTACATCCCACTAAACTAGAGTTTTAGTTCAAGTGGGAGTTTGTTGGGTTTTATGCCCTAAAACTCGTAGATAGTAAATGTAAACAAATTGTATACTTGTTTCAATAAAGTGTAATTGAGTTTCTACAATAAAGTGTTATTGTTAAATATTGGACAATTTGACCCAAATCCAATAAACTAAGATCCAAGGTTGTTTGTATGTAACTTGAACTAGTATGTGGGGACATACGAGGATCGATGTTCAAGTAACAACCTAAAAGGTCTATAGTACAAGGATAAGGTTGGGTACCTTTTCCTGGTAACACTATGAGATACGGCCCGCTTTGTATTTGATACAGACGTATTGATCCAAAACGTCCATGTAGTAGACATGCAAGTGGGGGTATCCTATGCAATGAGTTTGCATAAGATCGGACCACGAAATAGTCAACCATTAGTTATAACACCGTTAACTAATTAGGTTACTGTTTCAATAGGATGACCTAGGTAACTCAGTCTTAATCCTGAGTGTATCATGAATTCCTTCTCATGAGGGATTGTCCTTTGATTAGCATGGGTGAGAGTGGCCAATACGCCGACTCAATATGCCTTCCTTTTTGGGGACAAGACCGAGTGGGAGGCTGGGGACATGACAACACAAGAAGGAATTCACTCCTTCCCGCTTCTAGGTGAAGTAGATGAGTGTTCCCTTAAGTGGTGACTCCGGGACTTGAACAAAGGGATCCCGCCCTCTCATTGGCCCGAGAGGGACTTTCTGTTTAATGGTTAGACCATAAACAGGTTGTTCATTAGAGGAGCGCTGGTACTTAAGAAGACAGATGTAACACAGGGGTAAAACGGTAATTTGACCCAGCTGTGATTACAGACACTCGTGAAGGATTGACTTACCGACATAGGTCTACATCCATGGACACAGAAATGTTCTACAGTGAGAAGAGTTCAGTTGTGGGTCTTTAGTGGAATGACCCACAGTTAATGAATATTGGTTAACCTTATTAACGAGTTTAATCTATTATCCTCATATCATTGGAGCTTCGGATCTGTAGGTCCATTAGGTCCCCCCTGCTAGCTCGTAAAGAGTAATTAGGAACAAATATATCTTAAGAGATTTTGAATAGTTCAAATTCATATTGGGAATTAAGTTAATTGTACGAAATACAAATTAATATAATGTATAGTGATGCATTAAAATATAAAGTCTAATTTGAGATTAAACTTTATAATATTGAGATATTGATATATTTGAAAGAGTTCAAATATATGTCTAATTAAATATATGGTATTTAATTAGAAGATGAATTAATTAATTATGAATTAATTAATTATTCAATTTAGTTTAAATTAAATGAGATTTAATTAAACTATAGTCTATGAGAGAAATAAATATTTGAAGAAGTTCAAATATTCATATGAATTTGATTCATATTAAATTTATAGGATATAAGAGAATTTGAAGGAGTTCAAATTTTAAAATGAATTTGATTCATATTATATAATTAATTAATTGAAGGCCTCAAATTAAATATATGATATTGGGTAATTAATTAGTTAACTAATAGAAGGTTTGAAATTAAATATATGATATTTAATTGGTGATTAATTAATTAAAGAATTAATTAATTGGAAATTAATAAATTATGAAAATGACTAATCACTTATGGAAGTAATTAATCATTTATGGAAATGATTTAAACACTTATGAAAGTGATCAATCATTTATGGAAAGGATTAATCAATTATGGAATTGATTGGTCATGGAATTGGTTGGTCATGGAATTGATTAATTATGGAAAAGATTAAATCAGTTATGGAAATAATTAATTTTAAATGAATATTTTATTCATGACCTTTCTCCTATAAATAGAACACTAAACCTAGGGTTTAGGTACTACAACACAAGACCACAAGAATGCACTCTTGCATTCTCTCTAGCCTCTCTCTCTTATTCTCTCAACCCAAGAACTCTAGGGAGAATTTTCTCTCTAGAGTTTTTCCCATTCAAGATTAGGTAGTCCCACAACTACGTTCCTAATCTCAGAGTCATAGTGGGGAAGATCAATTGGTGATGTGCCAATTGTTGATGCTTGGTCCAAAATCAAGAAAGGTGTCCGTTGAAGTATTCAGAGTCGTCAACGACGGTATGTTTGCTTCTCCCCTTTAGATTTAGATCTAATAATTTTTGTTTGCTTAGCCTTGAGATTGTATAGAATTTGTTCTATGTTTTTGTCAATGTAATAGTATTTTTGGATAAACAAAATTAACTACGAATCGATCCCAATTACGCTTCCGCTTTAATGGAATTGTGGAATTCCAAATCCTTCATAAACCTCATTAGAAAATCTAAGCTTGAAACTCATGCTTGAAACCATTCATAAAAATCATGTATCATTCATAGAAAAACATGTAAAACATCTAATCATGAACAATCATTTAGAAATAATTTTCGAAATTTGTTGTCACTCATAGTCTTGGCTAGTTCCCTGGCCGATAGACTCGGCCTATTTCCTCTTGGCCTGTTAAACAAATCAGAACTGAGCATCAAAACCAAAGGTAGTCTTATCTTTCCATGCTCATGAATTCTAAACACATGAATTAAAATTGCACTTCAAATTGTTTTCCAGATTTTCCAGATTCAATACCCTAACTTCCAACACTCATAACTATCTCAATACTAGACCAAAATTAATGTAATATATATTAAACTCTTCATTTTGGTACCCTCTAAAAAGAATCTGAAGGAATGAAAACGCAATTTTCAACAGATATGTCCAGAAAACCCCCGAACACAACAACTACAGATTCGAGCTTCTCTGCTACCCTCTATCTTTCTCCTAAAATTAAACCTTTTTCAAGTACTTTTTGGCTCACAAATTCTTCATGAAAGTTATAGGACACAGAATAAGCTTTCTAACCATACCAAATGGAGCTTCTGATTCAACTTGTACACCCCAGAATGCTCGAAAAACCAGAGAAAACCAGAGATCCTCCTGGTTTGCACGAAAATTTTGTGCTCTGTTTTCCATTTCAAAAACCCTTAACCTATCATCTTATTTAGCTCAAGCTTCCTTCATAAAATCTATTAGAAAATGGATTAACTTTAAAGAAAATCAAGCCTCACCTCTTAGTTCTTCTTGTGTAGCTCAAACCGAATAACAAACCAGAGATAGGTAGGTTGAACCCAGAATCTGCCATGGTTGCCTTTGCTTGAGCTATTTCCTCTCTTCTTCAACCTCAAAACCCTAGAAATCTTCTTCTTCTTCTTCCTTCACTCTCTCCTTCGAATGCTCTGAAGTTTTGATGGAAAATGATGGAGAAAATGGGCTGAGAAGACCTTAAGCGGTGGTGGGTTTTTAAGCACCGAAAGTGCTTTTCTTTTTTTTCTTTTTTTTTTTGTTTGTTTTCCATTTTCTTTCTTCCTTCCTTTTTTTTTTTTAATTTCCTTTTTCATTTTCCTTTTCTTTTCTTTCCTTTTCCTTTCTTTTTCTTTATTTCATTTCCTTTAATTCCTTAATTCTCTTAAATTAGTAAATTCCAACAACTAAATTCAACTTCCACAATAGATGACAAGAGAAAATTATCCAAGGAAAGTCTCGGTTTACAACTTACCTCCCCCTTATGAAATTTCATCCTCGAAATTTAGAAGTCATTAGGTGAAGAGTGTCGGGTAACTCCTCCTCATCTGGTCTTCTGACTCCTAGGTTGCCTCGTCTACTCCGTGATGTCTCCAAAGAACCTTCACGAGTCGGATCGTTTTGTTCCTCAAAACTTGCTCCTTTATGTCAAGGATCTGAACTGCTTCCTCTTTAAAACTCAAGTCTTCTTTCAACTCAATCGGTTGCACATGCAACAGATGGGATGGATCTGGAATATATTTCCTCAACATGGACACATGAAAAAATAATGTATTCGTGCGAGTTCTGCTGGAAACTCAAGTCTATAGGTTACTGATCCAACTCGTTCTATTATCTGGTAAGGACCAATATATCTAAGACTCAGCTTATCTTTCCTCCCAATGCGAAGAATACCTCTCCACGGAGATAACTTTAAGAAAACTTGATCTCCAACCTGGAATTCTAAGTCTCTTTGTCGCTTATCTGCTGATGTGGACTTTTCCTACCGCAAGCGCACGGGTCAAGTAATAATATAGTGAATAGTAAATTCGAATGTCGTCATCTGGATTGGATTTTTAAGCAAATCGAGTATTGTGAATTATCTTGCCCAATTTTATTTAGGGATCAAAAAGTGATGAATATGTGATGATAAAAACAAATCAAAGCAAGTAAAAAGTATGGAATTTCAATTGGGAAAACTACTTAGGGAATTGATTTCGCCGATTTCGTTTAGGATTGATTTTAAAGAATAAGTTATTATGCACAATGAAATTATGAGCCAAAGACCCTTTAATCACAACTACCTCTCCCGAGTATAATTGATTCTCATGCAAATTAACCAACTTGATATCCCTATCTAAGTTTATTAACAAGCAAGGCAATGAGATCTTTTAACCAATTCTAAAGATAATCTAAAACCGTCAAGAATTAGAAAGTAAACTTTATTCATGCAATCTTGAGTAAGTCTATATCAAATCCCCTCTCCCGAGCTAGATTCGAAACTTAAATCATCCAACTAATGGCCAATTAATTGAAAGCATTAAATCAAGATTACAAACACAATAACATTGCATAACTTAAACCATAAATCAATCCATAAACTTAATCAACTACATCAATCCCTAAGCTACAAGTTTAGCTACTCATGAATGAAAATACAATCTCAACTAAACATATGAAAGCCATAAATCTAACTAAAGGAAGAAAAGGGAAAAGAAAACTCAATGTAGGCCGAGTCCTGACGTCCCCGTCACGATCCCCACGAACAATGGGTTGATTTCCAAGTCTCTCCCTTTGTTTTCAGCCTCAAAGTCCTCTGTTCTGCCCTGTTTACGGCTCCAAAAGGTCCCAAATCGATCTCCCCAAAAACCTAGCCGAAAATAAGCTTTTATTCTGATTTTTCGTCTTAGCGTCGAGACGCTGCCTCTTATACGCGCGTTCTGAATAAGGAAAAACGGAAGCGTCGGGAGGCTTCCTATCATAGCGTCTCGACGCTGTAAGCTTTACGCGCCTAATCTGATATGGAATGTGAGTGTCGAGACGCTCAAGAGCTAGCGTCCTGCTGTTGACCGAGATTTGACTTTTTTCCACTTTTACCCTTTTCATTCCTTTGCATCTTTTCACGCCCCGAGCACCCGATTAACTCTAATCTGGCATTATAGCTCCAGTCCACCATTTCCTACAAAATAAACAATAAAGCACAATAAAACGGCCCAAACATCCTAAAAGACTAGCTAAATTAAATAAGTAAAAGTAGCTAGCTATGCTCGCTATCAAATACCCCCAAACTTAAGCTTTTGCTAGTCCTCGAGCAAACTCTAAATCAGACATATAATAGAAAATGGATGCAACAATCATGACTCAATCCTCAAGGCTCAAAAGTCAATAACCAAGCAAGCAAGAGATATGCACACAAGGACCAATGGGGGAGACAAATTAAAATATTTCCAAAATTAACTTGCACAAACGAGATCTAACTCAACAAGATCAGACTCTACTAGCCCGGGATTGGATTATTAAACTCTCAACTCATCTTCCCTCTACACTGGCACTAAGGTTTCACTAATGAGTTAATGCAACAATTTAGTTTGTTTATCTCCATACTTAGGTGCTTTTAATTAACAATTGAATTAAGCATGTAAATGTGGCACTAGCTTTCACACACCCATTGCAGGGACCCTTAACCTGAGTTTTCTCTGGTTGGCCTAACTGATCACAACAGGGGTAGCTCTTTTTGCCTAAACTTTATTAAACATTGCAAACTGTGCACAGGCCATGGCATAATAATTTTTCTCTTCAACAGTAACTACAAGAATGAATTTTTCTTTATGAGCATAAATAGCATATATTCTTTTCTTTCCTCCTAAGCAAGATCAAACATGCTAATTTGCAAAACATTAACTTTTTAGTTCTACCCTACACCTATCGAGGTGACAACAAGCATATGAACCTAATAATTCGCTCCTAAGCATTCAAATCCAAATCTAGCCAAGACAAATACTCTACTCATGCAAGCCATCTCCTAGAAAAATTTTAAAAAGTCTCCCTTTTTGGGCACTTATGCTTACATCGCATCACAAGCTTGAAAATTGACAAGAAAGCCTATCCTAGGACATCATAATCATGCAAAAGTAGCATCCAGAAAACAACCATATGCATAATTCAAAGAAAGCTCAAAACTATAGCCCGAACTCAGATGCTCAAGGGCTCCACAAACATGCTAATCCACCCCCAAACTTAAAGTATGCATTGTCCTCAATGTATAAAGAAAATAGGGCATAAACAAGCATGAGAACAATAAAAGAATGACAGGAGTGAATAATACTGGCCTGGAATGATGATGACTTTTTGCTTGAGAGCTTTGAGTCTTGAAAGCTTGAAAGCAAAGGAGAGGAAGAAAACAAGACCTACAAAACAAAAACAACAATAAATCAAAAACAAAAAAAAAACACACTAACTTACTTGGGTTGCCTCCCATAAGCGCTTGTTTAACGTCATTAGCTTGACGTGTTGACCGTGCTTCAAGGAGGCTTTTGTTCTGTGAATCCAACAGAGGTGCTCTTTCTTGCACCTTTCCTGTAGCCCATGTAAAGCACTTCATCTTTAGAGTCTTCAACTGCTTTAAAGATTTCTTTTTCGTTCTTCACTCTAATAGTGAGCTCCCTGCGCTCAATATCTATGATCGCTCGCCCAGTAGCGAGGAATGGTCGTCCTAATATGACAGGCATTGAAGGATTTTCTATCATGTCCATAACATATAAATCAATAGGGAGGAAAAATCTACCTACTCTGATTAACACATTTTCTACAATACCAACTGGTCTCACCACAGATTGATCAGCCAATTGGAGCTTTACAGGAGTAGACTTAATCTCACCTATATCTAACTTTTTACACAACGATAGAGGAATGATATTAATGCTAGCACCTAAATCACATAATGCTCTGAAAGAATAAGTACCAAAACTACAAGGAACAGAAAAACTCCCTGGATCTGCTACTTTTTCAGGTACTTTCTGTTGTACTCTGGTGCTGCATGTGGAAGCAAGATAAACAGTGTCAACCTTCTTTTCTTTTCGCTTCTTTGCTAACCACTCCTTCATGAACCTGTTGTATTGAGGCATCTCTAATGCCTCTGCAAAAGGAATATTAATATTCAGATTCATAAAAGCATTCATAAATTTATCAAACTGAACCTGATTGTTCTTTTTCTTCTTTTTCTTTTGCTTTCCTTGGGAACCAACAGTGTGGGAGAAGGAATAGGAGGCTCAAGGTTAGGCTTTTCAGCCTCATCAGATGATGTGTCCTCCTCAGCTTCCCCTGTAGGCGTTTCATAGTCCTCAGATTCAGGTTCCTCTTCAGATTCCTCCTGGTGAACAGTGATTGCCTTACAATACTCCATCTGGGGTTTCTCTTGCTCAGCTGGGGCCTTACCTTTATTCATGGTGCTTACAACATTCACCAACTGTCCCAGCTGATTCTCAATGTTCTTTATAGCTGCACTGTGGTCATTCACTGTTGAGTTGATGGCAATGACTACTTCCTCTAACTTGGTTGTCCTGTTACTAGACTCTGCAATGAAAGCTCCAACAAGATCTTCTAACTTTTTATTATCTTGAGTTTGAGGGGCAAAACCAGGAGGATTAAGAACATTCTTAGTATTAGCATAAGAGAAATTTTCATGGTTCCTATTGTTAGGGTGATAATGTGTAAGTGTAGAACTATTATTATATCCCCTAGAATTAAAATTTGATACATACTGAACCTGCTCGATGGTCTCCTCCTGAGGTCTAGATGCTAAAGCAGCAGCTGATTCAATTGACTGTGCACTCCCTGTACCTGAAAATTTCATAAAAGCATTGGCAAGGGAAGTCATCTGGGCTTGGAGTGCACTTACTTTATCAACCTCAAACACTCCAGCAGCAATCTTTTTAGGTGTAGACCGCTCAGATGGCCACTGATAGCTGTTGGTGGCCATATCCTCTAAAAGTGTGCGAGCGTTTTCCACGGTCTTGGACAACAGAGTCCCACCTGCAGCTGCATCAACAATCGTTTTTTGTGCTCGGAGTTAAACCATTATAAAACAACTGTACCTGAAGCCAATCGGGGTAACCATGTTGAGGGCACTTTCCTCAACAACTCTTTGAATCGCTCCCAAGCTTCGAACAGTTGCTCATCATATTGTTGTTGGAATGTCCCAATCTCGGTCCTCAGCTTGATCGTCTTTGCAGGAGGGAAAAATTTCTTTAAAAAGGCCTGGACCAAAGCATCCCAGGTGGTGATGCTCCCAAAGGTAATAGACTGCAACCAATCACGTGCTTTATCCTGCAAAGAAAAGGGAAACAAACGTAAGCGAATAGCATCCTCAGAGACTCCATTAATCTTTACCGTCCCACAAATATCCAAAAATGATTTAAGATGAGAATTTGGATCCTCAGTGGGCGATCCTCTGTATGCACAGTCTCGAGCCATCTGAATGAGACCGGTCTTCAGCTCAAAGTTGTTGGCATTAATCGGTGCATAGACAATTCCCGACTGTTGCCCCTGAAACACAGGCTGAAAATAATCTCTAATAGGCCTAGGCTCCTCAAGTAAATTTTGATCTGCCATTTGAATAATTTCTCTATTTTCCCTTCGAAGCCTAAGAATTGTTCTTTCTATCTCGAGATCAAATGGTGCTACTTCTCTACTACTACGCATGCAAAATTAAAACTACCCTAAAAAGCGAAAAAAACAATTATGGAAATAAATAAAGAAAAGAAAACAACCAATCTAATTATGGAAAGAAAAATCTAGAAAAGGAAACAAAAATAACCTAATATGGAATGCAAAAACAAATATGGCAAAACACAAATAAGGAAACTAACAAATAAGGAAAAACTAATCTAAAAAGGAATGACAATAAACAAATAAGGAAAAGATTACACTACTAAAAGAAAAACTAACCTAGAAAATCAAATATAGAAAGAAAGACAAATAAGGAAAAAAATGCAACAAACCTAAAAAAAAGTAACAATACACCCTAAATTAAGATCAAGCAATTTTTTCACAATATCGATTTAGCTAAATGTGCCAATCCCCGGCAACGGCGCCAAAAACTTGATGTGGACTTTTCCTACCGCAAGTGCACGGGTCAAGTAATAATATAGTGAATAGTAAATTCGAATGTCGTCCTCTGGATTGGATTTTTAAGCAAATCGAGTATTGTGAATTATCTTGCCCAATTTTATTTAGGGATCAAAAAGTGATGAATATGTGATGATAAAAACAAATCAAAGCATGTAAAAAGTATGGAATTTCAATTGGGAAAACTACTTAGGGAATTGATTTCGCCGATTTCGTTTAGGATTGATTTTAAAGAATAAGTTATTATGCACAATGAAATTATGAGCCAAAGACCCTTTAATCACAACTACCTCTCCCGAGTATAATTGATTCTCATGCAAATTAACCAACTTGATATCCCTATCTAAGTTTATTAACAAGCAAGGCAATGAGATCTTTTAACCAATTCTAAAGATAATCTAAAACCGTCAAGAATTAGAAAGTAAACTTTATTCATGCAATCTTGAGTAAGTCTATATCAAATCCCCTCTCCCGAGCTAGATTCGAAACTTAAATCATCCAACTAATGGCCAATTAATTGAAAGCATTAAATCAAGATTACAAACACAATAACATTGCATAACTTAAACCATAAATCAATCCATAAACTTAATCAACTACATCAATCCCTAAGCTACAAGTTTAGCTACTCATGAATGAAAATACAATCTCAACTAAACATATGAAAGCCATAAATCTAACTAAAGGAAGAAAAGGGAAAAGAAAACTCAATGTAGGCCGAGTCCCGACGTCCCCGTCACGATCCCCACGAACAATGGGTTGATTTCCAAGTCTCTCCCTTTGTTTTCAGCCTCAAAGTACTCTGTTCTGCCCTGTTTACGGCTCCAAAAGGTCCCAAATCGATCTCCCCAAAAACCTAGCCGAAAATAAGCTTTTATTCTGATTTTTCGTCTTAGCGTCGAGACGCTGCCTCTTATACGCGCGTTCTGAATAAGGAAAAACGGAAGCATCGGGACGCTTCCTATCATAGCGTCTCGACGCTGTAAGCTTTACGCGCCTAATCTGATATGGAATGTGAGCGTCGAGACGCTCAAGAGCTAACGTCTCGACGCTAGCCTGCTGTTGACCGAGATTTGACTTTTTTCCACTTTTACCCTTTTCATTCCTTTGCATCTTTTCACGCCCCGAGCACCCGATTAACTCTAATCTGGCATTATAGCTCCAGTCCACCATTTCCTACAAAATAAACAATAAAGCACAATAAAACGGCCCAAACATCCTAAAAGACTAGCTAAATTAAATAAGTAAAAGTAGCTAGCTATGCTCGCTATCATCTGCATAGCTCTTCTGTCGATCCTAAGTTATTTTTAGGTTCTCTCTAATCAGCTTGGTTAAGAACGGACTTCTAAACCAGTTTGAAAATGGTACTTTACCTTCATGTGAGTCATGTCTCGAAGGTAAAATGACAAAACAACCTTTTACTGGAAAAGGTTATCGTGCCAAGGAGCTCGTAAAACTCGTACATACGAATCTCTTTGGTCCAATCAATGTAAAAGCTCGAGGAGGGTATGAATATTTCATCTATTTCAAAGATGATTATTCAAGGTATGGTTATTAATACCTATTGAGTCTGTTGATGGTTCGACTACCTACGTCGAGCAAATAGACCGCAAGCGCACGGGTCGTCACAAGTAATATAAAACGGTAGGTAATACCGAGTATCGAATCCTCAGGGAGGCGAAGCAAAAATTAATCAAAAATAAAATCTCTTGAGCACTAAAAATACTTAGGTAAAATAATATTTAGGGAATAACTCAAGCAAATAAAAAGGAATTTAAAATTCAAAGCAATTAAAGAAAATAAGATGATCAATCGAAAAATAAAATATGGAGAAAGAGTTTTCTTCAAATGGGAAGAGGGGTCTTGAAAATCAATTAATAGCTAAACAAATATTATAATTATCCTATCTCATTGTCCAACTAATTATAATCCTAGAATCTCCGTTAATCACATAGGTTCTCCTGTCGGTTTCCACTAATTGTAATTAATTCATTTTAACAACCTAAGTGTCCTTAGTGCCATTAAAAATCATTAATTATTTCGCTCTGATTCATTTCAGGAATCTAAGTTTAATCAACTAATCTCGTTGTCACTACGGGCAATTAAACTAGTTGCATGGATTACGATCTATCCTAATTTCTCTCCGTCGAGTTTCCATTAAGAATCGAATCATTACAAAATTGGCCAGATTGAATAAAGCATTAAGCACATCCATACAAATAATTAGGACAAACGGCAACAGACAGGAAATTATAACAACATTTAAACTATAATTTCATTTCAAGACCCCAAATTGGGGTTTAGCTACACATAGCTAAAATATCCACAACATTTACAATAGAAAGCATAATTAAGAGCATAAAAGGAAAGGAATTGACCGTCGAAAAACTCCTTCATTGACGCTCGGAGTCCTGCCGACTACTCCTTGAGCCTTCTAAGATGCTCTCAAAATTCCCCAAAATATTTCCCACTAAGAAATCTCTCAAAAAGGCTAGAAAGCCTTGAGAGGGGCTCCCAAGGAGCCAAAGAAGGAAGGAAAGGAAGGAAAGGATGTGGTGATTGATGCTAAAATGAGGCACCAAGAGGTGCCTTTTATAGGCCCGGATTGGGGTTAGCGTCGCGACATTGCTATGCACACGTCTTGTTGCCCAAGAAATGGGTAGCGTCGCGACGCTGTCTTTACAGCGTCTCGACGTTGACCCAATTTCCAGAATTTCCAGCTTCGCTTTGGGCTAATTTTTGGGCCTTCTCTTCACTTCTTTCTGGGCTTTTCCATCATGATTGGCCTCATTGGATTCCCTTTTGATCCAAGCTTGGATTTGGGCTTCATTTGCTTCATTTTTGGCACTTTTTCTCCCGAAATCACCAACTTTGCTCCTAAGGACCAAATAACAGAATTCAATAATTATTTTCATTAAAAACACGATTAAAGCACAGAAAAGCCTAATAAATTGGGACTAAAATAGCCACATTTTTGCTCGCTATCAGAGTCATAAGTCTGAAGCCCTTGAAAAGTTCAAGCAGTACAGGACTGAAGTTGAGAACTTGTAAGGTAAGACCATTAAAACACTTCTATCTGATCGAGGTGGAGAGTATTTGGACTTAAAATTTCAAAACTATTTGATAGAACATGGAATCTCGTCTCAAATCTCAGCACCAGGTACACCTCAAAAGAATGGTGTATCTGAAAGGAGAAACAAAACCTTTTTGGACATGGTTCGATCTATGATGAGTTATGCTTAACTTCCTAGTTATTTTTGGGGTTATGCAGTAGTTTATATTTTGAATGTAGTTTCCTCAAAGAGTGTTTCTAAAACACCATTTGAGCTCTGGAGAGGGCGTAAAGCTAGTTTACGTAATTTCAAAAGTTGGGACTGCCCTGCACATTTGCTAGTAGCAAACCCAAAGAAATTGGATTCACACATTCAAAATTATGCCTATTTGTAGGCTACCCAAAGGAAACAAGAGGTGGATACTTCTTCGATCCACAAGAAAGTAAAGTGTTTGTTTCAACAAATGCTACTTTCTTAGAAGAAGACCACGTTCGAGAACACAAGCCACACATTAAAATAGTGTTAAGTGAACTTTCTGTTATAGCTACAAATGCATCAACAAGAGTTGTTGATGAGGTTGGACCTTCAAGACGGGTTGTTGATGAGCCCAGTACACAAACTGGACCTTCGACATTAGTTGTAGATGAGCTTAGTACATCTGGTTTAGCCCATCATTCTCAACAGTTGAGAATGCCTCGATGTAGTGGGAGGGTTGTTACTCAACCTGAACGTTATCTCAATTTAGCAAAAAAATCCAGTTGTCATACCTGATGATGGAGTTGAGGATCCATTGACATTTAGACAGGCAATGAATGATGTGGACCATGACGAGTGGGTGTTAGTGCCAATACCGCAAGCGCACGGGCCGCAAGTAATATAAAACAGAAATATTCCGAGTATCGAATCCACAGGGAGGCGAAGCGATAATTAACCAAGACAATAATTTCTCGAACACTAAAAATACTTGGGGGAAATAATATTTAGGGACCAAACCATGAAACAAAAGTGAATTTAAAATTGAAGCAATTAAAGATTAAAATTTGATCAGTCAAGGAAATAAAAAAAATATGGAGAAAGAGTTTTGAGTGAGAAGCGGGGTCTTGAAAATCAATTAATTGCTAAATAATTATTACAATTATCCTATCTCATTGCCCAACTAATTATATTCCTATAATCTTCGTTAGTCACATAGGTTCTCCTATCGGTTTCCCCTAATTATAATTAATCAATTTTAACAACCTAAGTGTCCTTAGCGCCATTAAAATTCGTTAATTATTACGCTCTGATTCATTTTAGCAATCTAAGTTTAATCAACTAATCTCGTTGTCACGACGGGAAATTAAGGTAAGCTTACTAGTATGCACGTTAATCTCAGCCTTACCTGTGGCTAAGAAAGGTCTGCCTAAGATAATGGGTACCTCTTTGTCTTCTTGCATGTCGAGCACCACAAAATCTATAGGGAAGATGAATTTGTTAACCTTCACCAGCACGTCCTCCACAATATCCATCGATTGGGTGGTCGATCTATCAGCAAGCTGGAGGGTGATGTCGGTGTCATTCAATCCTGACAAACCAATCTTCCTGTACAATGAATAGGGCATTAAATTTATACTAGCACCTAGATCACACAAAGCCCTATCGAAAGATATTTCTCCTATAATACAGTGAACAGTAAAACTCCCTGGGTCCTTTTGTTTCGAAGGCATCTTTCCTAACATTATGGTGCCACTGTTTCCAAACAACTTAAAAACCACTTTTTTCAAACTTTTCTTCCTAGATAACATCTCTTTCATGAGCTTCTCATAACTAGGCATATTATACAAAGCATCTACTAAGGGAATGTTCACAGATAACTTTCTAAACATTTCTAGGAATTTTTGAAACTGTTCATCCAATTTAACATTTTTAAAACGCTGAGGAAAAGGTAACTCCCTGTAATCAAAGGTAGGACATTCGCCCCTCCTCTTGGTGGTCATATCCTCTAATAGTGTGCGAGCATTAACCTTTAAATAGGCAATGGATGACGTTGACAAGCACGAGTGGATTAAAGTCATGGACTTGGAAATCGAGTCATGCATTTTAATTCAGTATGGGATCTTGTAGATCAACCTGAAGGGGTTATACCCATAGGGTGCAAATGGATCTATAAGAGAAAACGAGACGCTGCTGGAAAGGTACAGACCTTTAAGGCACGACTTGTGGCAAAGGGTTTTACCCAGCGGGAGGGGATTGATTATGAAGAAACCTTCTCCCCTGTTGCCATGTTGAAGTCGATCTGGATACTTTTATCCATTGCCACGTTTTACGATTATGAAATATGGCAAATGGATGTTAAAACTGCCTTTCTGAACGACAATCTTGAAGAAAGTATCTACATGTCTTAGCCAGAGCGGTTCATTGCTCAGGATCAAGAGCAAAAAGTTTGCAAGCTTAAACGATCCATTTATGGGTTAAAACAAGCATCTAGATCCTGGAACATGAGATTTGATACTTCAATCATATCTTATGGCTTTGAACAAAACGTTGGTGAGCCTTGTGTTTACAAAAGGATCATCAACAACTCTGTAGCTTTCTTAGTACTGTATGTGGAAGATATCCTACTCATCGTGAACGATGTAGGTTATCTCACTGACATTAAACTATGGCTAGCAACTCAATTCCAACTTAATGATTTGGGTGAGGCACAATATGTTATAGGGATCAAAAATGTTCGAGACCGAAAGAACAAAACGCTAGCCCTGTCTCAAGCTTTTTCCATTTTCTTTGCAGGGAGATGCTAAAGCTTGGTTGAATTCATTTCCTCCTAACTTGATAGCGAGCAGAAATGTCGCTATTTTAATCTCAATTTATTAAGATTTTTGGTGCTTTAATCGTGTTTTTTATGAATATATTTAATGAATTGCGTTATTGGGTCCTTAGGAGCTAAGTTGGTGATTTTGGGAGAAAAAGAGCCAAAATTGAAGTAATTCTAGCCCAAATCCAAGTTTGAAGCAATTGGAAGCCCAAAAGATGACATCTATGAAGAAAAGACCAAGAGAAATGAAGAAGAAGGCCCAAAAAATCAGCCCAAAAAGAAGCTGAAAAATCTGGAAAATCTGGACAGGGTCGAGACGCTTAGCAAAGCAGCGTCGCGACGCTGCCCTTTCTTGTTGCCCAAGCCGCCGCGTGCGCAGCAGCGTCGCGACGCTTAGCAGTGGTAGCGTCGCGACGCTACCCCTATTCCAGGCCTATAAATAGGCGCCCTTGGGTGCCTCATTTCTCATCAATCAATCATCCATCAATCAATCCTTTCTTTCCTTTCTTAAGACTCCTTTTTTGGAGCCTCTCTCAAGGCTTTTGAGCCTTTTTGAGAGGGTTCTTCTAGTGGGAAATTTTGGGGAATTTTGTGAAGCAATTCTAGAGGCTCGAGGAGTAGTCAGCGGGGGCTCCAAGCGTCAGCAAAGGGGTTTTTCGACGGTCAATTCCTTTCCTTTATGCTTTTTAATATGCTTTCCCTTGTAATTATTGTGAATATTATGTGTAGCTAAACCCCAATTTGGGGTCTTGAAATGAAATGATAGTGGAAATATTGTTATAATTTCTTGTCTCTTGCCCATGTCTTAATTATTTGTATGGATGTGCTTAATGCTTTACTCAATCTGGCCAATTGTGTAATGATTCGATTCTTAATGGAAACTCGACGGAGAGAAATTAGGATAGATCATAATCCATGCAACTAGTTTTATTGCCCGTTGTGACACTGGGATTAGTTGATTAAACTTAGATTCCTAAAATGAATCAGAGCGTAATAATTAATGATTTTTAATAGCGCTAAGGACACTTAGGTTGTTAAAATGAATTAGTTACAATTAGGGGAAACCGACAGGAGAACCTATGTGTTTAACGGAGATTCTAGGTTTATAATTAGTTGGGCAATGAGATAGGATAATTATAGCAATTACTTAGCTAATCATTGATTTTCAAGACCCCTCTTCCCGCTTAAAGAAAACTCTTTCTCCACATTTTAATTTTGATTGATCAAAATTGTTTTCTTTAGTCATTTTGAATTCAAGTTCTTTTTATCACATGAAAGTGGTCCCTAAATATTATTTCATCTAAGTATTTTCAGTGCTCAAGAGAAATTTAATTATTTGCTTAAGTTTCGCTTCGCCTCCCTGAGGATTCGATACTCGGAATACTTTCCGTTTTATATTACTTGTGACGACCCGTGCGCTTGCGGATAATCGTACCAACAAAGTTTTTGGCGCCGTTGCCGGGGAGGCTTGATTTTTAAGCAAAAATTAATTTTTCTTGACATCGAAAAGAAAAGGATAAATGGTAATTTAGGTGTATATATATTTTTTTTCTTTCATCATTTTGTGAATATTATTTTTATTTTCATTTTTTGTTTGGTTCTTTTTGTTATCTGGGAGCATTGCATGCGAAGAAACAGGGTGGTTGATTTATTTCCGTTAGATCTTGAGATTAACAGGACTCTTATATCCCTTAGAAGAGAAAAAAGATTAGCAGAAACGATGGCCCACCAAGAAGAAGCTCCCAAGGCAATTAGAGATTTTCTGCAGCCAGTTCTTCCTACCGAGAATTCTGGAATTGTTTACGCCCCCATCCAAGCTACAAATTTTGAGCTCAAAACAGGGTTGATTCAGATGGCACGCGATAACTCGTTCAAGGGACATCCTTCCGAGGACCCCCACTCTCATCTGCGATCATTCCTAGAAATATGCGGGACGGTAAAGATGAACGGACGGAGTTCCGGCCGACGCGATCTGATTGAGGCTATTTCCATTTTCCCTACAGGATAAAGCAAAAGATTGGCTCGAATCAGTCGAGAACGGGTAGCATTAGTACTTGGGACGAGCTTGCCCAGGCGTTTCTGACAAAATTTTTTCCACCGGCTAAGACTACCAAGCTCCGAACTGAAATTGGAACATTCAGACAACTTGACGAGGAGCAGTTATACGAAGCGTGGGAAAGATATAAGGAAATGCTTAGGCGATGCCCCCAACACGGATATCCTGATTGGCTTCAAGTACAGTTATTCTATAATGGATTAAACCCCTCCACAAAGACAGTCCTAGACACATCAGCAGGAGGGAGTTTTCTTTCAAAAACAGTGACAGAAGCCAAAGACCTGCTTGAGGAGATGGCGGCAACAAGTTATCAATGGCCGACGGAGAGAGGAACAGTTACAAAAAAGGCTGGATTGTATGAATTGGATGAGTCAAGTTCACTGAAAGCGCAACTGGCATCTCTGACCAATGCACTAAACAAATTGACGTCATCTGAGGTGGTCAAGTCCATTTCCACCTTAGCTGAAGGTCATTCAAAGAAAGAAGGTCAAGATGTGGAAGAGGTTCAATACATAGGAAATAGATCATATGCTCAAGGAGTACCAAACTTCTACCACCCCAGTCTGCGCAATCACGAGAACTTCTCATATGCGAATACGAAGAATGTTTTGCAGCCACCCCCAGGTTTTGCATCAACAAGTACTCCTGAAAAGAAAAATAATCTGGAGGAGATGGTGGCTTTATTCATCAAGGAACAAAGAATATTGAATGTAAATCTCCAGACATCAGTAAACAACCACGACGCAGCTCTAAATAATATGGAAGTACAGATAGGTCAGATTGCTTCAGCAGTAAATGCCTGCTGCAGAAGGGAAAATTTCCAAGCGATACTGAGCCTAACCCGAAAGAGCAGTGTAAGATGGTGGTTCTAAGAAGTGGCAGAAGACTGGAGGACAGTTCAGAGAAGAAAAAGGAAGAAGAAAATAGAATGGATGAAGATGAAGGGACTGAGCCACAAAAAGCCTCCTCTGAAAGGTTCCAACATCCTCCCAACTCTATTGAATTAAAATGTGATTTTTCTAACAGCTTTGCAGGTAGAAAAGAAGATGAGAGGCAGAATGACAATAAGAAGCTGACTGAGGAAGAAGTGGTTCCATGCAACCACCATGACAGAGGTTCGCATATTAGCCCGCCCAAGCGGAGGGGCGAATGTCCAACCTTTGATTTCAGGGAGTTACCTTTTCCTCAAAGATTTAAAAATGTCAAATTAGATGAACAATTTTCAAAAATTTTTAGAAATGTTTAAAAAGTTGTCTGTGAATATTCTGTTGGGGTTTATGTCCTAAAACTCGTGGATAGTAAATGTAACAAATTTATATATAAAACTTATTAGAATAGTTTTTATTATGGTTGTCAAAGGATTTGTTTAACTATGTATTTATTAACCCAAATCCAATAAAACTAGAATCCATGGCTATGAGATGAATGCTTGAACTATATGTAGTGACATAAAAGTGGATTAGGTTCAAGTACATAGCATAAAACGGTCTATAGTATAGGGATAAGACTGGGTATCTTATCCTAGGAAAAACTATGTGACGAGGCCCACTTTGTTTTAATACAAACGATGTGATCCTAAATCGTTCATGTAGAGACATGTGAGTGGGGGCGTCCTATGCAAAAGAAGTTTGTATAAGACCGGACCGCGAAATAAGTCACTTTCACTTTATAATGCCGTTTACTGTGAAACTGATTATTTCAAAGTGATGACCTAGGTAACTCGATCTTAATCCTGAGCTAACTATGAACTCCTGTTTATTCGGGATTATCCTTTGATTTGCATAGGTGAGAGTGGCCCATAAGCGCCGCTCAATAAACCTGCCACTTTGGGGATAAGACCGGATAGATAGCTGGGGACATAGTCCTGCAAGATGGAATTCACTCCTACCCGTCTTTAAGGGTAGTAGAAAGGTTGTTCCCTTAAGTGCTGACTCCGAGACGTGAACAAAGGCGCGCCGCCCTCTCATTGGCCCGAGAGGTTTTAGGTTTCGTGGTCGGACCACAAACTAATTGTTCATTAGGGACTCAGTTGAAGGCTTAAGGAACAAGAAGTGCTATAAGGGTAAAACGGACTTTTTGACCTTACTATAGTTACGAACAACCTGTGAAGGATTGACTTACTAATCACGGTTATATCGGGTGGACAGAAATATATCTACAGTGAGGGGAGTTCAGCTACGGGCTATAGTGGAGTGTCCCGTTAGTTAACGAATGTTGGTTGACTAGGATTGAAAGAAGTTCAACCGGTTAGTCTCGGATCGTTGGAGCCCATGATCTGTAGGTCCATTAGGTCCCCCTGCTAGCTCAAACGGATTAACCTTAGAATAGATTGACGGAAGAATTTGAAAAACATTCAAATTCAGTTTTTTGTGAGATATCATTAATTATATTCGATATAATTTTACTCGTCGGTTTAATAGTTTATTAAAACATATTTTAAGAGAGTAATAGTTGTTTAAATGTGATTTAAATAAAACACACGTGAATAGGGATTCACCTTCGAGATATTGGGTTTGAATTTGAATAGTGATTCACATTGACCGGTTTTTTGAGAGAAACGGGAATGGTGCATTATTAATTTTAATGTGTGATATTAAAATTGAAATTATTAAATAAATTAGATTTATTTAAATAATTTAAATTAGTTTCATTTAAAGTTAATAAAATTAATTTGAAATTGAAATTAATTGAACAAAATGAATTTTGGAAATTCATTTAAATTCATAAGTTGAAATGCCCATAAAATGACACCAATTTCATGTGTGTTTACATTAATCAATGTGCTGTCAAATTGTGAAGCTCACAAGAAGCATCTAGCCACTTTATATATATGTATTGAAGAGGTGGAAGATGGAAAAATGCTGAAAAAACACAACATGAAGAAAGATGGTGAAAAATTATGTTTTCTCTCTCTCAAAACCGTAGCTAATTTCTTGCTCAAAAACCCATGGTTCTCTCAATTTTCTCTTCCAAAATTCATCATCCTCGGGTTCCCACAAGCCCGTTCTAAGGCCGGAGAATAGCGGGGAAGATCTTGGTGGTCGTCCATGTCAAGTTCGTGATGAGAAACATCCAGCGACAAGCTTGAATTCGGAGCTCCAAGAGGTTAGTTCACGTTGCTCTGTTTTTCGTTATATTTTAGCATACTTTTAATCAATCAAATTAATGAAAATCAAGGCCTACGATCCGCTAACGCTTCCGCTCGAGTGTTCTTCACTCCTTCATATTCCATTAGTAGAAGCTTTGTATAATATGCCAAATTATGGAAAATTCATGAAGGAAATGCTTTCTAAAAATAAAAGTCTGAAAAAAGAAGTTTTTAATTTATCTGAGAGTAGCAAGTACCATTATTTCTGGTAGGATACCTTCTAAGAAGAAAGACTCAGGGAGTTTTACTGTTCCCTGTACCATAGGAGAAGTATCCTTCGATAGGGCCTTATGTGATTTAGGAGCAAGTATAAATTTGATGCCCTACTCTGTATACAGGAAGATTTGTTTATCAGGTATGACAGACACTGACGTCACTCTCCAGCTTGCTGACAGATCGATTACCCACCCGATGGGTGTTGTGGAGGACGTGTTGGTGAAAGTCAACAAATTCATCTTCCCTGTAGATTTCGTGGTACTGGACATGAAGGAGGACAAAGAGGTGCCAATTATCTTAGGCAGACCTTTCCTAGCCACTGGTAAGGCTGAAATTAGCGTGCATACATGTAAGCTTACCTTGAACATTGATGATGAAAAAGTCGTGTTTAGTATTTTTGGCCAAGATGAATCTGTTTGTAGTTTGCATACATGTTTTTCTGTTGGGCCTGAATACTTGACTGATGACGATGAAGAGGTAGACTATAATCTTGGCCTAGGCTTAGGAGAAATGCTTATTGATAATGTAAATTTTGATCATGATGCATATATGGATAATCCTCTTTTTTGAAAATGATTTGGATCTGCCCAACTTTGAAAATGAATTAGACTTGCCTGCTTGTGGAAATGAAAGATCTGCAGTTGATGATTTACCTTCCTTTGAAAATGAATTGGAATTGCCTGAACTGAATAATTTTGATGATGATATTGAATTGCCTGACATTGAGCATGAACATAAAAGGCATAAAAAAGATTGCTCGATAGATAATTTTGAGTCTGACCATGATTACAGTGAATCTATTGAGTCTGATCTTGACATTCCTGAATGCATGAATCCTGACAATGTGAATACTTTCTTTTCATGTCCTGATGATGTGTATAGCATAGAATCTGACCCAGAAGAAACTTGAATCTGTGAATAGTATAGAATCTGATCCTGAAATTCTTGAATTCTTTAATTCTTCTGATGATGAGTCATGTGATAGCTTAGTTTGAATCATTTTT